>CAJQUW010002895.1:0-5000 GCA_907163375.1 Prostheceraeus crozeri | reverse complement strand
TTTTTTTTTTTTTTTTTTTTTTTTTTTTTTTTTTTTTTTTTTTTTTTTTTTTTTTTTTTTTTTTTTTTTTTTTTTTTTTTTTTTTTTTTTTTTTTTTTTTTTTTTTTTTTTTTTTTTTTTTTTTTTTTTTTTTTTTTTTTTTTTTTTTTTTTTTTTTTTTTTTTTTTTTTTTTTTTTTTTTTTTTTTTTTTTTTTTTTTTTTTTTTTTTTTTTTTTTTTTATTTTTTTTTTTTTTTTTTTTTTTTTTTTTTTTTTTTTTTTTTTTTTTTTTTTTTTTTTTTTTTTTTTTTTTTTTTTTTTTTTTTTTTTTTTTTTTTTTTTTTTTTTTTTTTTTTTTTTTTTTTTTTTTTTTTTTTTTTTTTTTTTTTTTTTTTTTTTTTTTTTTTTTTTTTTTTTTTTTTTTTTTTTTTTTTTTTTTTTTTTTTTTTTTTTTTTTTTTTTTTTTTTTTTTTTTTTTTTTTTTTTTTTTTTTTTTTTTTTTTTTTTTTTTTTTTTTTTTTTTTTTTTTTTTTTTTTTTTTTTTTTTTTTTTTTTTTTTTTTTTTTTTTTTTTTTTTTTTTTTTTTTTTTTTTTTTTTTTTTTTTTTTTTTTTTTTTTTTTTTTTTTTTTTTTTTTTTTTTTTTTTTTTTTTTTTTTTTTTTTTTTTTTTTTTTTTTTTTTTTTTTTTTTTTTTTTTTTTTTTTTTTTTTTTTTTTTTTTTTTTTTTTTTTTTTTTTTTTTTTTTTTTTTTTTTTTTTTTTTTTTTTATTTTTTTTTTTTTTTTTTTTTTTTTTTTTTTTTTTTTTTTTTTTTTTTTTTTTTTTTTTTTTTTTTTTTTTTTTTTTTTTTTTTTTTTTTTTTTTTTTTTTTTTTTTTTTTTTTTTTTTTTTTTTTTTTTTTTTTTTTCTTTTTTTTTTTTTTTTTTTTTTTTTTTTTTTTTTTTTTTTTTTTTTTTTTTTTTTTTTTTTTTTTTTTTTTTTTTTTTTTTTTTTTTTTTTTATTTTTTTTTTTTTTTTTTTTTTTTTTTTTTTTTTTTTTTTTTTTTTTTTTTTTTTTTTTTTTTTTTTTTTTTTTTTTTTTTTTTTTTTTTTTTTTTTTTTTTTTTTTTTTTTTTTTTTTTTTTTTTTTTTTTTTTTTTTTTTTTTTTTTTTTTTTTTTTTTTTTTTTTTTTTTTTTTTTTTTTTTTTTTTTTTTTTTTTTTTTTTTTTTTTTTTTTTTTTTTTTTTTTTTTTTTTTTTTTTTTTTTTTTTTTTTTTTTTTTTTTTTTTTTTTTTTTTTTTTTTTTTTTTTTTTTTTTTTTTTTTTTTTTTTTTTTTTTTTTTTTTTTTTTTTTTTTTTTTTTTTTTTTTTTTTTTTTTTTTTTTTTTTTTTTTTTTTTTTTTTTTTTTTTTTTTTTTTTTTTTTTTTTTTTTTTTTTTTTTTTTTTTTTTTTTTTTTTTTTTTTTTTTTTTTTTTTTTTTTTTTTTTTTTTTTTTTTTTTTTTTTTTTTTTTTTTTTTTTTTTTTTTTTTTTTTTTTTTTTTTATTTTTTTTTTTTTTTTTTTTTTTTTTTTTTTTTTTTTTTTTTTTTTTTTTTTTTTTTTTTTTTTTTTTTTTTTTTTTTTTTTTTTTTTTTTTTTTTTTTTTTTTTTTTTTTTTTTTTTTTTTTTTTTTTTTTTTTTTTTTTTTTTTTTTTTTTTTTTTTTTTTTTTTTTTTTTTTTTTTTTTTTTTTTTTTTTTTTTTTTTTTTTTTTTTTTTTTTTTTTTTTTTTTATTTTTTTTTTTTTTTTTTTTTTTTTTTTTTTTTTTTTTTTTTTTTTTTTTTTTTATTTTTTTTTTTTTTTTTTTTTTTTTTTTTTTTTTTTTTTTTTTTTTTTTTTTTTTTTTTTTTTTTTTTTTTTTTTTTTTTTTTTTTTTTTTTTTTTTTTTTTTTTTTTTTTTTTTTTTTTTTTTTTTTTTTTTTTTTTTTTTTTTTTTTTTTTTTTTTTTTTTTTTTTTTTTTTTTTTTTTTTTTTTTTTTTTTTTTTTTTTTTTTTTTTTTTTTTTTTTTTTTTTTTTTTTTTTTTTTTTTTTTTTTTTTTTTTTTTTTTTTTTTTTTTTTTTTTTTTTTTTTTTTTTTATTTTTTTTTTTTTTTTTTTTTTTTTTTTTTTTTTTTTTTTTTTTTTTTTTTTTTTTTTTTTTTTTTTTTTTTTTTTTTTTTTTTTTTTTTTTTTTTTTTTTTTTTTTTTTTTTTTTTTTTTTTTTTTTTTTTTTTTTTTTTTTTTTTTTTTTTTTTTTTTTTTTTTTTTTTTTTTTTTTTTTTTTTTTTTTATGTCTAACAGAATTTATAGACACCACCAGGACAGAATTTAATCTCATGTTGGACAACAGTAGCGGCATCATAATGAAGTCAATATCTATGTTCATTAAAGAAGTCAACAAGGAGAGAGCTATCTTGCAATGTT
Organism: Prostheceraeus crozeri; assembly: GCA_907163375.1. NCBI lineage: Eukaryota > Metazoa > Platyhelminthes > Polycladida > Euryleptidae > Prostheceraeus > Prostheceraeus crozeri. The sequence goes on along the minus strand of CAJQUW010002895.1, from coordinate 2,598 downwards.
AAATGATGATCGACTTAAAGAATCGATGAGGCATAAATGACTGCAATGATAATACAAAATGGAATCGATAGCTATGCCGCATAGATAGTGGTTCCCGTGAAACAATACATTCCCGGTACATCTTGAAATTGATAACTAAAACGAGATGCGTAAGTTGGATTGACGTTTGAGTCGGAAAAGTTGACAAGAGTTCTTATAAAACAATAGATTGAATTGATATCAACTGTCAGATAGACGGCAACATGTGCGTCACAAGCGATAGATATGTCGTACAAAATAAAACACGACTTGATTATGCACAACACAACAATAATATAGTTTCAATTTCCTATCTTAGTGCTATACGTAGACGTTACAAACCAGACGCTATTGTTAGTTTCATAAAGAACGCATCCAATGAAATTATGAATATCGATCAGCCGATGCTATCTATCAATGTGAAATGATTAGAAAATTCAGACTGTTTCATAAATCAACTGAATAACTACCTAAGCAAGTCGCAAGCAAGGGCCGGGTCAGCTTTATACATATACATTTTACCAAATCCTCGAATCCTTTGTCATTGCAGGTGAGTTGAAATATTGATTCAAAGTACAGTAGCATATTCTTAACTACATATACCCACGAGTTGAATTAAAACTCGCGTTCTTGGCGCTTTTTGTCACGAATAGATATAAATATTAACTTCTACACATCGACGTGTCTTTTCTGTAAATCAATTAATCCTAGAATGATATTTCGTGACTTTTTTTGTTGTCTTATATTCGAAATTCATTTTCTGCCAGCCCTTGCAAGACGACTCTTAATAATAATTAATAAAGATTGATTGTGGACTTGACTGACGAAAGATTGAATAAATATTAAAATGACCATCAAGCAAGATAACTTTTTGAAAGCATGGTTTGAATGATTCCTCCTCTCCTTTTAAATATTTCAAATCCGGTAATACATTTTCAACAAAACGTCATACATTCACGTGAATCCTATGTATATATCCCGCATCCTTGCTAACAATATTTGTCTCTTCATTTCACTCAGTATCGCATTTTCATAAACTTTTAACTCATTTCATTGAACACTGCAACTTCATCTGTACATGTTTCCATTCAAGTTACGTATTGACTTTCATACATAGGCTTTCATTGAATTTTTACCATCTCATTGTCATCTCGAACATTTCATTGGTGCTGAACTTCATACATCATAATTGTACATTTACTTGGGTATTTTCACATGAAAATAAAACCCTTTGAATTTTGAGAGAGAGAGAAAGAGATATATAAGAAGAGACTAGAAGGACTGAGTTCTGTGCCTCGTGCATTGTGACACTCCATCAAAAACGAATCATTTAGAGGAGACAAAGGAGCAAGAGAAGGAGCGTAGATATGAAACCAAATGTTCTTTTTACAGTTGTAGAGTAAGTGATAAATGAACATAATACATGTACATTTATATATTATTTTCATTTTATTAATGTTATATTTAACATAATAAGCAGTAAATGTGATGTAGACATAATATTAATACATCAAATATGATGTAAACACAACAATATATTTGATAAGAGAGAATTTTGTAATTGCGTATAAAATTGCATTACATGTAAATTCTTATGTATACATTAGATTGTAATAATGCGAGATTTATATACAAATATCCTTCTTTTGTATATTATAACAGCAAAAGAATTGCTGTTATACAAAAATGTTTGAGTTTACCGTTCTTGCAGAGGTTATGTGTGTAGTCAATAAATATTTAGAGACACGTGTCTCTAGCAAACATTTACAGATACATTTGCCTGTCCTACAAACATTCTTACACATGGATGCCATGAATGGCAGTAAGAATTCTCCAGAATGGCAGTAGGCATTATTACATCATACAAATGTCTCTAAAAACCATAAAATGCTTACTGCCAGATCAAATGTCTGTAGCGATTTTGAAAGGCAGTAGAAAATCGTGAATTCACTAAAAAATGATCACTCGGGCTGAGGAAGCCTAGTAATACTCTAGATTCTCCCCGAGCCACACTGCTACATATTAAGTCCCAGATCAGCACTAGAAAGAGTATTGAACCTGAGTACTGACTGCGACAAAGGAATGAGTCCCAAATTCTTGCACTCTTTGAGTGCGAAAATATCTGTACCGGTAATCAATTTAGATCTATTTGGATTCGAAAACATAGTACTTAATTCGTACTCATTTTAGTACTCATTTAGTGAGTTGATTGGGACAAGCACCTCCAAGTCGAAAAATGTCATTCAGCATATCTTATCCGCTATATCTCACATGCACATCCATCTAAGAACTGCTTTGGCAATTAAACAAATATGCATTTCGATCAATCAATAAAGCATGCTCAGTACTAAAAGCGCAGTCGGTGAAGTGGGTAAACGTTATTCAGGACTAAAAGCACATTCAGGATGGATGGCGAACGTTGGCAGGACTCAAAGTAGGCTACACTCAGGGAGGATGGCGAAAGTTTTCAGAACTAAGAGTACACTCGGAGAAAATGGTAGACGTTGGCAGGACGTAGAGCGCAGTGGGAGAGAATAAACTAGACCGTCATATGACAGCATATAGCATCCTCGTTATAGC
>CAJQUW010002893.1:0-436123 GCA_907163375.1 Prostheceraeus crozeri | reverse complement strand
GTTTTGTTATCTCGGGGATGTGTTGAGCTGCAGAGGATCAGAGCGAGCGGTGCGAGAATTACGTCCGCATGGCGCAAAAAGATCTGGCAAGTCTCCTCAGGAACCGACACGTACCACTCAAGTGCCGCGGACACGTGTATGGCGCATGCATCAGAAACGTGCTGCTCTATGGTGCCGAATCATGGGCCCTCACACAACACCTGGCCCAACAACTGCGTTCGCTTGACAGACGGATGCTGCGGTACATGACCAGTGTCTCACTCTCCGATCGAGTTGACAGCGCTGAAGTAGCAGGCAGGTGCGGCCTCAAACAGCTGGAGGTCGTACTCAGAGAACGAAGGTTGAGGTGGTTCGGGCACGTGAAACGTAGGACAGAGGAGGAGCCGATTCATCGCGTGCTAAATGTAGCTGTCGAAGGTCCCAGGCCACGTGGCAGACCAAGAGGATCATGGCTGCAGACCATCCAGGAAGACATGAAGGAGCTGAGGCTGACAGTGGAAGACACACAGGACCGCGCTCGTTGGAGGAGTCTCATCACGTCCAACCCTCACCAAGGAGGAAAAGCAAACGTTAAAAGGAGAAAGTAAAGTAAGTATTCTGCATCTCAGAGGGGCCCTAATCTATCAAAGAGGGCCTTCCTCTGTCTCGGAGGCACCCTTTTCTTACTCTCAGATGGCCCTTCTCTAGTCACAAATGAGTGCATCCATTAACGTGGGTACTTTTCTCTTTCTCTTGACCGGTCCTTCATCTATATATCAGGGGAATGCTGTTTCTCAGATGAGCCTTCTTCCATCTTAGATTGGCCGTCACACAACTTCAGATGGGACATTCAAGTTTAAGATATAACATTCAGTGTTTGGTTCAACTGAATTTCTTGGACCATTGCTAACTCAAAATTTGAAGTAACCACACTTCCATGTCAAACATGAGAGGCATCCCCTCCACATTCTGGATTTTTACGTATTTCTATGAAACTTGAGGGCATCAAATTTGAAGGGGCCATAGCGGAATTCCGCTAAAAGCGGAAGATTCTCACCCCTGATTAAAGCATCTGAAGCCACATCGTAAATGCAAATAAAAAGATGACTGAAATGAGATAAACGATATGCGGCTGGTAGTATTCGAGCTTGTACCTCCAGTCTACACATATCACTCCATCAACTGAGCTTATACCGCTTAATTAATAGGCGATTTCCAGGGCGTCCAAGGATCAGACATCACCCCGATTTAAGATGCACTGATTTATTGAAGCAGAAGAAGATGACTTCGAAAATGAATGAGAGTTTTCAATTGCGGCCTTTATTTGAATCCAAAGTGCTTTTTGATGACAACCTCCGAGCGAAGTAAATGAAGGATGAGATGAAAGAATGTGTTTTGAAATATTAACATTTTTGATTTCACAATAAAGCTCAATTCCGTTGAGCCGTCAATAGAATTACAACTTGACTACTAGTACTGGTCGCAATTCCCGATTTTTTGCCATTTTTTTAAAAACTTACATGCTAATTTTTGCTAATATCTCAATTTTTTTATTTTTTGCCGAGTGAGACACCCGACTTCAGTAGGAAATGTTTACAAGAACCTGAAGTTACCGCGTGGCATTTACCGTCCATCGACATACTCAAAGGTTTTGACAAAATGTCGCATAATTTGCCAATACAAAATTTGAATATGTGTGGCTTTGATAGCCTTTGTTCGTTCATCCGTAAATATCTGCCCTTCCGTCGCATTACAGGTATGGTCCGCTCCGATGATCAATTTCTCACATCACATAATATTGAATTTCTCACATCACAAAATACCGAATTTCTCACGTAAAATCATGGCGAATTTCTCTCAACGCCGATAACAATAGTAAAGTAATCAAAACTGTGATTGGAATACTCATGAGTCATGCAACAGAACAAGTTTCCTGACATGTCTGTGATTGTCGCAACATTCGTCTTTAAACCAGAGATGATATATTCCAACGTTTCAGAACATCTACAGACGATGATGTAGCTTCAGTTTACACCCACAAATCAACTTGCAACAAAATGAGAGTCATGCTTTTCATCAATTGTAGTATTTTTCCAACTATAGGCTTCTTAAATTTCTGAAAACTAGTTATTTTAGTAATTTCTATTTGTTCAAGTAGTAATTTAGTTAGCTATATTGATCTCCAATAATTACTGAAGATTCCGAGACAAGTGGAGAGATTCTGTCCCCTGTCTTTTCTTGCTCAACGACCGTACTGAATTAAGCGCTTGGATCGGGTGCTTGACGCTTGGATGACAAATATTTCCTTTGCGACAGGAAACTTGGGTCTGAATGGGTCCGGCCTCAGACCCAACAGTGAACAATACAATTGTTGGATTCGAGACCGAAGTAATCTGCTTCCGACAATTCAATAGTTCTCATGTAAACCACATTCACTGCAATTCTACAACACCTCAATGTTTTGAATATCCTTTCCTTGGGCCATAATTTGCCAATAATGTAACCATCGCTTGGGGTCTTATCTATCTTTGTACACTTGCTTCCACTGTTCTCAATTGATTTCCATTTGATTGTGAACCTTTTGATTCAAAAAATCAAATTTTCATAATACTGAGGCAAAGCACAAAAGAATATTAACGCAATACTCAGTACTGCGTATGTACATAAGTTTCAATACCTTTATGTAGTGCCCAAACCTACAGCGCAGTAAACGACAGGGTGTCCAATCTATCTGAGAAAAAAATTCACGTACAATGACAAAAAATTCACGTACCACTATTTCAGGCCTACTTGCCCGGCAAGCGACAATTGGTTGAGTCAAAATCATTCAAAAACACTACCCACAGCAACTGCTCGAAGAAATGCAGTAATGCAATTTTATTCACTGCTTTCGTAGCTCTGCAGGTCGTCATGTTTTGATGTTTATAGTTCATGGTGATATATCGCACAATAACTCCATCAGACTGAGCCAAAACATGATTCAAGTCAACTAAATCACTGATATCCATACATTATCTAGCACTGTCAAAATCTCAAAATCTGGTGCATTGGCCAAGCATTGACAACTTTGCGTAGCCACATAAGCATGTACATCTACATATGGGCCTTATAGAGACAAAAAGCCCTAGTATATGACTGCACAATACACATGTATACATCTATTACAAAAAGCATAAAATAATTCAGGACACAAAGATGTCAAGACGCTGCTTAGCAAAATTTCACAAATTTTCATTGTCTGAACCCAGACCCGTTGTCAGCGGCTATATTATATGAACATATCTACATGTTTTTGACTTTCATTCTTGTAACATACTTTTTTGTAGAACCAAGTCAGAGTTGGTGCAACAACGAAAGAAAAAAAATTTAGCACATGTAACAAGAATCAGTGGATATCAAGTAGGAGTCAGTAGCAGTAAATACCACTATCTGCGCAACTGAGCTGAAATTCACGTACACCTTCGCATTTTCCCAAAATTTACTTACAATTCACGTACATACGTGAATTTCACGTACAGTGGACACCCTGAAACGAATTGGTGAACTTTAATTTCCCTGACCATCGGTTCTGGATCGCCCGGCAGTTCCTCTCTTCCTCCGCTTCACTTACGCCTACATGATGGAATTGTCTATGTCATCTTGTTCATCGCGACAGTGTGCGCAATGCTCGTTCCACACAGTCTACATTTGCCTGCATGAAGTAATTTCTTCCAGCTGATGCTCTTCATTCAAAGCTCTACTCTTTTCGTTGAGAAAACGGACGGATTCACTTCAATGGATCATGATAGATAACTCCTCACCACTAACCGTATGGAAGCACGTTTTCGTGATGAAGCAACGAATGTTTTTTACTCGAGTTTAGGCTTTCATGATGAGGACAGTAGCTGTGAGAACACGCTGATGCTAAAAAAAGCGCTAAGGTCGATCTTAAATCCATAGCAAAAAGAAAGGAAAAATAACCTAAACAGGGCTGTTTGGTGTCTAAATACCAGGGATTTTTGTTGAGTTATGCTGTTCTCAGGCGACATGTCCAAATAAAGCTGGGTGTCCTAATTATGAGAGAAAGCGTACATTTGTTTTCATCAAAATAGAAATAATACAATGCAATTTTACAAGATACAAATTCAAAAATAAGAGGTGATTAAATAAGTCACTACAAAGTTAGGACACTGTTTTGGTGGACGGACAAAAACATCCAACTAAGTGTATCGCATACAGAATAAAAATCAGTTTTGTTAAAACATAAATCTGTTATACAGTGCACACACCCATGAGAAAAAAGAGTTACCTCTTCTAGCAGCTCTTGTTTTGGGCAAGCAAAAATGATTAGTATGAGAGGCGACGGGGTATACAGTAATTCAAAGGATGGTCATCATATTCACATTTCTGTAAGAAAGACAGTGACTGTTTCATACGTTGATCTTCAAATGCAGGAATAACATCACACTTACAATCAATATTAAAAATGATTCTATGAGCGTGCTTATAAATACAATTGATATTTTTCTCGGTATGATAAGAGAGGTCACAAAAAAGAGGAGAGGAGTACAAGAGTACTGCCTGAACGTACATGACAAAAACTTGTAGCAGTTACTTTCTGGTGAGCACATGTCGCAATTGCTTTAGAGCGTAAAGGCGACTGGTTGCGGAAAGGCAGACGTTATCAAAAATGAGCATCCCAAGACAATTTATTGCTCATAATAATCCCAAGAATCGAAATTGAATCGACAAAGGCAATGTCAGGATGCAATATGATACGGCATTGTGAAATCTGTCGATGACCATTAGCTTGGATTTGCTGCAGTTGACGAGCATCTTCTTACATCGTAATTGATGGAGAATGTCATCGACATGGAAGCTGTTGTCCGAATTCCTATCTACTCGTTCAATAACCTTCATGTCATCTGCGTACTTAATTAGTCGTGCACAGTGAGAATGTAAGAGCACTGATCCTAAAAACGATGCGCACAGAAACGGCCCCAAAATTGAGCCTTGAGGCACGCCGTACAATACATGAATGAGTGGTCCGTATTTGTTTTGATAATTTACCATCATGAAGCCATTATTCAAGTAGGACAGCAGCCACAACAGGAAACCTGAGTTCAAATTGTTGAGGTGCAGGTAATTCACAAGTCGATTGTGGTGAATCATATCGTACGCTTTGCTGAGGTCCAAGCATATTCCGTAAGGGATTCCTTAATTGTGTTGTGAATATCGATTAAGGCGCTAGTGGTGGAGGCTAGTGGTCTGTAAGCATGTTGATGTGGGCCATACAATTTGATCAATTCATCTTTCAAGCGCAATAATACAAGCATCTCCATTATCTTTCCAATGGCTGACAGGATTGAGATCGAACAGAGATCGTTGGATGAGGGATTTTTCACTTTTGGTGAAGGTACTGTTTTTTGCAGTCTTCCACGCGGTAGGAAAGTGTCTTTCTCGGATAGATGCTTGATAGATGTCGTAAACTACACTGCACGACATGCACACTTTCTTGCAGAAGGAGGCGACGCCGACATGGGATGCCATCGATACCGAAGGACTTCCTATCATTCAAATGCACCAGTTGATCGTTGACCTCTTCGACCCTTATCCGAGGATCCCAACTAAAATCATCGGACAGTAATATCAATTCTTCGTCAGATTCATCGTTAAAGAACGTGCCAAAGGCTTCTGTAATAGAATTGATATACGAGTATCTCCATTACCTTGCGTACCTTGTTGTCGATTCTTATTACCAGTGAATTCGCGCATAATCGACCAGACATTATTACCCTTCTTGATTACGTTCTTGACCCTTCTCACTCCAGTTGCGTTTTGCTTTTACAATTTCACTTTTGATCTTTGTTTTTGGATGTAGGAAAGTAGGCCAATTCCCCAGTCTATAAGCCACACACCAACACGTCAGCGGCGTTAGTAGCACGATGAATATTCTCTACCAAATCCGAGAAACTGCATAGAAATCGAAGCACACTTTTGATCGGATGATCGCAGAATATCTTGATAAATGCGAAAAACAGAGTTACAGGCTTCGACGGACTGAGTATATATCAGCCAAGGAAATCACAAACACTAAATAATGCCAAATTGCGAATGATAGAGGCTATGATTGGAAAAACGGAAGACACGAATATTCCTGAGATAATGAGAATTTCGTTGATATACATTTATCAAAATATGTTCGTGAAAATCGACGTCGTGCCAAACTCCAAAACAAACGCAAGCTTGCAAGGACACAACCGTCAGTCAGCACGTTGTATTGACATTATAGCCCTACAGCCTTTTGCAACTTAATACAGGCTGCATGTAGAAGGATAACTGATACTCAACGTATGTGATCAAGGGAAGAAAAAACTTGTGCATTTTATTGATCATCAACCTTGCAACCAAGCACTCTATGATAATTGCAGATTTAGATCTGATGCAATGTTTTAACCAGAGAGTTAAAGCCAATTTTTTTCAAAAGATACATTTCTCACACATCTTTCCTTGTTTCTCACAATTTCTCACAACCAAATTTCTCACGCTTTCTCACATGCGGACCATTCCTGTCATTAGAATAAGATGAAAAGTTGCGACATATACGGTATAAGGAGCCATGCGAAGTGGGGTCCCTAAGGATAATTTGGGCCGTTCATCTTTGCGCTATTTGTGTCCGCTTTGTTTATTGACTCTAGTGAACAGACGTGTATGGTCAAATACGCAGACGATATATTTCTTATTGATGTCTCAGTGATGACTTCTCATTATCATGATATCTCACCACTATTGCAGTTGGCAGACTGGGCAGTCACTGACCGAACGTTGATAAAGGAGATAAGCCATCATTCTTTTATCGGCCGTAGGAAATTTTTTCAAGAGTGCCTTTCATTTCTAATAATCCTGTAAAATCTTATGTGATCTTTGATGAACATTTCATATGGAAGCGTCACTTTTATGTACTGTGCAAGAAATCTAGTTCTCGAATTTTCTTTCTGTGGCAACTTCGAGATTATCTCAACAAGGACATGCTGATATTTATCTAACAGAAAAGGATCCGAAGCGTGGAGGGGTATGCATCACTACTGTTTGTTCATCTCACATGTGAAATCTCGAATCAAGTATAGTTCATTCCCAAAGCTACGTAAGTACTTCTGAATATTTTCTATTTCAGTACTAAAAACGCAACAACACGCATATATCGGAGTGGAACAGCTGATATTTCATGCGACGAGAGCATAGCCACTTTGGATTGAATCTAATCGCAATCACAACTACACATGTAATGCTGCGACGCATTTTCTATGAAATACGACTCCTCACCTCTGTTTTGAACAATTCCGGTTTTCAAGGAATGTGATAAACTCGAAATAACCGAACGAAGCATGTTGACCTAGAAATTACTGAAACTATCAAACGAGAGCTTTTGAAAGAGTCACGTAAACCAGTGGTTCATGTGTTTCATAGATTTTGGATAGTAAAACAAGACATGAAATGCTGCTTCGTGAAAAGTTCTACAAATTTACTTTTGTTAAGTGCGGCAGATTGACCATGCAAGACCAATGCAAAGATGACGTCCTTCCAGTGCAATTGGTGTGATAATGGTCTATTTGATACCAGAGTTGGCGTCCATCACTTATCGACATCAATCGAAGAATGGTGACCGTCTTCGAAACATCAGCTATGTCATTTTAGTTTTGACTGACCTATTACTGAGGAGAATCAAATTACTGAAATGTGCCACGGTTGTAGATTTTTTCGTGAAAAGATTTAGTGGAAGGGATTTCATCAAAATTTGATCAGATGATGATTCTGCTTATGAAGATGAATGATAATTACAGTGATGTGAAAAATAGTGATCATGAAATTACAGTCGTCCAGCTTGCAAAAAGCGAAAACTCACCAATAAGTTGCCATTCCACCGGACAATATTCAAGATTTTTCAGCCCGTGAAGTTGCCATTTGATGAGACTTGTTTATATGCAGTAAAATCTGGTTTAGATGATAACAGATATATTTCGAACTTAGTTTTATATCCGTCACTTGTTCACTTCTTGGGTTCAGATAAGGCCACTATTGTGATATTTAGTTTGTACAGTGTATTCATGTGAAGAATTAAGGAATATGCCTCAGTCTGTAGATATTTCTAAGTTGATTTTTGAAAAGTGTAGGACTGGAAATTTTGAAGAAATAAATACACTTTTACGGATGTACACAAAATTAGAAAAGAAGAATATAGTTTCAAAGAAACATAGTGATGGATGCACACCCTTGATCATTTGTTGTAAACAAGGTAAGATGATTTTTGATCGCCAACTTGAGACTTTCGAATGTGACATGCCTCTAATCAGGATTGTTCAATCAATCATGCATGTACCCTCTTGTAAAGCGTTTTTATCACCCTCTTCCAATTAAAGTACTATAATGCATTATTTCTCTAACTTGGGTTAGTTGAGGATGTCTGGAAACGGTCATTTGGGAAGACAAACTAAGAGATTTATCCCACAGATCTATTCCTTAAATAAACGGACCATTAAGTTCATGATAACACATTTGCTTCTCGTGCCATGCAACCAATGTGCACCTTATTGAATATGTATGATTTGATGTATGAAGATCTCACCAGTAAATTAGCTGCTATGCATTTGAGTAATCAGATTATAATTGGAGAAGTCAAGGCTTGAAAATAGCCCTTCGAAAATATAGAAGGCCTACCTATTTCTGCAATAGTATTTATTAATGATGTACCAGTAATGACGCATGCCAAATGGGAAGATATTTTTTGAACTTTCGTTTGAGACTTGGCTCGAAGGACAGAAGGAGGAATTTTAATATTTGCTTACATATGTCGATATTGACATCTGACATGACACGTTTGTTGTTGATTGCCCAATATTTGAACTTGTTGTTTTCCTTTCTGAAATTGTTTACTATTTCCTAGGTTGCTCAATCAAGAGAACACTAGCACATAGAAAAACAGTTGAGGCTATTCTTCCGCGACGAACAACAGTTAACAGTACGAGAATCGTGAATCTTCTTGATCTCATCATATATCGGGTTCGTTTACGCTTAGGGTTTTATGCGTAAGGATATCTTGAGGATCTGATACATTAGTGACGCTTTAAGTATGACATGCGGTGCCGTATATAGCTACACATTATACCAGTAAATCAATTTCAGGTTTTTCAACATGTCATCTACTTTTGAGCCTTTATAAAGTTAGCCTGTGAGAAATGTCATTTATCCCATCGCTAGTTAAGTCGTTTTATAGTTCTGCATTATAAAGCTGTCTAATTGGATTTGAAGATACCGATATGTGAACGACACTAGGAGTGAAAGAACAGCTTGAATATTGACTGACAAACGTGTTTATAGTCACCCGTGATCAATATGGAACAAAATTTGAAGACCCATTAGTGATAGAATATTGGATTGTATTGCGTCAGTACTTTAGACGCTAGGGTCGATGAGGTATTTTCCATTTTTGCGCCGTCGTTGGGGAAAAATGCAAGACGTATGGGGGCAAAGATGGAAAAGAGAAGTCAAACTAGTTTTTCTGTTGTTCATGTAGTGTTAAAATTTCTACATCTCCCTAAATTCTACAGTGTTAACGTGTCTTTCGCATTTTTTGTGTCAAGAAGTACTGGTGCTTGAAGCCAATTTTCTTAGGCCTACTTTAAACAGCTAACTCGTACATGAAGAAGAAATAGGCCCATATCTCAAACATTGCAAAAGGACAAATACATCTGATCAGTTAGGCTATTGATCACAAGTCTGCTTCACTTTTCTATAAACAGAAAGGTCTAAGAAATGCATGAAGAAAAATGTAAATGTCCTGGAGCAGTTGCAGAGTTTTTATGATTAAATTCGAAGAACCGAAGATCTTCTGTCCTCCAGCATCTAAGTTCAGATGATTAAATGATAGCACATGCCCTAATGATTAACATCTATTGAATGTAATTTACCCTGTTTACATCATAGACTCTGAAGAACGAAGCAGCACACACGCCATGCAGAAAGCAATTATCTATGCGCACATTGATAGGCCAACTGCAATGGAACGCATCATTTCACTAGATTTCGGACACGGACCTATACAGTCGAATTCTAGCCGAAAATTCAGATAGAAGGCTATATACTAGATGTTTATCTGATCGCATATTATCAAGTTGTAATAGGCTGTAATGCCACAACTGAATATATCTACTTTCTTAATGAAATTTGTAGGTTGCCTAATAGTGTGGATATCGATCGATGCTGTAACCCAGAGATGTCATTGTAATGTAAAGATAGTATTGCATGGCCGTGGCGGGCAAGATTCGATTTTCGCGTGATTCGAATCGTGAGACTCAATGTAACAATCGAAAATCGCACTATTCTGAATTTTTGAAATTTTCTCAAATTCAGTGATAAGAACTTTACAACTATTCTGGGTGACAGTGTCAATTTCTAGACCATCAGTTTCATCATTTGTCAATTTCTAGACCATCAGTTTCATTATAAATCCTATCATCGCCATTAAGATTGAGCCTATCATGCACTTAGCCTAGTCAGAGATTAAAATTGTTTCTACTCTGTTGTTTGTGCGATTCTGTTTGTAGATGCTTGAGATAGCAGCATCAGAAATCAGAACTCAAAAAAAGTTGCAAACAAGGCATAATGAGTCTTGAGAGAATTAGTTATTATTTATAATTCACTACAAATCTACTATGAAGTACTCCTTCTCTCCGTTTGTATACCTCATTTTATATCATACCACTGAAGAAGCCTCATTGGCGCAACATATCTGGCCTTTTGTATGCTCGCAATCAAAACGGGATAAAGTGCGCGACACGTCGACTAATGCTTTGTCGAGCCTTATTGTTACCTAGAAATTGCATTTTCCAATTTTGATTCTTCTAGTCTTAATCAATCATGATTTATCGAACACAGCAGTAGCTATTTACCTTTTTGTCCATCAATCTTGCACTAGGTTCAAGCCTTAGTTAATCAATCAATTCAAACCTTAAGGCTTTAAAAGTTTGGAAAGTATTAGGCCTAGCAACCTTTGTCTATATGAGAGTACAATTGTTACCGGGTTTAGTTCATAGCGTGCATATTACATGTAAATCAGGCATTGACATTCTTGTCTATAACTGTATATGCTTTCAATGCGGAGATAGAATATAAAAGGTCCGACCTCCTTATGTTTTGCTACAGGCCTCCCAGCGCTCCTATTTTTCCTATATTTCCTATTTTTCTCCTATTTCCTATTTATTTTCCTATTTTTTCAAGAATCCTCATATTTTTTGGCTGATTGATGGAAAATTCATCGAATCTCAATTGTAGCTTAATTCATGTTTTATGTGTGCTACTTTTAATGCCTTTTAATTTTAAAAGCCAAATTTGAATTGTAGATCTATATTATAACAAAATCCTAGTTACATGTTATACCTACACAACGAAATCAAAACGAGAAGCGAAAAGGAACTTAAGGGACAACAGCTCAAGCCAGATATCTGGCTTAACTTTTCATGCGATTCAACATGCATTATAATCCATTCATCTATTTCAGATATCTTTTTTTCACCGATTAAAGTTGTGCCCTCGACTTCGACAGGACAACTGGCTAAAATTCTTCAACTTGCTTTTCGAGATCTGACAAAAATGTAAAAGCCGAATTGCTGTGGGCAATGAGAGTAGTTCATTCCCATTATAGTTTTGCATCTTGTGATGGTGTGAAGGACCTTTTTCAAGCTATCCTTCCTGGAGAAGCAGCATTTTTTTAATCATGAGTTCATCAAAAGTGTCATCTGATCAAAATGATCAATGAAATTCATCAATCTAATGGATGCTTTACTATTATGTATAATGAAGCAACTAATGAACATAACAAGAAGCAGATGAAAATTTACGTGAGCTATTGGTCGGAAGAAATGGGAGAGGTTTTGAGTCATAATTTAAGAACTTTTCTGATGGGCCACGCTACCAGTTGCGATCTTTCAGAGAAGATTATTGGTTCAATCGAAGTTAAAGTTATCTGATCTTTTGATGCTGGGTAGTGACGGTCCAAACATAAACAGAGCAGCATGGAGGAAGTTGGATAAGCAAATGACGGATGCATACAACATCGGTGTGTGCTACACGCACTGTGTCACATACCACTGACGAAGCCCTTGAGAGGGCGAATATATTGGTGCCTTCATTCAGTGAAATTTTTTGATATTTTGACTAATCTGGGACATAATTGGGCAGAGTGAGAGACATGCGTCGATCATTTAATGGTAGACGCTTTCTTTTACCTACTCCTATTTTTTCATGAGCTGGGAGCGCTGGGAGTCCCGTTTACAGTACCGTAACATGGGGATACTTTGCCCTGCGGTCAAACTTTGCCCACCTTATGGTTCGTTTCATATTTCGTTTTATACTACCAGATAAAGAATCTCTACAAATGTTTTGACATGGATTATTAGTAACCCATACAAAACTAGTTTAGAAAATGCATAGTGCATCTGAAAAATATGAATACATGGTATTCCATATGAAAAAATGGCACAATTACAAAAAAACACATTTTTTGCACAAAAAAATTATGTCTGTTTGGTACAAAGCAGAAATGCCATCACAACCATTCGCATGTGGTTTGAAGGTGATGAGTATAGGACTTCAATCCATGTATGCATAACCTTGTATATTTTTCCTTCTGACCGTCAGCGGACTTCAATGTTGCACAAATGTCAATTGGGGTAACTTTGCCCACTGGACGATTTTGATGCTTTGCTCCTTTTCATGAATGTTGTGCGTCGTATTCATCCACTGCACGATCTCTCTATGGCCTGCAAAGAAGATGAATCAATTTCAACATCAGAAAGGGAACACTAACGTGTCATACCTAAAAATAGAAGCATTACCGTTCAGCGCGCGCACAGGAATTCTTGGAAAAGATCTTCGGAAACATTCATCATTTTCACTTTCGCCGTGAACTTCGCATATTAAGGTGAGTAAAATGAATAAAACCATATATCTAAGAAGTACACACGCATAAGGATGATGCCGGCTTGGTGTGGTCTCATAGTTATTGTACATTACAGTCTGGTATAATAGATTATACCTACTATGTAGTACAGTACCGTACCGCAACGATAATTGATGTCAAATTTATTAACCACAATTGCATTAAGCTGATAAACCTCTTAACAAAATCAAAATTGATGCACACGAGCCTGAAATGACTTGACCTAGCAGAGCTACAACCACACAACTCTAAGCCTTTGATAACCGGTACCGTAACGCGTACCTACCGGTACCACATGCCGGTACCTATACGTAATACGGTATGCTAAATAAGACGCAACAACAAGTCGATAAATATCGGTACGTTTGTCAAAATAAAACGCACACGAACCTGAGTGACTTGGCTTAGCAGAGCACCATGTAACAGACTTTGATTAGGTACCAGTACCGCACCCTAACGCTTACCTACCGGTACCATACCACATTGGCCTACGTAATAATAAGTAAATTAATGCACAATATTAAGTAGGTCCTACGGTACCTCTGCGGTACCGGTAGTAGACCTATCTACTAACAATGTGCCTAGCCAAGCCTGACTACATATAACCTTTATGGTAGTACCCAGTAAAGAGCCGACCGCTGCTGCGATATATACCTAGTGCTAATGGTAGTGTAGTCAAGTGTACGATCTCCTTACCTTGTAGATGAGGACTCACAAACGTAAACCAGGATCACGGAATTACAAGAATTACGATGACGAAACGCTGCAATTAGCTGTAACTGAAATGAAGGAAAAGGGATTGAGCTCTCGTGCGGCTTCCAAGAAGTATAGTATTCCATACAAAACCCTGCAAAATAAAGTGAAGAACGCTCATTGCGGTGCTGTAGGTCGACCAACAGCGATCTCGATCGAGGAAGAAAGGATGTTGGCGGAGCATTTCAGGAAATGTGGAGATTGGGGTATGCGGCTGTCCTTAATGGATGTACGAGTCATCATCAAAAATTACATTGACACAAAGGGTTACAGAGTACCTCTATTCGTTGATAATCTACCAGGACCGGACTGGGCACGAGGTTTCCTGAAGCGCAACCAGAATTGCATTTCTCTTCGACTTTGTGAGAACATCAAGTCATCCAGAGCAAAAACAACCGTAGAAACCTTCCAAAAGTAAGCTTAATTACAATTTCTGCTTGAATTGTTTTCTGCATGCATCGCATTTTGTTGTTGCAGTTACTTTTCGAACCTGAGGGAGACTATCAAAGATATCCCAGCAGAAAACATCATGAACTATGACGAAACCAACTTCACGGATGATCCCGGCGTCAAGAAGCTTGTCTTTTCACGGGTGAAGCATCCGGAACGGATTCAAAATTATTCCAAAGGAGAAGTAAATGTCATGTTCAGTGCTACTGGCTCTGGCAAACTTCTGCCACTCTTCGTGGTTTACAAAGCCCAACGATTGTGGAGGAATTGGTGTCAGGATGGGCTAAATAGATGTCGCTATGCTCGAACAGACTCAGGATGGTTCGATGCCGATGCGTTTGAAGAGTGGTTTATTACCGTCGTCCTTCCGTGGGTAAGGGAGCACAGTGGCCGGAAAGTTATAATAGGTGACAATCTGAGCAGCCATGTCAGTCCGGTGGTTGCCAAGAAATGCGCGGAAAACGACATTTCATTCGTCTTCTTACCGGCCAACTCCACCCACTTGACGCAACCACTGGACGTTGTCGTCTTCCGCTCCATCAAATCATGGCTCAATCAAATCTCATGGCGTCAAATTGTGGACGAATACAAAACAAGAAATCCCACGAGCACCTGTTTGGAAAAGCAGGCTTTTCCGGGTTTGCTGAAGAAACTTGTTGATGTGCTTTCCATCAGTGGAGCAATGCAACGAAATGTGAAGGCCGGATTTGCAGCAACTGGAATTCACCCATTCGACCCAGATCGAGTCTTGTCGAAATTACCTGATCATGATCTTGAGTCCAGTAGAGAGATTATGTCTGACAGTCTGCTCGACTTCCTGCAATCGTCTCGAAGAATAGAGACAGCGCGCAAAACCAAGCGACAAAGGCTGAATGTGCCTGCTGGAAAATCTGTAAGTGAAGCAGATTTCCGTCAAGAGGAGGAACCGATCGATGCCAGAATCTGCTGCTGAAGTCAATGCAGATCGTGTCTCGGAGGCTGGTACCAGCGATACAGAGTACATGGACAAGATGACTGGTTGGTCGTCCTATACGACGAATATGATTGGTGTCTCGGACAGGTCGTTTAATTATTTTATAGCTTCTTTGTATTTATGATATGCATTTGAAATAATATAGTAGGCCTACCTTATATCTCTCTTTCAAAAAAAGAACAGAGGTATTCTTTGTCTTTCCAGATTTCGCTGGCCAACACGGGAAGACATACAGAACGTCGAAGCCTGTGATATCTTTCACAGACTTGAAACCCTACCCTACCAGGCTTCATCATCATCCTCAACAAGATTCGGACCATGGCAGATGGAAACCAAGGAATATGCGTCAATCGAGAAGAAATACACAGACTTCCTCTCAGAGAACTAGTTTACTCTAGTTGAGATTATACACGTATAAGTCTTGTATTGATCACGTTTTTTTTTATAAGCCAGGATATTTTCCTAGAAACTCGCGCATTTTGTAACTGGTTTTGTTACTGCGTCTACGAATTTTTCTATGTTTTTTTGTGTTTACTGCTCTTATTACACCTTGATACAATGCGTACACATCTCTTCTATGATCAACATCAAGTGAAAGTAGACAGGGTTCTCTAACATAGTGATGGGTACTGCTTGATTAATGAATTACAAAAAATTTCTTTCAAAAATATCAAAGTGTCCCCTCATGGGGCAACTTTGCCCACCTGTGGGCAAAGTTGCCCCATGAGGGGATAATTTGCCCAACTTTACTCTTTTTAAAAAAAGATGATGAAAAAACTGATTAATCGAAACAAAAATAATACTGATACAAAGTTCAGATCTATATACTCCTTTTGGAACCATATAGAAGCAACTATAGCATGATTTACTACTTGGCATTTTCAAGCAAAAAAATCGAATAGCCAAATTCTGGGCAAAGTATCCCTCTCTTACGGTATGTGTGATTGACTGATAGCATTAATCGTGACGAGCATCTTTAATATTGGCTATAGCATAGAATGACGCATTTCTGAGATGTGAGGATTCCCATTGAGATTTATATACTGTGGTGTGGGAATGAGAATGTCGCTTCACACGTCAAGTGTCTTATGTTAGCTGAAGGCCGTACATAATCTCAAGTACGATCACATGTGCATCGGTGTTGCACGTAGATGTCTCACTTCCATTCAGTACAATTATCTCGGGTATTGAACGAGTGAATAGGAAAATATCCTATTTTTTTACTAATCAAGCAAACTTCATACAAGAGTCACTTGCCAAGATAGATCACGCAATTCTTGGTGATTCAGGAATCGCGCGGAACCGATTAAATGCCCCCGCCCCTGTTGCATTCAGAATAGAAAACGTCTCCGTGGCACATGTTAAGTGTTCGGCCTACCGACTTTCTGGTCCATAAGTCGAGTCCCGTTTGTGTCATTGAAGTTGACAGGAAGGATTAGGCGCTTCCGTCACTGCTGCATGCTGCTATATAATTAGAAAAAGTCTAGAAATGTGATGAAATCGCCCTGGAACAGCCCGGGCATTGGAAGCTTAAATCTTGGCCGCCACCCTGTCTTCCGTATGCCGAATAAATTGTATCATGCAATCAGCATTAACTGCTTGCTTTGATCGAATAGCTATTATTGAAAATTGCTTGTTTGGAGTACAATCAATAAGCAACAGGCCATCTTGTCTGAAAAGAGCGGCGGACAGCTTGAGGACAACCTGGTCATTCTCGAGCCAACATCTGTACAGTTTTGATTATTGTTCTGTCCTTCCAGGTACAGCCATATCTCCTCCTTCACGACCGGCTTCTTACAAAATGCTTCCATGCCCTTACGTAAGAGTAAGCGGATGTGTATGGCTCAATTGACACGGTAGTGACAGCACCTCTTGTTTTCTTCAGACAAATTGTGTGGGACCCACACAGAGGAAACATTTCGCAGTGCTAGGTCATGCCAAAATATCACGCACAGTGCTTTTCTCGATATCCAGACACATGGCCAGGAATCGAACGCTAACCTGACAGTCATCGTCAACAAGGTCTTGAAATGCCTTTGTTGTGCATGCTGTTTCTCCTTCGTCCAACACTGGCTCCTCTCCCCCGAAATGATCGCCTTCACTATCCACCTACTATGCGTGCTTTCTTCTATGTCGATGAGAGCACTACCGTTTCCCTTGAGCTCCCGAAAACAACGGAAAACGATTCTCCTGCTTGGTGCACATTCAACACCAGCTTCACAAGAAACTTAAAACGAACGAAACCGTAGATCTTGAATTTTTCCATATCTGTCTTTGCGTCATAGGCTTTGATTTTAAATTGATGCGCGTTGCATGGGTATTTATAGGTTCGACTTAGCGATCGATTGCATTAGTTGTGGGATTGGATTGCGTCGACAAATAGCTGAGGTTCATTGCTATACATATTTATATACCGGTTAATGACATTGTCAGTTGAAAATCCATGAATAGTGCTTGCGTTTCATTTTGCGAGCACAAAAGTATAAGACAAACCATGTCTGTGAAGTTTATGAAGACGATGTTACTTCGAGTTTTACTCGATGATTATTTCTCAGAAATCAATATTCCTCAGAACTGTGCTATCGAATTTTTGCTATCTTGTATACAAGCGAAATAAATGATTCAATTAGATTTCTTTAAATTAACAAAAGGAAAGCAATATATCTTCTGAGATAATTATATTATCCCATCTGAAGCCTCCTCGCACGCGTCAGTGTACTCAGCTCGATCGATTTCAGTGTATTCGATAAACAGTACAATACATGATGGTGCAGTTGAAGCTACAATCGAATCCATCATGGCAAGAATTATGTGGAATTGCGGTGATATTGCTGACTATCACCAGCATTATCATGGCAAGGTCACTAGACTCATGAATATTGCGTGTAACAGCAGACTTCTAGAAGATATTTGTTTAACCTGTGTATTGAAATGAAATGAAAAAAGAAATGATAGCATTCCGAAATAAATAATGAAATACCACTTTCAGTGATAATCAAACCAAACTGAAAATGCTATTATTAAGCATTTTAACTACAAGGTTTCCCCGAATTAAAAGTCTTTTAGGCGTATTATTAGGCCAATATTATGCTTTCGTTTAATTCACTAATTCACTAGGTCTTTTGAAAGAAGATAATAATTTAATTCACCTTAAGTGCTACCGCAATTCTCGTCAAGTATATAATTAAACATGATGGATAAAAAAACATTTTTTTTGTAAACACCATAAGAATACCTACCTCTCTCTTGATTAAATATCCCGCAACCATTGAATGTTATTCAAATAGTCCTAAAACTGCAAATACGTTTTTTTTCTTCGATGCCTGTAGAGAACATAAACTTCGGTGGTTTTAAGGTCAATGATCGAAATCTTGAGTTTCAGTTTTGAAATATACTCTCAAATGAAATGTCACCTAAATCGATGATTCTCGTCTCGAGATTGTTTTGAAAGTGGTTGAAAAATTCCTTTTCTCTGTAACCTCTGCTTTTGTTTCAGGTTTTTACGAAATAGTTAAGTTTTTAGTCAATGAATGCGATGCGGATGTTCATCAAACGGGATCGATAATGTTCGATGGTGAATTAGTGGAAGGTGTACCTCCGTTATGGTGTGCTGCAGCAGCTGGGCGTATCAATGTCGTTCGCTTTCTCGTCTATGTGGCTAAAGTTGATGTAAATCAAACCACATTGACGAACTCAACCGCTCTACGTGCTGCCTGTTTTGATGGTCATATTGACGTAGTGAAAATTCTTGTGAACAAGAAAGCGGATATCAATATAGCCAATCGACATGGTCACACCTGTTTAATGATTTCGTGCTTCAAAGGATATGACAAAATAGTTGATTATCTTCTTCAAAATGGTGCTAAAGTCAACTGTACTAGTCAGAAAGGCAATACTGCCCTTCACGACTGTGCAGAAAGTGGTAATTTAAAATGGTAAGTAAATTTTTCTTAATCTTCGTTAGAAAGTTTATGGCCCTCTTTTAGGAATAGTGCAAACTTTACTCATAAATATGCATGTTAAAGGAATTTCATGAAGAGCAGGGTTGGTCACTCGAAAAACCCGCTCGTGGGTTTTTGATTTTCGCGTTGAACGGGCGGGATTTTCGGGTTTTTCAACATCAAGGATTTTCCGCAAGTTTCTGGTTATTTACATGCTGTCATTCATTTTTGTGAAATGTGTAAGCGCCATTTTGCCTCTAATTCGAGAGAATTAAGTTACGCTGTGCACAAGTATACATTTTAAACAAAACTAGGATTTTATATAGCTTGTATTTTCACAGTCTGTAGAAACTGAACGTGGGTAAAGTATGTCATAAAATATTTAAAAGAACGAAAACAAATGAATCACAGAATTTGTATGAGTATGAGTAGATTGATTCTGAATTAGCCATCAATCTAGATATTTTTTAATCATAATTTCTGGATAAAAAGCATTATTGATTAATCAATTTACTTTAATTAATCAACTTTGCCACAAAAATCTTATAACAAAATTATAAAGAGTCAAATCAGTTTAGCTCGTCAGACTCAAGAAGACACTCCTCGAGTGATCCTGCACTTTCATTGCCGTCATCCATTTGCAGGATACTCGAAAAAAATGATGCTTAGTAACCTATGCTTATATCTACTTGTACAATATGTGAATTCAACGACAATTTTCTCCTATAACCAGTCTTGAAACTTCTAGACATCTCTAAAATATGATAGGTCGCTTTTGTGAAGATGACGCTGGGGACCACGACAATTCTTATACGATGAGTGTCAGAAAAACACCCACCCCAAAAAAACCCGCCCGGGCGGGTGAAACGGTTTTTCAGTCGACGGACGGGTTTTGACCAACCCTGAGGAAGAGTCTGCTACAAATAATCCTTGTCATATTACCGGTATTTATTGTTTGTGAATTTCGTCAGTTTCCTCCACACCCTTCTCCAGACATTTTTCGTGGGATAACGGAATTGATTAACGTCCCGAAAGAAAGCCGTGCCCCATTTTTGCTCTTTTTCGTAGAATTTTCCCTTCCAACGCCTAAACACGTGTCTAGGCATTTGTATGTAAGCGAAAACTTCGGTGTACCGTTCCTGTTTTTATCTACCAAAATAAGCTAAAAGACCCACAAAATATATCATAAGCAATTTTCGAATCAAACGGCTAACCGGTCATGACTGTTCATTTACAATACATCTACCATGACGTAAAAGAATAACTTTTCTAAGTTATTGCTTACTTATGACAACTTTCTACTTGTAACAATTGTTCACTATGTATGTTCAGTAGGCTACATGCCACGGTGGCTGACGTAGCTTTTAATCATGAATAGCATGCTGAAGTTCCACTTTTTGTAAGCAAAGGAATGGAATGACTTTACATTCAGTCATATAGGTCATGAATGCTATGATTCCGAAGCAAGTATACATAAGAGGAAATCACGGTTATGGCTTTTTGGTCACTTACAGGCGGTCGTTAATATATAAGCTAGACCTAATGTACAGCAACACAATATATGGAAATGTTGAACATCAAATGTAAAAATACGTTTGACATCGCTGAAAGGATTCAAGTCCTCCGATATGTTCAAGTGCAAGCAAACCCCTATAAGTTAGAGGTTTTACTAGGTTTATAGGCTCTACGCCTTGGCAGCTTTTCGTATTGATTATATGGTTTGTTAGGGCATGATGAAAAGTATTCAATTTAACATAAATTGATTATTTGCAGCAACTGTTGAATATCTAAGAGGGTAGACTGTAGTTGGGCAGACTTTTATTACGGGTGTAAAGCGAATCTAGCATTTATAGCTGTATTAGAACATAACTGACAAAGGCACGTGGGAGTATCACATTTCTTGGTCCATCAAGGCTTGAGAGAAATTGTCAGCTTTCGGCTGTTGATGATTTGTTCTGCAATTCGGAACCAGGAGAAAGTAGCTACTCCATCAGCTATATACTCTAGATCAGTTTCAAAATAAGCTATCAACTAAAGATAAGTGTCAAACGGTCGAAAATTTGAAGATTTCAACTCAGTTCGAACAACAAAATAAGGCCACAGTTTTGAACTTTTATTGCACGACATGTTTATTGCACGGCCAACTCTCTTTCAGGTGCAACGCTGGACTGACAGACATTGTACAAAATCTACACTTTACGAAATGGAAATTACATTTGTCAAAAGGCATACTTCACTGAACCACAGAACAAGCAAATGTAATCGGAAAATAGATATAGACACACATAAGGTAACATGACGATGACAGGTTTATTGAAATTTATCACTGACACTCGGATGAAATAATGCAAAGCAAGATAGTGACAGACTCAATATAATACTGAAAGTGGACAGTTTGAATGCAAATTAATATATAAGTGAAAGTCATCATAAGATATTAAAGTTATACAAATTAGAATATGAGCAGGGTTCCCGCGACCCTTGAAAACCCTTGAATTTTGATGTTGTCAATTTAAATATTAATCAAAACTTTTTATCAATTTTTTGTTAATGAAAATTGTTAATCCTGAACTGTATTGTTATGATCTGAGAGTTTTTGTAGAGTTTATTAAAAAGCTGTAAACCAGTTTTTACTTATATTTAATGAGGTGCATTCATAAATTAAATTTACTTGTGAAAGTGAGTCGAAGAACAGTCTCACTTTTCTTAATGTGAAGTGTTTTCGACGTCTTGAAGGATCTGTAATGACATCTGTACACCAGCCAGTGGTTAATTTTCAAATTGTATAGATTCCTGTTGCATTTCCCAAAGATTAGCTTCCGGTAACGGATATATTTCTTTGCGTGTACTTGTCGTTGCAAGTATATTGGTCGTACCGAATGACGCCTGGATGATCGCATCTGTGAACATCTTAAATGGCTATCGCATGAAAGTCGCTGTCCTCCACGATCTACTCGCATTCCAAGTAGCGTGATCTCTAGACATCAGCAGATTTGTGATTGTTCAGAAGGAGATGCTCAGAAAGGCTTCAAAGTTTTGTTCTTACGTAAGTGGCGTTACCTCTTACGTATTTTGGAAGCCTTGTCCATAAACGATTTTGACCAGATTTGTTTATTCAAAAGGAACATACATTGATTTGCTTTTTCCTTGGTAATTTTTTGCATGATTTTAGATATTTATATAACTTTGTAAAATTTCCTTTTTTTAATTTCAAATCGTTACTTTTCAATAATTATTTATTTATTCTTTTCACCTCAAGCTTAACGTTTAACTTCATTTTCTATAACTTTAATATCTTATGTTGACTTTCACTTATATATTAATTTGCATTCAAACTGTCCACTTTCAGTATTATATTGAGTCTGTCACTATCTTGCTTTGCATTATTTCATCCGAGTGTCAGTGATAAATTTCAATAAACCTGTCATCGTCATGTTACCTTATGTGTGTCTATATCTATTTTCCGATTACATTTGCTTGTTCTGTGGTTCAGTGAAGTATGCCTTTTGACAAATGTAATTTCCATTTCGTAAAGTGTAGATTTTGTACAATGTCTATCAGTCCAGCGTTGCACCTGAAAGAGAGTTGGCCGTGCAATAAAAGTTCAAAAGCTGTGACCTTATTTTTCATTTACAAATTTTGCAAGGGATCAAACTTTTCCCGCCAGTTCGACTACTAGTGGCCATGGCTGTAGGCCTACTCTTAAAAGTGATTCAGGAGTCGCATAACTTTGAAGAAACCATCCTCTTTCTGTGGACCAAACGTAATCCACGATATTTTGCTTTATAATAGCAAGTTCTTTATTTTTACTTGCCTTACATTCATCCAATTATACTTCAAAATCCGCTGAATTCAATATTCTCTGTTCTCTGCGGAATTTCACTGTGCAACACTCATGTGACTCAACCCATCCATCATCAACGACTTCCAAGTAACTGGAAAATGTGAAACACCTGTGCCACATACCAGACTTTGTGATATTCAATTCATATATAGAAATCACGAGACTCTTGATGAATGGGTGTTGAGGGGCGTGCAATGTAACAATGATGCTATTGTCAAATCCTGGTCTGTCTAATATGAGAAGTTCTTTGTTAAGCTTGTCAACCTTAGCTGTGGTCCTCCTGCCGCAATATGATCTCTTCTTTGATGTTTTGAGATTCTATTCGCATAGCTTTCACCAATACTCATTCATCAGTTGAAAGAATTATTTAAGTTCACTATGCCATTTTCTCCAGTGAAGCTTTTCGCTGCTGCCATTTTCTCAAAGAAGGCAATACAATGCAAGCAGATTCAATTTCAGATAACCGGGCACGCGGAGGAGTCTGTCTCTGGGCTATTTCAATCTAAGAGTTCAATATGTAGTAATTTCAAAAAAACCAGGGAGATGATAATTGTAAACATCAATGTGTTGAATAGACTCTGGTTGTATATTCTGTCTTAGAAAAATACCTTCATAGGAAAGTTCAAGTAACAACTATTATCCAGGTTGTTGTGTATCCTTTTGTTCTCTTATATCCAAAATTTATTTACGGTTGAGTTATAGCTATGTGTCCTCAGGTTTGGAGAGACCTTCCTTATCCTTCATTCGATATGGTTGACCTGGCCCCGCCATGTGGTACAGGTTGGAGGTCATGGGCCGAAACTTTGCTTTATGCAGTCACATGGTTCCTCCCTGATGACTCCGTACATAGCGATTTTATTTTGGTTTCTTAAGTTTCTTGATTTTCATCATTTATAATTTTTGGTTAGGTTCTCGTCATGCTTTATGCCGAGGTCTCATTTTAGTTTTTGATTGTAAGTAAAATTGATTGCAAGTTTTAATTCATTTCCCATCCCTTTAAAAGTTGGGTCGGCTAGCCGTTTTATGTATTGCGTTGCCTACTCTGTACTGTGGTAAGCAACTATATGTTATTGATTTATATTCATACGCTCTTGACTTAAAGTAACCTAATTATTTGCACGATTTTCCACTAGGGCAGTTGTTTAACTTTGGTATCTTGCAGAAAGCTTGCAGAAAAAAATCACTTCATAACAAAAGCAGAGAACAATAGAAAAAAAATTGCCCTTGGTGTTTACGTTGCGACTGGATATATTCAATTCGTTTCCATCAAAGACGAGATCTATAGATGTGTATATCCCTAGTCTAGCATCATGCCTATCAGGATACTTGCTATTGATCAATATTTGATTTGAGCGACATTTCGATGTGAATGAGTCGATTTATGAATTTTGATACTACCGATATTTGTATTCCAGAGTTATGTCAACAAAATATAATCTGTCACATTACTGAATCTTAATCCAATGCATCGATGCAACTTCACATGTTCAACATTAATTTCTGTCTTATTCGCTAGTAAACTGCTCAGTGAAATAACAAAACGGTGACCTATTCCTGTTGCAGAAATGATTGCCACTACTTTGTTATAAGATCACACCTTTCACACAAGAATAGATACTGTCTTCATAATGAAGTGAATCGTTCATGGTTTCAAGAATGTACTTAATCAGTTCACCGATTGCGGTGACAACATCACAGAAATTCTATTAAGCATGTCCTATCCTATTGACTTCATCAACTCGTTAATAAAACAGTTCCTGGAAATAAAATGTAGTACGGATAAAAAAAGCGACGAAGACAGATGAATGGGAGGATACCAAATTTTTGATACTCCTGTTTGTAGGTAAAACATCCATAAAATTTCGATGCAAGCTTGTCAAAGTATTTAGGAAATTGGACCATGATGTAAAATTAATATTCAACACAATGATGAAACTCATAGATTAATTCAAACCCAAAGTCTTAATGGTAAATCTCATTAAAAGTATTCGAATCATTGTTTTCCCTGTACTGTTTGTCATTGTCACCGCATGAGCTTATTACTACATTGAAAAATACACAAATACTATTTTCAACAATTTAATTAATATTTTGCCTGGTATTGCTTCATGCTGTAACAAGAGACAAACTTGCAAAAAGTGAATCTAGACAGAGCTGTCTATGTTCGTTTTTGCTATATTTGTTCTTCATTGTGCACCACGAGCGATTAGTCGAGCACGAAGCGCGAGTTTAATCGAGAGTGGTGTAGCCGAGTTGTCGTTACTTTTGACAAACTCACATAATCTCTTCGAAGTATGAGTTGCATGCAAGAATCATAGATATCGGACCGAGTGGCCAATGATTTCTGAAGGCGTTTTAAAAATTATCGGAAGGCTGATTTTTATAGACCAATTGGCCTATCGGCTTGTCATGGTCTCCCAACCAGTAGTTAACTTCCTAATTGACTTTCAATTGCTATTACTAAGCTGGACGGAATGAGATTTTTATGACGCAAGTGATCAATTGGGTGCGTCCTTAATTCCTTGCTCTTTGGATAATCGCAATCCAAAGACTTTTCTGGCCAGGCATCAGCCGTTCACGGGTCTTCGTATCCGTAGAAATTGACAACAATTATACCTCTGTAATGGAAATTAAGCTTCATGCAATGGTGGCATATTAATTGTACGCGTTTTCACATAGATACACTTGTCATCGTCCGTATCATTGTGTTAGAATCAGTCACGTGCAAATCTAAGCTTTTAATTGGTCATTCATGCCCCAACTTAGTTCCCTCGGATGTGCCGCCGCGACCTTGAATCAATTTCTATTCTAGTCAACTTCAGATAAACAGTTTATTTCGATGTTCGGATCTTTGAAATGTTCTTATTTTTAAGTATCAGGTACCAAATTTGAAGGACCTCAATGTTTGAAACTCATTCACTTGGGACCTGATTGTTGAATTGCAAACATAGATTCCCGGTATAGCTCAGCAAACTCATAGAAATCGGTTAAATGTGGTTCATCACACTTGCAAAGAATTCGCACTCGTCATAGCTGTCATACTTAGCAGTCTCATGACAGTGCATGCAAATTAATTGGTTCACACTGAATTGTGACTTCTTACTGAGCGACAATCATTATTTGTCATGTTCATACAAGTCCATGAGTCTTATCAAACATCGGCATCACAGTGCATTCAACACAAGTCCTGTGTTACTTCCCCAAAATCAGCAAAAAATTCAATAAGTTTAACAATCTTGTTACTTGTAATGGTTCATATCTAGTCTTCAGGGTCATGAACTCCAAAATTATGGCATTTTGTCATAGTTACGGAACAGTCATTCACAGCAATTTACTAGAACAGACGCGCGTGTGCGAATGTGTTTGAACTTATCCGATTTTTCTATCAACTGGTAAATATTTTTGTTCGAGTTTCTTTTTCCACATATAGTTCATTTCATATAAGCTCAGTTGTATGGACTTATATCAATGATGTGTGGAAGGAATCGATCCAGACATTTGACATACCACGTTGTCCATTGAGTCACTCTAAGTAGTGGGATATGGGTAATATTCTATCTATTTGACAAGCAACATTATATCATCAGTTGGTGACAGCTAAATAATTTTGCACAAACTGAGAAACAAGGACAATGTCGCGAATATACTATATAGCTCTCTATGGTACCTGAATCTTCTCAGAAACAGTTCTGTCTTGTAATGTAAAGTAGTTCCGATGCAAGCTATAGTTACACTTCTGTACATTATGTCGTCGAATCATAATTAAATATCTGTATACGCAACATTACGCACTATTTCCAGGAAGCTTGTGATTTGACTTCTGAGTGGTCTGTATAGTTTCAGAAACATCAGTCAAACGAGGTTGCGCTAATGCGGTAAGCACATGACATTCTTTGACGATGACGTCACTGCGCCGGCTGTAGAGGAGAGACGCCAATACACGCAGCAGGCAGAATCGTCGATGTGTTCATTGCTTGTGAGGGCATGTGATCAAGCGGAAGTCAGACTACTTTCAATCTAAATATCGGCAATGGTGTACTTCTCTGTGTGTTAACTTTTATTCCTTTTCATCGTGTAAGAAACTTATTAAACTTACGAGTTCAACGCTAGTATTTTTCCGGACGCACCCACTGGGGGCGGGGGGACTGCTGATTTCGTTTTATGAAAATGTACGATTTTCCAAATGACATTTTCCAAATTGAATAACAATCAATAATTACAGAAGTAATCATCAAATTAATCAGGTAATTAATCATAATTGCGGAAAATTATCAATGAGTTGAAAACTCATCTAGCAGTTTCTTGCTGCATTACCGATATACTCATTGTCAGCAAGGCGTGGTGATATCGACGCTGATAGAACACAGCATGAGACTAATTTCTTGGAGTTACCGATACCTGTATTTGCGGTTTCCCTCCCATGGTCACTTGACGGCAGGGCTCACTCTCACACAAGACTTGATTCACTCACTCAACGCTTAAATTCTTCTTTTCACCGTTTTGCGATGGTTGGACGCCGTCGAATGCTGGTCCACCTTGATGGCATTTCTCCACACTATTCGGTCTTGTGGGCTGATTTTGTGAAGATTCAGCGTTGCCACCGCTGCGTAGATGAGGGGTTTGAGCTGCGCGGATTGACCTAATCGTGCTCGGATGAAGGTCTCAGAAAAATATTCTTTTGTTTTGGGTTATAATTTTAGAAGACATGTTTTTTAAGTCCCAGTAGCCTATTTCTTGTAAATACGTGCATGCAATTAAACATTTTTCATTCTAGAACTGCTACTTTGACTTTATTTAACATTATTCAACTTTTAGGCTATCGATAGATACGTACATGTAGGTACGCCTATAGCTGAAAGTGACTTTGATTTGATTTCCGAATTTTCTAACAAGTGTTTGTGAGTTGTATCGAAATGGATGTTTTGTTAAGGTTAGAAAAGCGTGTTTTCATTTACTTATGATAATAATAATGACAACTTAGTCTAAGCTCGACATATTTAGCGCGGAGCCTGTTATCGATGTGGATAGGCTAAAATGGTCATTCGTGTCAATGAACTCAAAAAAAAAATAAGTCGATATATTTCTAAATTGGCTCACATGCGCGGAAGTCAGGCACTGTGACGGTTATGACGTTTTATATCAGTTCCTATGCTTTAATCATCGTATAGAGTATCGCAATTATAGACGTTGCATTATTCATAACTTATCATAGTATTGAGATCTTATTTGACATACAAATATTCTAAAGTGTGTGAAATTTATCTTACATATGCGAGGTAATTTTTCTAACTTCGTTTAACCTTTGTATAATAAAATGATACTCGTATTATCCGACAAAATTGTTGCTACTGAAACAATTTGCTTTTTACTTCTATAACATGTGCTTTAAGCAGTTTTGATATTTGATGCACAGTTTGATCAGTTTATTAAAAATCAAATCTTTACAGGGAAATTAAAATCGGAAATGTCGTTAAATTCGCTCACAATTATACGTTATATTTAAGCGCGGTCAAGAATGCTGGATATTCATAAAACCTAGACCAGGCTAGAAACAATTTTCTATCAACAGAAACTTTCCTTTCGTAGACATTTTCCATGAAACAAATTATACCAATCCACTGCTTAGTAGATAGTTTCCAAGAACAACGAAAATGTTGTTCTACACGGAACAAAAGTTAAGTCCTCACTGATACAATTTTCTAGTATATCATAGGCTTGATTTTAGACCTCCATTTATACTACCGTGCATGGACACACTGCCTGCGCGGATGGGGTCTCCTTCGCGGAAGATTGAGCTTTCGCACTCTCCTTGATGTTATCAAGCCATCTCTTCTTGGGGCGACGTCGTGGGTTCTGTCCAAGAACTTCAAAGGACAAGATCTTCTTTGGCCACGAGTCCTTCTCCATTCTCTGCACGTGACCATGCCATCGAAGTCTTCTTGTGCGCATTACTTCTTCAACCTTGCGAATGCCGAGCCTCATGCACAGATCGTCCATGGGACGCGATCGATAAGTCGCTTCGAAGAGATCCACCTCACCATTGCACTGTCATTTCGGATGAAGCGATCTACATCCTCGCTGGTGAGCGGCCAAGTTTCGCTGGCGTAGAGCAATATGCTACGGACACACATGCTGTAAACGTGTCCACATGTTCTGAAGGGAATACCTTAGTAAGGACGGAAGAAGCTCACGGAAGCTTCTCCCTACGGAACGCTCTCTCATCACAACTCCAACCATACAACCACCTGACTGTCCGATCATGTCACCAAGGTAACAAAAAGCAGGGACAATTCCGTACTCTTCATCGTCGACTTTCACATTCGTAGGAGCCGTTTCTGCGAGATTTGTAAGCTCACCGCTGCACACCTTGCATTTATATTTGGGATCATCTCTAAGTTGTCCACGGATCCCCGAGCACTTGTGATGTACCCATTGCTTGCAATTGGAACACAAGATGGAATTGCGTCCTACTTCCTGTCTGCAGACGCCGCATGGAAATTTACCGACAGGCTTTGGAACTCTGTTTTCCTGGTTGGTACTGTGCATGATTTTGGTCTTCCCCACATTCACACGAAGACCACGGGATTCGAGGCCAGCTTTCCATGTGGCGAAACGCGACTCCAAATCCGCAAGGCTATCTGCGACGATAACCAGATCATCCGCATAGGATTTCCCAAGGGTAACCGTGACGAAAGTTACGACATAGTGCATCCATGAGAATCATAACAGGAGTGGGCTGAGACTCCTGAGTGACTGTGATGAGGTATGACATGACTCGGTGCTCGGCGGTGCGGTACAGGAACAGCCAGGAGACCCTCTTCTGACTCTGGCAGCCACCATTAAGTATCAACGTATGACTTATTCTATCATAATATAGGCTGCACCACCAGGCAATATCATTTTTAGAGGTGCGGCGTTTATTTGAGGAAATACGGTATTTACACAAATTCCTGTACAATATTTATGGGTTCGAATCATTATGAAATAACTGATATAAAACATGCACAATCGTGGTACAAGTTTTCTGTTTACACCTATTTCATACCTATAAATTCTGAAGAAAGTCGGCTGTGTACATTTTGCCAATATAATGATGATCATATTAAACGTGTTCGCAGTTGAAAAAACATGCGCTCCGCCATTTTGCTTATTTATGTTCTTACATTTCAAATATAAATCATGTAGAAGTGCCATATTTCAGGCAATATGCTGGACAAGTATGATTATCTGATAACATCATCTCAGCAGAAAGCGAATGACTCCATCATGACTGCTTATTTATTGGAGAAGAAATCTCATAGCTCCTGTAGTTGGCGGCGTAAAGGACAGTAAAGTGGATGTTCGGGCGGATTATCTAAGCAACTTCATGCTTTCATTGTGTTTTCTCACGTCTGGAGGCCATTGTACATGCGAATCAAGTCGCACTTAACAGTGTATCTCCTACCTTCTTGGTGACACCTTTAAGACTGTATTTCATTGAAACGTTGCTCCGCCAAATAGTCAGTGATTGAATATTTGACCTTATAGCAATGTTAATACGATGTCTATACGAAATTGAAAATGTAGAACGAGCGAAGCGAGCTATTGCTATTGCTGAATATGGACATCGGGATCAACCATACAAATTAATTCAAAGCAGATCATATCAATGAATCAGGCCATAGATTTACAGAGTTATGCAACAAAGATATCCATGAAATGAATATCTTTGACATAGAAGTGCAACTCTTCAGCAACATTTAGCTGAAAGCATAAAAGTAGATAATAGTACACTATGGTACTTCTATGGTATTGTTAATTTCTATGGCTGAAAGTGATGGTAAAAAGTAATGTTAAATATCTAATGTTAAACGGTTTCAGTTCATTCACTGCTAAAATCTATGTCAATGAATTAGCATAGAAAATGTTAAATTTTTTATTGCATTGACTAGATACAGACATGTTCAACAATATTTTTTTTCATTTTGCAAAATAGGATCGATATTACTGAAATTAGTTGTATATGCAAGGTCTTGCATTTGAAGAAGCTCTAGTGAAGACTTTTGCTTTCGCTCCAATCCAGAAAGCTGATACTCCTGCACTACAAGTTGATTATGGTTGCTCCCGAAAAAAGGAAACGTCAAATAGAGTTTTATCAGACTCTTTTCGTCTGGTTAGTTACAGGAGCCCATGATCAATGTAAAGCTGTAGCTGCCAATTACAGATTCTTGGGGAACCACCTTTTTTGACGTCATGCCGAAATCACTCTTCAATGGCTTGGGAGTTGGATATACGTGTATGTCTTGCTCACTTATCTCTTATGCACTCATTGTACACTCATTGGCGGTACTGCCGTCATGTTACTCACGTCACAGAAATCCTCCAGTTGACCACATCTTGTTGACATTTAACCCTGTGTCGATTGATTCATGCATCGTTGCACCAATGACATTATCAATAGAGGTAGACATGAATTTTTCTTGAAAGGGGCGTCGGTGCAGTCCACATGAGACGGGTATTAAAGATGTAGACCACATTTACTGCTGTTGAGACAATCATTTGAATTCTGATCTGAGTATACATTGTACATAACTAACTGAATGAATGATTTTTTCAGCATGAAACTCCTTCTCAAATTTGGTGCTATTCATCAACCGGATGATTTTGGACAAACTCCGATAATGTCTGCTGGTAATGCAGGCTTTGCAGAGGTTGTCACATACCTTGCAAATCTTCCAAATGGCAATCTCAATCGTGAAGAGGTAAGGAGGCATTTTCGCAATTCGTGTTCGTACTTGTGATCAATTTTTAGCACAATTTTAAAGAAGTTCATAAAAGAACATACAAGTTTTAAAGAAGAATTGTTCAAATATTCATATCCACAAATCAAAGCACCTGGATACCACAGTAAGGAAGACGGTTCATCAGATGCGCTGTGCTGTAATTTTTGTCTAGTGCTAAGCAATACTTCAGAAAAAGGATGGGCCCCACTGATGCTTGCTGATATTAAAAACCTAGAAGTAATGCTCTATTTACCACAACAATAATTCAAAAAATACCGAAACTTGAAGATATCCACGCACTATATTTATAAAAGCCATTGAATTTCTATCTCAAAAATCAGGAAATCTTCTGGGTTTTTAAATATGCCAACCCCCCATGGACTGAAACATTCTAGGCACTAAATTTTTTTGACAACCGCGCACGTTGTGTTTTGTTTTGCTGGCAAAAGGTGCAGAATCGGACCTGCCATATGGCACAGGTTGGAGGTTGGGCCGAAACCTTGCTTTATGCAGCCACTTGGTCCTTCCTCGTGACTCCACTAGCGATCTTGTTTTGGTTTCTTATGTTTCTTGGTGTCCATCCTATATAATTTTTGGTTAGCTTCTCGTCATGTTTCACGCCGAGGTCTCATCTTCAGTTTACAGATAAAAATGATAATAGATCATAAGCTTTGATTTATTTCCCGTCCCTTTAAAAATTGGGTCGACTAGCCCTTATTGCCTAACAAGTACAGTCAAACCTCGCTTAGCGACCGTCGCGCTTTAACGACAGGTCTTTCTACGAACAGAACGATTGGATAGGCAATGATAATCTCTTGGCATAGCGACCGTCGCGCTAATGTGACTGTTTCTAGCGGAACCGTGCGCGGTCTCTATATCGAGGTTTGACTGTTACACATCCTACTCTACACTAGGGTATGGATCACTGTTCGGAGTACAAAATTTATATTCATGCGCTCTGGAGTTAAATTAACCTAATTTATTTTGAATTGAATTGGATAGAGCCAATATTGACAGATCTTGATTTTATTTTCGTTATAGCAAAAGTAAAATCAAGATCTGTCAATATTGGCACTTTCCAATTCAACTCAAAATATGACAAAAAGCCAAAACAATTTATTTAACCTAATTTATTACACGATTTTCCACTAAGGTAGTTGTCATAACTGTGTTTTAATAATCCTTCGAATTTTTAGCTGTTCAGTGGCTTAATTTGATCTCTCGGTTACTTTTTCCTTCGTTCGATCATCGCACCATACCAGCTGGAAGACCTCACTCACAGACATAAATCGTTGGCGACGATTCTATCATGATTCCCATCTACACTTTGATCCAACATTTCTAAAACGAAGACAAGGTCAATAATAAATTTGATATTTCACAATGCAATAATATCTATGATTATTGCTTCCATAATAAAGTTTATGCTTTCCAAAGAGTGCATTAACTTCAAGGAGTGCAATAAACACTACTGCACTCCTTCATCGAAATACATCGGCAAATAGAAAGTCTTTCATTCTCTAAAACGGTAAATTCTACATGGAAATCTGAAGAAATACCGTTGATATCTACAATTCCATGACAAACAGATGAATTTCTACAATTCTGCGGCTGCGCAAATCGCGATTTTTCTGCGTAAATGGGATAAAAAATGGAAGTGCTGCGTAAATTGAATTTTTGTTATATATACTCGTATCTAAGTTAGGCACCCAAGTATTTGTAAAATATCTTTTTTGTTGTTGTTATAAACCTTTATATACAGGGTGGGCGGAAAGGTAATGCCTATTTTAAATTGTCTCTAATACGTTAAGTACATTTCAGGTTCGCATTATATTCAAGCATGATTTGTATCAAGCCTAGCTCATTTTTTTCCTCTTCAAAATTAAATAGTTAGATTCTTAATACTTTTTTCAATGATTAAAAAAAAAATTAAGTTTTTATCAGATTTTAAAAACTCAATGTTTATATATACCACAGATTTCTAAAGATAAAGCTTTTAAATTGTCTTTACTTGAGAGCTTTAATTTTTTTTCCATTATCAGTCGTCAGTCATCGTCGTATAGGACCACCCATGACACTATTGATTATGGAGCCCGAATGTCAATTCATGGCATGGAAAATCAAATATTTTTCATGAACAACTTTTTGTGGAGCGACGAATCATTGTCATGTAGAGGCCTCGTTCGTCGTCACACACCGCCGTCTCTTCGCCCACCGTAAGGAGTGGCTTGATGGGCAGTTTCTCAGGGCCTCGTTAGGTCGCCGAGGTCCTCCCTCATTAATGGCAGATCACCAGTCCATATGAGACTCCAAGCGCCTTCCATATGTTTGGGGAAGACAAGGATGAAGCATATCGTTCAAAGCAGGAACACTACCTGAGGCAATGAACAAATTTCAGATATTTTTCAATCTATTGTGCTTCTGATTTCTAAGCAGTTCAGGAACATCATGCCCTGATCGATTTCGCACCCAAGTAAGCCGATTGGTGTCACTTGAGTTTTAGTAATCTTACAATTTTTCGCATAAATGTTTTAATTGAGGAAAATTGAAAATTGACTTTTTTCAGTTTATTGGAACGCATTAGATTTGTGCTTTTCATGTAGCAAAATTCCTTGCATTGTTAAAAAAATTTCAAATAGGTCTCCTCCAAGGTAAAGACAACAAATTTAAATTTCTCTTAAAAATCTGTGCTACTATATCAATTGAGTTTTTCAAAAGTTTGGATAAAAACTGCTAACTTTTCATCATAGAAATCCAACAGTACCAATAATCTAACTGTAAGACTTTGAAGAGAAAAATGGCAAGGCTTGATACACATCATGCTTGAATATAATGCGAACCTGAGCTGCACTTAGCGAATTAGAGACAATTCAAAATAGGTATTAACTTTCCGCCCACCCTGTATTTCGACCAGCTATTTGGTCATCATCAGAGGGAAGGATTTTACAAGCAGACAACTCAAAATTCATGTATGGATAAGCAAAATGACATCTCTATACAAATGTTGGAAATCACAGAGTTCGAGTGGGCCTCCATGATCTCTGTTCTGTGTTGTCGATGAAATCGAAGAAAGTCGGCTACAGAACCCAAGGCCTCTTTACACATGAATTTTTGATGATTCTCATCTACATTTATAAACTGCAACGTCTTGCCATCTTGAAACAATGGTATTGGTTCCACTATTTGCTTAATTGAATAAAGATAGAAGCTTTTTAGAAATCGAACTTGATTTAAATTATTGCTTCCATTCTCAGAAAAATAAGGTTTAAGCCTCTTTCACCTGGGGGATCCAGGATCTTACCTAGTCATTTTTTGATATTGCTCCAAAGCTATAATGGTTACGATTCTAGTTTTGCGTGACTTGTAGTATTTCTGATAACCTCCCAATTTCATCAAATTTGGCCGATGGGAGCGTTAAAAATTTGATTTTTAGGCCTAATTCAAAGCACGGTACTTTTTGAAAATCAAGCTTTTTGTCAATTTCTTACAAGCTTAATATAGGCATTTTAATAAATTCAATTGACAAAATACAAAATGAAGTTTCGGTTATCATGCTCATTGATCTACGAATGTATATACATGTGTGTAATTATAATAAGAACTATATGTATAGAGCGCCATTACTGGCTGAGCTCATGGCGCAAGAAAATCAAGCAGCATTGCATGTAAACAAAAAAAGCATAATACGTCAGCAATTGCAAGAAATGAAATATGTCTTCAAAGATCTTTTAACGGAGTGTAGGGATGCAGAGTTCCTCACGTCTCTTGGTAAGGAATTCCACAATACGGGTGCAGCATTGGAAAATGATCTTCCAAAGCGAGTCTGATAATTGCAAGACTCCAGAATTCGGTTATCATCAGATGACCTCAACGATCGCCTGGGAACACATGCGGATACGAGATCTGACAAATAGGACGGACAAGAGCCCTGAAGATTCTTGTACACAGTGAAAATTTTTAAACATATGCGTTGTCTGATACGAAACCAGTGTAAATCAGAAAGATGACACGATATATGATCGTATTTCGGAATATGCATAATTAATCTTGCCGCATTGTTTTGAATACGCTGTAGCTTATCCTGAAGATGCGTTTAACAGTTATATAGAATTGAATTACAGTAATCAATTCGAGAAAGAATAGTACTGCATACCACAGTTTCACACGCATCCGCTGATAAATAGCGTATATCATGTGAATAATAGCAGTAACATGTTAACGCTGCTTACAACATATTCATAATGTAATACTGACAGTTGTATGCCACAATTAGTCTTCCCAAGTCGAAACGTGGATTGATTATCATGCCTCATAGTATTTTCGGTGCATTCATTTATTTGGATGAGGAGCTACTTCCTTTTTTCCTGTTCAATATACAGCTGAGATTCTAGCAGATTATTTGTAATTTTCATGTATCTTCAAAAGTCTCTATTTGAGTTGTTTTCAGCATGGCTTAACTTCCCCAATCCAATCAGATATACTCCCAACATTATTTGACGTTGTCTTGCGATAATTGATCAAGACAAGTCGTTTATCAAATCACATCGTTTTTCCATCTTTTTCATTGATGGATTGGTCGGTCGCGAACAGCTGTAGCCCTCCGCACCATGGTTCTCCATCGGCTGCTATCTTTAGCTACTTGCGTAGCCGCCACTAAAAGAATGCCGCGTAGGTTATTCAGTTCGTCATGAGGTTTTCTGTCGCCACCGTCCCATTAGTCCATGCACCATTCTACTAAGCAGAGTTTTATCATAGCTGAGGTTGGTTATATGGTATTCACTAACGGAGATCCTCCTTTCAAAACCATGTGGTGCCTTTCTCATGATGTTCTGAGCAGGGATGCGGAACCACTCGAGTCTTAAAGTGGTTCCGGCTGCGATAATTCCATGATAAGCCTTAGATAAATCATGGAACCCTCTCCTAATACATGTAGTTGTAAAACATAAGTAAAAAATTGATTCAAAGAATTAAAATGTATATCAAACAATTATTCAATAACAATTGCACATGTATATTCAATTACAATGTACAATCATACATATATGTTAACAAGATTGCACTAACAAAGTTGCTATTTCACTAGGCATATTGTATCTAATTGTAGGCATATAACAAAATCTAATGATTGCTTTTCAAAAATAAGATCGCATTTACAATGTCGTTTTTGAGTCGAGATCTTAAATCTGACAAGAGAATTCTCATGGCTGAAAATAACCGTTCCACCGACACTTGTGTCACTGGCAAAGCTGAGATATCAAGGCACTCATCTCGTATTTCCTTGGGGTAACTAGAAATCACACCCCAAATGTCTGTTCCTTTCAGTCTACCCAATTGTTTGATCTCTCTGACAGGATCAACCAGCCCGCTAGATGCGATCTGACATTCTTGATTCGGGAAGGCACGCTAGAATCCATCCATGCAGCGGGCAGGAGTCTAAAATTTGTGCTCCTTCTGAATTCATATATGTTTGTTACATTTCACTAATCTCCGGAACCGGAACCACTGATTTCTCAGTGGTTCTGGTTCCGACCAAATCAGGTGGTTCCGGTTCCGCATCCCTGGTTCTGAGTAGATGTTGAATCAATGGGGAGATCAAATGCATCTCTGTCTTCGGATACATAGTTTGTAGCTGGTCGGTCATCCCCTACAGCATTGGTTTCAAGGTGAGGGTTAAGTGTTCAGGAAAGCCCATGTCTCATATGTTATCACAATTTTCAATATTGGGGAAAAATTATAGAATGTATTATTTCTATCCTCTGATGTGACTTGAGTAGGCGAAAATTTAGGAGCATATTCCTATAAATAGTACGGCTTTTCTTTTATTCATATGACTAACATGCTATTTCACTCTCTTTGTATGGATAAAGTTTTCTCACATCTTAAGTCTATATATAATATAGATTCATCGCATCCAGACGTGAAGGTAATAACCGCATTGAATTTCTGTATTTTTCTGTGAATTTCTGTGACTATATTGTGTTTTCATTAATCAGATATTCGCAATTGTCTCCGCGGGTAAAAAATGGAAATTTGGCACGTAGGACCACTGCCGCTGATATCTACAATTCCATAACAAATGGAGGTAGATTTTTGACATCTGTATAGTCCGTGAGCTACTGACCAGGGTAGCCGCGTGTACTCGATTTTCGCTGATATACTCGAATGTACTCGAATTCTGATAAGTGATTGAAAACATTACTAATTGCTACTGCTAAAAGTATTTCACAGCCTTACTACTCTGATCATGCTTATTACATGCGTATAGTTTCTACTTATGACTTGTTATAAAAATTAATTCTCACAAGCTGATGTTTGAGAGCCTCTGCAAAATGAGTAAATTTCATGTTTTGACTTAATTTTGGCGATTTTGCTCATTTTGTATAGACTCTCAAACATCAAATACATAAGCATGTGACTCACTTTAACTTAAATATTGAAGTTTATGATCTGAACTAAATCATGTTTCAAATTTCACGGCATCCTGATAAATAGCTTCTTTTCTTCAAAAGAAAATGTACGAAAATTGCCAAGTGCTTCACAATCCATAAACATTTCTTGAATTTTACCATTGGATTCCAATGGGAATACTTCTACCTTGCCTATAACCGAAAGAGAGTGGCTGTGACATTTAAGAATATGATTTTTGTATTCAGCGTTTCAAGATCTACAAATCCATGCTATCAAGCTCTTTGTGCACGAATTTGTGAAGAAGGTGTCAGTAGCTCCCATCCTAATAAAACTGATGGTCACAGATTCTGACGATCCTGTGAAATTTATAGTTATTTACGCAACTTTTGCAAAGATATCCATCTTAATTGCATTATTCTCGATCAACAAACTATGCCCTCCTCCTTTGGGTCTGTGCATAGATATTGATTACGAAAAATGCAATAAAGATGGATGTTTCACACTTGTTGCGTAAATAACTAATAGATTTATAATTAATTATAATTCTATTGCACAGTCAGCAGGTAGGCATGTGGGTTACCTAGTTGGAAGACAAAGCAACAAAGTCATTATCTTTTATTATAATTGTATATCAACATAAATATGGTGACTAACTCAACATGAACTTTTGACTTCCATTGGTAATCAAAGAACAGCTGCTTTTAACTCTGTTATGAAATTCGTGTTGATGCCTCCATGAAGTTAGACTTGTTGCATAACCTCTCCACAATAGCCTTGGACGAACAGCGCAGCGCAGCGTGTACTGCTAAGGAATTTGATGCTTGGACTGTCTGAGGAGTTGAGAGAAAATCATCACAATTGATGATGAAGTGGGTGCACGCCCTCTCAATTGGACTCTTACTGTTGCATGAGTATTGATTCACTCGGCTGATAAGAAATGTGCGGTATTGACGTCATTTGCAGTTGAAAAGATCATTCTATCTTGACTATCATTGTCAAAATCACATGAAAAATGCATCTGCTGACACAGTGCGGAGAGATGACATCCGCTTAGAATGTCTAGACTTAGAATGTGAGACGCTGGCTTTACTACGTT
This sequence comes from Prostheceraeus crozeri, assembly GCA_907163375.1. Lineage (NCBI taxonomy): Eukaryota > Metazoa > Platyhelminthes > Polycladida > Euryleptidae > Prostheceraeus > Prostheceraeus crozeri. The sequence goes on along the minus strand of CAJQUW010002893.1, from coordinate 396,944 downwards.
ATAAATAGAATCTGCATGATTGAAAACATGTGAAAAGAACGCAGTAAGATTGCCTTGAAGATTCACAACCAGCGTTTGTTTCTTTTCAATGATTTTTGTGATTTTGCTACGCTGGTGTTCAAGGCGTGCCAGAACAAAAAGTCTTGCTACCGAAATTTCCGGTGTACAATCACGCGGATCTAGTTGTACGAAGTATGTCCTCAGAGACTTGAAGAGAGGTCCAGTTGACCTCGGAGCCATATTTATGTATTTTACTTTTTGTGCTGACGATAATAATACGATAATTACTTAATGTGCTGCCCCATGTATAATCACCATTTTTGACAATGAATCTGCATGTGTTATTTTATTTCAATTGAATGAGTAGAAGTATGGTAGATACTAGATAGGCCAAGGGTGTCCACTGGATCCCCCTCATGTCTCAGAGGCTGCAGAAATTATCATAACAAAATTTTTACTGTCTGATGAAATGCCACTGGTCTCCGTGGCACAGTGGTTAAGTGCTTGGCTTAGCGGTCCAGAGGTCGAGCCCCGAAGGTGTCATTGAAAGTCGGCAGGAAAGGGATCCGGACTAAAAGTACTACAACGCTCCATAAGTCTTGACTATGTCAGCACCGTCCAAGATGAAAGACGATTTTATGCATGTCCACGATGATGTATAATGAGTGAAGTTCATTTATTCAATGTTTACATCATGCTCGTGCATGTGCGTTATGTTTGAAGATCGCAAAGTGTTAATATTTTGTTTTCGCACATGATTGCGCATGACTGGTTGACCTGCATGAACAAAGCAGCATAAATCAGTGTTCAAAATGAACGCTATCATTATATTCATAGTTCAACACTAAAAGCAGACTGTTGGCAAAGTTTTCACAGCAGGACTTGATGAGCTTGAGATCTCTACAGCTGTTATGAGGGTCTTACAATACATCAATTATGGCTCAGTTTAGACCTAATTCCGATAAGTATGGATAAATTCCAAAAAATGGCCAAATGTAGGGGTTATGCTGCATTGAATGGATCCATTTCATTAGAATCAACCAGTCTGCGTGTATTTCTATCACCAAAACATCCTGTTCAGCAACTACTCTCTCATTAAAACGCATAGAATTTCTAGTCTCTAGATGAAAATTGAGTTTGCACGTGTCATAATCTGGTTTGTCTGCTTCAGCTTTCAGTTGCAGAAGCCGTAATTTGATTCAAAGACGACGGTTCTGTGTTATTGTATGCGTTTTCGTATTGAAGTGATTATATGATGGATGTTTTGGTGATAGAAATACATAGGCAAATTTACATCAACTTCTACAGATACTTCAGAATGTGTATTAGATGATAAGTGTGCGGAAACGTGTTTTTGATAAAGATGCTTGAATTTCTATGCACATTCACACGAGAGTATTTGCAAAGATGCTTCGCTAATTGATGGAAAAAAACGAAAATTTGTGTCCTTATGCAAATCTTTATCAATTTTTTTACACCCTGTAGGTACCTAGGAAAGTTATCTACAAGACAAGGGTGCATTATCGTGTTTTCGACCTAGCGGCTTGAACAGCAATGCGTTTTCACAAGACGGTAGTTGCAGAAAATAATCGTTTATTCATGGTAAAACTCGTAGATTTTTTGGCTTAACTTGTAGAAATCTGCATCCGTTTGCATCTGCAGATGGTTGCAAGTATTGTTGAACTAGTGACTCAGAAATCTGACCGCTTGGAAAGGACATAATTCAGAAAATATTATTGATTGTTGCAGATGTCGCAGATCCATATATGCGATTTCATTGGAATAAGCGTGTATTTATGTTTCGAAAAGACTCGTGACTTCAAGTGGAAAGTCCAAAGTGTTCCACTAACTAGATTTTTGATATGTTGATGGAGGATTTTTTCTCTACCCACTCTTCAAACTATTGAAATTTGTGGCGGGTTAAATATATATTATCTGAACTATTCGTGCTGTGACAAATGTCAATGCTTGTCATCAACCTTAAATCAACTATAATTTGTAGCCGTATCCGCTTATTCATGCAATAAAGGAAAGTGTTCAACTCAGATATCGTTCTTCATGGTTTGGCGGAGTGCGTTTTCATGTCTATAGTGCGTCCTGTTCTGTTTGCAACCTTTGTGTACAATGAAGTTCACCTGTGCTTCGAATACTACATTGACGGTTCAAATGGTTGATTTTTTTCATTGGAACTCTAAACATTAACCTTCATCTTGAATTTACAAATTATCATACTAGAATGCTTGAATTTCATTCTAACCAACTGAGAAGTGACTTGTATGGTAAATAGAAGCTTCCTGGATTCCTGTGGTTGATTGACAAAGACGATAACTAGTCCGCCTCAGGACTAGAAAGGAGACATGCAGTACATTTTCAGAGCTGGCTAAAATATTTGTGCATGTAGCGCATCATGTCGCAATATTACTGTAGTACACAAAACTATACACAGACATAAAGGTAGCCTTTTCAAAGAAGATAATAAATTTGACATGATTGGGTTGATTCTAGAATGGAAGATATTCGGACGGGATCGTGTTCGGGTTTGTATTCATGATCTGTCACAGAATTAGATTCATCTGCACGCGCTTTGTTTTCCTAGAAAGGAAGAATCACATCTAACCTTAATATCGAAATGGCACAGCACAGAATTAGACAACTTGCTCCTTCTTGAATGGATAATTCGTGTATCGCTTGCTATTGGAAATGGCAAACAATAAGCTGTCAGCAGAGGACACCAGAGCCAGTGAGAGATGCGTGCGTGCTGTGATATCACTTCGCACACACTAAAACACACATCGATGCCTGGCTTCGATTCAATGTATGCACTATACAGTGAGCAATGCCGAGGAGAGGATGTGAAGACATCAAGTGAACTAATTTTCGTGCACCTGCTACTTTTTTTAAATCAGAAGGGCCAACATTATGGAGAAAACTTGTGCGTAATGATCTGAAATCTTCGAATCTGAAGGAATTTTGGCAATCGAAGCACTTAGCTGGAACTCACATTAATCCGCAAGCGACGCACGACTTTTTTCCTATCTCTGTAAGGTATTAGGAATTCCTTTTTCCCACTTAATAGGTTCCTCTATGTCCTGTCAATTTCGTATTAATCACACTTCTAGCAAACCGAAGTAGATAAACAAAATATTTAATTCTGTGTGATCTGTAATAGGAAACTACCGAAGTTTGTATGCGCTGCTTGGTTTTATGACAATGTTCTATTTATCGATATTTTGACACTGCATATATGAAAACTTTTTGAAATACATTATGTCGTACGTACTTGATAATGAAAACAAAGCTCCACGTCGGCTGCTTGAATCGTTGATAGTGTCACCCAAGCATGTTGATATTCATAGTCATTCTGCTTTAGTTCTAGCATATTCAGTAGTACTCCGTCTCCTTGATTTAATTTATTGCTCAATTTGTCAGAAGTTTCACATTTAGAATCAAAATTAAGTGATCTCCCTGACACTGTGGTCAAGTGCTTTGCCTAGCGATCTTTCGGTCCAGAGGTCGAGCCCCGAGAATGTCATCGGAAGTGGGCAGGAAGGGAATCCGGGCTAAAAGATCACAACACTCCAGATATATGCCGGCCCTTCCATCACTGTCCGAGCCTCTAGAATGTTGGAGCAGTGACGTTAAACCATCACTTAACAAATTGAGTCCCCTTGCAAACAAACCTGCATCCATTGCAGAATTAGGCATTCTGACGGGATTCAGTGGTCTCCCTATTTCATGTGGCATAATTTCATTTATAATCAAGAGAACCTGGCTGCTCGCTCTAATCATGATCTTTGTCTTTCCAGAAAGCAAGTGCGTATGAATTACTAGGTGCTTTCTATTATGATCGAAATGGAGATTCTCACATGGCAGAAGAAGCGTGGAAGAAAGCGATTGATTATCGTATGAAACCTCCAACACCGAAGAAATTACCTACTGAGACGAAGCCGGCATATGAACATGAGCAGGAGTTCATTACACACAGCGATTTGCGGCAGGTGAGTCTTCTAACCATGCCCTCACAGAATCAGTCATAAAAATCAAATACTGCCTCTTTCTTCAACGGTAACTGGCAACTTCAGATAAGAATTTCAAGTCCAAATAGTATTACCGGTATGTGAAAGGTTTTGAATCAGAGGAAAATGCATTTTCAAATTAATGATTTTTGGGAGCAGATGTACATATTTCGACCCCCGTTTCATTCTTCCTGAGGAAGTTTAAAGGGCAATTGAGCAAAATCAAATTAATGAGTAGTTTTGAAATTTGGGATGATCTTTATAGTCACAGCACGTCTGTGCAAGTATGGTTAATTTTGGACTTAACAACAGATGCTGGAAATCTGGCATCTTGATCCCATGTCATTGATTGACTGATGAATCAATTCAATTTATTTCTTTCAATCTTCCTGTGAGAGTCGACGAAAGGCCAATACATAGATCAACATAATTTTTCTTATTTGCGCCGCATTCCTAACACGAATAATACCAGAAGGCCGTTAGGTTGACCTAAATGTCAGCCTCGGCTTGCGGCCTCGTCTGATATTCACTTCATCGCTATGGAACATTTGGTTTATATCCTATATGTAGACATGTTTTTACAGATATACTGATTCATGATACCACACCGCATAGTGTAGTATTGGACAGACTATTTTGTGCACGGGTATAAAATCTGTTTTGTTGAAGTTGCGACTTGTTTAGAAGTTGAATGGCACACTCCTGATCCATTATCATTTGCACAATAATTTTAAGGGCTGCTCCTTGTGTATCCTTGAACATTTTGTGGCGTTTTTGCGCACATATATGATTAAGTGCATTAGTTATTGCTTGCGGAAGTAAGTACTCTCACTCAAAGACTTCCTATGAAATCTGCAGCTGATATCCGAACAAGTCTTCGTATGAATTGCGAATACGTAGTAATGGAACAGTAAGCAGAAGTCTTTCTGTGGTTAGCTTGAAATCTGACCGACACTTGTATCTTCCAAGAATGTAAGTAACAGCATTGCCCTCTGCAAAAGGTACGAACTTTCACTGAGGAAAACTAACGCCGAGTGACGTATTGCGGTGAATCTTTCGCAGCTTGATTATCTGATTCGCCCGACCCGTGAGAAAGCCAGCCATTAAATAGGAACAGTCTGAAATACTGCTCAAGATGAGTGAGGAACACCACAAAAGATATGACATGAAGCACATTCTTCACATCAAGACGCTGCAGACAGCTGATGATGAAAGAGCAGTGTGGTTTTTAGGCCTAGTTGGACATCATGAACATGAAAGTGTGAAGCTGTACCCATTTCCGAAATGACGGTGCACTATGTCCGTTCATGGAAGCAGTGTTATCGTTAAACTGATTAATGATAAACATAAATTAATTCTTGCTTGAATTCGTTCCTGACATTAACCCAATCGAGAATCAGTCCAATAGTTGAACAAAGAGTCGTCCGAGGATAACCCACTGTCTTCTGTGAAATTGATGAGTATCATGATCGGGAAACAGCTAGAGACATTTGAACATAACTGTCCCACAGTCGTTGCAAGTCCATACCTCTGAATCTACTTTATGCAACCAAATAGGGACCATCATTCCAATTATTGGGTAATTCATTAAACTACGCATGTGTAGAATATGTACGAGTACATGATTCCTACTGACTAATCAATCATGTATTATAATATTTTTGATGATCTATAAGCATAGTATCACATTCAGAAATCGTTCATGCAGTGTTTAAAGTTTTCTTCACTGAATTCAAAGAAGTAAGTAAAATTGGAAATTTTTTTTAAAGTCATGCATCGCATCCATTCTGTCCAACACAGCACATTAGTCTATCTTAGGCAACAATGTTTTAACGGCATCATAGAGTTATCTTAGATTCTTAGATCATTCATCGCAAATGTCACTTATCGGAAATGCATTCGGAGCACAGACAAGCTATGGACATTGTCGGCCTGACAAGTCAATCTTTTAATGTTGAAATAAACAGCTCAAATAAAAGCTCTCAGTGAAACACTTCAGTTATTTCATGCCAAATCAACTCTTTTTATTTCCGCAGGTAATGAGCGATCCAGAACGCGCTCGGATGCAAACTCTTCTTATCCGTGAACGAATTCTTGGTCCTACTCATCCAGATACCTCCTACCACATCCGATATCGCGGCGCCATCTTCGCAGATTGCGGCAAAGTTGATCGATGCATCCAGTTGTGGCTCTATGCTCTGAATATGCAGCTACAATACCTAGAACCTTTATCGTTGGTCACTCAAACGTGTTTCCTCTCCTTCGCGGAACTCTTCGCATACGTCTTAACATCAGCCGATTCTGCCATGAGGTTGATTGATTATCGATTAGTATATTTTGTGCTGAGCAAATGCATTGACAATTTATATCGTTCTATGGAATACAGTTACCCGAACTGGCACCGACGAAGACCATGGGCTTATTCCCATTCTGATAAAGAAGCCACGAATTTCATGCGACAAGTTGTTTTGTGTCTCCATTTTATTGGAATCATCCTCAACTTCTTTTGGGAGAAGAATAGTCTTTGGCCGGGTCTGACTGAGAAGGAGCAATGGGAATTTCGAACATTAGTTCATCGTTTCGTCTCCTCCCAAGCCCGCGTCCATCGTTCGTATACAATTCTTCATATGGCGTGTTTGAAGCAGAGTTCCAAGATGGGTAGATATCCGGTGGTGAGATTCCCCAATGTTTCCGTCATACGGTTATTGGTAGAGTGTGGAGCGGATCCAAATGAGACTGACGTTGACTATTGTGCGCCTGTCCATGTAGTGGCAAGTGCACGGACTCGTGAATTGTCGAATGATGACCGAGGTCTAATCATCTCGACATTAGTTGAGAATGGGGCCCATTTGGATCAATGGTCTAAGAGGAAGCGTAACATATTTTCATTACTACCAAAGAATTTCCAATTATCTCAATACGTGAACCCATTGAAATTCACGAGTTTGAAGTGTTTGAGTGCGCGAGTCATTCGACGGAATAATATTCCCTATACTGCTCCCGGTACAATCCCAGAAGAGTTGGTTGCCTTCGTTGATTCGCACTGATTGAACCGTTCTTACAAAGATCTTAAAGGCAGGATTCACCGAAATCATAACATGTTGTTTATCCGGCTACTTTATCATGCCAATGAATATGACAACAGCGAACTTCTCAATGTGTCCTTCGTTTAGCTGCTGCTCATTCCTCTCGATTTGTATGACGTAGCCTCAGAATCGGAAGGAAGCGGCTGCTGCTGTTGACGAGGGACATGCGGAGAAATTGACTGTTAATACATTATAGGAGATAGGCACCAATTTATGTTTTTGGCAAATCCAGCCTTTAAAGGAACAGCGTATTCTTACAAAGATCCTGACAAGAATGATATTTTCTTACAAAGATCTTTGTTTCTATCTTTTCAATGGCGATTTCGCTATATCACTTCATATCAAATTTTCTCAACGTCATGATGGATTGGATTAATTAACGAAGTGAAGTGCTAATAAATACACATCACGAAAATATTTTGTATTTAATAAAACCCTTGTAGTTAATAATGTCAAAGCTGGAAAATCTTATTCCCTTTTTTTGTTGGAACGAAATTCGAGTAATGTACTGATTTTTCAGATGGACCGATGAATTTTGTAAATATTTTGTCGAATTTTGTGTAATTGTGATATTTATTTTAGTTTGCAGATTACAGCTGTGGAATTATATTGTAAATGAAATCTCGTTTCAAAGATAACTATTATTTCAATAATGAAAGCACTGAGATCAATAATTAATTTATCGAATTGTTTTTCATCCATGTTGAACTTGGCTTAACACGTCCAAATGTTTCGATGTATGTGTTTTCGCAAGATCTGTACGGGGGATTATTAATGCAACCCGTCGGGGATAGGTTTGTGTTTTTATTACCATGTTGTGGAATGAAAATGACTATTTTTCTATGACGACTGTACCAAGGGTCACTGGTCTACATAAGGTACAATCACAATTTGTTGAAGATGGTAACATTGCTGAACTTGTCTCATTTTTCATGAATTCTGTCCTTATCGGAGCCTGAGAAATATGATGTTCTATACAATGGAACGCATAAAGGAGTCATGTAAATACCAAATACAATCAAACATAGAGTGACTTTTTAATACTCGCTCGTTTTTATTTGGGTTGCTGGGACACGACATTTTTTATATTGTCATATTGACCTGCATCGCACGGGGTCGAGCAACAACGCTCAAACTGAGACGACTTTGTTGCAAAAGGTTCCCTAAAATCACCTGTCTGTCACACTATAGAGTGAAGCTATGCTGCGGTCTAGGTCTATTCATAGCGGTTTTAATTCGATTTTGTATTGTTTCCTCGTAGGTGGACCAGACTAATCAACCGAGACAGATGCGAGTCTCGTGCAGTCCAAAGATATTGACGCTATAAGCTGTTTGTTCACGCGACTGCCGGATTAATCGAGCACATTCCTTATCGTGATCCTGGCATAAGTAGCGATAGATCTGCCGTGAATTATGTCAGGAAAGTTTTCAACATGATAGCTTACCACTGTCTATCGTGGCTGCTGCTATGGAGTCACTTCCCCGGTCTGTGACGCTGTACATGTTTTCAAACTATGATTGAGGATTCAATCACTTGGTTCAGATGGTGTAATTTGAATATGATTGAGGATTCAATCACTTGGTTCAGATGGTGTAATTTGAATTTGCACTAGGAATTACAGAAGCAAGTCCCTACCGAATTGATCGATTGTGGCTTAGTTCTTACGAAGCGATGACAGCCGGTCACAAGATGTCATTTACATCGAGTCGACTGTTGTAAATTGCGGTTGCCTCTCCCTCAGGAGAATTAGCCTATGGAGAATTCTCTTCTCCATTAGTTTCCCGAAAATAACCGTGTTTGGATCCCAGTACGTCGAAAATTATATTGTATGTAGTAATCAAATGCGTTTTGATGTATCAACTTCGATTTACTACGGTGTCTATTTGCACAGTTCTGGATTCAATTGACAAACATGCTCTTTCGCATTACTTTTCAATTCATCGAGTCATCTGATAGAAGAGAATAGGCCTACTACACACTGCCGGCCTGAAGGGACAAACTATAAGTAACATTCCTAGCTTAAAATTTGTAGTCCTTCGATTGACGTACCATATGTACATATAGCTCTGGATTTTCACTTATTTTACCTAATCGTGTACATATTGAAAAGTCTATTTAAATTTATTATAGTTTATTATTAAATCCAGCCTTTTCAAGCAAAATGCAGACAAACACAATCTCCCACAGAATGCTGTTTTTCACTCCGCAAGAGTTTGCGTGTGGAGGTCGCTGATCGAAGATAGCTGCAGCTGCTTTCGGACGAAAAAAGGATTAAAAGAACACGACAAAAAGATCTCATAGGGTCATTTTCATCAAACATCGGATGGGGATATGGAGGCAAAAAAATATGTCGCGCAGCTCACGACTAGGGAGAATAGGAACAGGGCAATGGCAACAAGACAACATACAACGGAAACACATACATCCAACGCAAACACTGGATGGTCAAGGGAGAAACACTGTGGTCGTTGTTAGTTTTTCACCGGCTCGGCGGAATATCGAAGATGGCCAATTCGAAGCGGTTATCAGCTGCAAAAAATCCAGACCCTGATCGTGGGTGCCAACGTACATTTAGCATGGGAAACTGCTGCTCACGATGAACATGAACCAAACGCCCTTCGGTGACGGACCAGATAGCGACAGTCTTATCATCACTGACTGAAGCCAGGAGTCGACCATCTGGACTTGCTGCGAGTGCGAAGACTCCCCCAGTGTGGTGACCATTTAATTCAGATCTACAAACACCGCGTTCAGCGTCCCAGAGGCAAACAGTTCCATCCGATGATCCAGACGCGACTGTCAATGGAGCACCAGGGCACCAGACAACCGCACGTACAACACGGGAATGACCCTTCAAAACGTGTAGAACCTGAAATGATATAAATTATGATTTTGCTTGAATGTAAGAGAATATGTCAAGCATATCACGGTATATATAAAATCCATGTATATCAGGGTTTTTTTAATGCGTTTTAGGGACCCGATTCGGGTGCCTAGTTTGGAAAATCGGGTTCCTAGAATCAGAGAATAAATAATTATGTTCTGATATGCTGTCATCCACTTCTATTCTTCTATCTGAAAAACGAGATTGGCGAGTGGGTAATGTGAGATAAGTTATGTTTACTGGAGTGACAGCAGAGAAAGCAGACCCAGTGGGCGGAGCCCCAACCAGTCGGATATAGATAGCCTCTCTGGATATGTACGTGTATCAAATGAAAATAATCAATGAATCTTTATCTCATTACTGGGTTATGTTAATATGTTACCTTTGATTATGTTGAGCTCTAATTGTACGGTATGTCATGTACGTAGGTATAAGCCTACATTCTAAGGCATGTTAAGGAGTGATTTAAAAGATTTCAAGTAATAACACTACATGTAACTAGCATATAATATGACATGTGCTAAACCATAGATGTACTTAACTTTACTTTTACATGGATCACAACCCTCCAGAATGTGAAAACTTAACATTTTGCCACCAATGTCATGTAGAAAGGATATCTAATTATAGCAGTTAGTATGAAATATTTTCGGGTGCCCACAAGGTCCCTAGAATTTTCCTTAAAAAAACCCTGATGTATATGTAAATATCTTCATAATAACACAGATAAGCAGATGCATTTGCGAATGTGTGGAATTTACATTGGTCATGTACTTCACGAGAAATATCTACGAATTTGCAGAGCATATAAATACCTAAGCACGAGTAGTTATGACCAGGGTTGCCGCACGACAAATTTTCATTTTCTGCGCAGGCACACCAAATTTGCGCAGCTGAGTTAACGTTACATAAACCAGACAATTAAAGAATATGCACTAAGTAAAACGTACACTCAAATATCTGACATTGAATAAATCTACAATAGATATACACGTATGTCCTCGATTCTGGGGCTGCCAAAATGCGCTGCGTTTAGTCAACAGGGCTATAATCGCAATAGGTATTGATCATGATGTTCCTGTATTATATCACAACGCAGTCATTTCACGATTATTTGCTGCTTTGTGAAGTGAGATGAAAAGTTAACTCAAAAAAGGCCATGATTAATGCAACTTTGTGATTTTCAACTGGGGTGCCAAGAGAGGTCTATGAGTGCCTGCCGGTACTGGAGGATACATAATAATTAACATGTGAACCTATCGGAACCACTTTTGACCTTATGCTTTAATTTCTCGAGAATGACTGCGACTTCGTGGAAAGTCAGCCCAAATTCATGATCAGGAGGCTGAAATTAGGAGAATGTTGTTTCGAATAGAATCACGCTGCAATAAAAAATGATCCGGTGGGTAGTTCCGCTAGCCTCACACATGTAGGCCACATGATCACGTTGCGATACTGCCGTTTTCACTGAATTGCTGTGAAAAATGAAGCATAAATTTGTGATCAGCGCAACAAATTGGATCAGGCAGCGGGTATCAGCGAGACATAGAGCTGCGTATTCTTAAAGGCTCTCTTAGCACGAAAAATCTAGAAATTCTAGAAAATCTGGAATTATTGCGACAAGAAAAAAATGCATAATTCATAACATGGCACATCGTATATAAAAGCAATATTTAATTACGGAATCAAGACATTTCGAGAGACTTACTTTTATCAACAATATTGATCGAATTTCAATCGACTTTCCTTAATGTGAATTGCTATTGTTGTCGATTCCTATCTGTTTATAGTAAATTTATTGCTACCTAAGTCTGTGGAAGTAGCAACTCCTTCAGCAATCTGGAGTGATGAATGAGATAAAGTAAAATGAGGTAAATTACCTGTTTTTGAAGACATGACTATTCAAATTCAAAGATAATGATGTAAATTCGGCACTTATGCATCTCATAGCTTAGTTTTTAAAGTAGAATTCTGCATCACACTTTGCTAAAACGTGCTTGGCAATAGGCCCAACTTATTTGTATGAATAGCTTGAGTGAAAATGACAGCATAATAATGCCCATGTCTATGTCGTCGCCAACTTCCTTGCATATCGCTCGACGAATCGTAGAAGCTCAGGGTTTCGAACTAAAACGTCTATGAAATCACGTCGGTCCACTTAATGTCAAATTCGCAATATTAATTAGGAGTTATAATCGAAAATATGAAGCTGGCAGGTTTTGAAGGAAAGCAACAGATGCTGGTATTGGTCACAAAATATTTGAACTGATGAGGTGGTAGAAAAAGAGAGATCATCAAAATATTGTCGTCTTCTCATTTTTCGCACATTTCATCACGATTTCGCAAAACCGACCTCACCATGCAATATTGAGAGTGAATGTCTATAGTCATTAGTTTATGATGAACTTGAGAATAAAGGCCATCTCTATATCTGAAATCCAGTTATGTATCTATCTGCTCGATAGAAGGTTGGCTACACAACTCAACTGAAAAATGTCCGAACTAACAATCCAATCAAGAAATTCCTAGAACTAGAAGTAACAGGTTAATTTGAGCTTGGTTATCCTGGCTTAGCCGTGCGGCTGATAATCATAATGATGGCAGTGTACCAGTTCGCCTGTCCACAAGATAGAAATTTGAACATGAACCTCTAGCTTGAACACTTTAAGCACTATATTCCAACGTCAATGGGCACAAACTATGAAATCCACAATGGCCGAGGAAGCTGACGGACTGCACAAGATTGCGAGCTGCTTTCATTTAACCTGGCTTCGACGAGCGATTGATATTTCTATCCGCAGTCGTGATAAGAAAATATGCTGAGAAACACTGACATGCATGTAATTTTTATAATTTCTCGAACTTCTCTTGTTGCGATGTCCAGTCTAAGTACCTACAACAAGACCTTTTGCGGGTAAACACTTTGAAGAGAGCGGTCTTGGAGCATACAAAATCATGAGAGGAAGCACTTGCACCGGCACCTAGTCTATACGCTACGCTCTACACGCAGAATTCTACGTTCTACGTCCTATACACTGAATTTCAAAGATTTTCTTATTTTTTCACATTTGCGCAGAATTGCATTATTGGCGCAGCTGCGCAAAATTTGTGCAAGTGTGACAAACCTGGTTATGACTGATGTGCTTGTCATGTTCACAATCGGAATAGATTCATTTTTGCTAGGTCAAATATTTACTTTGCTTTGACACAATTTTTACCTGACAAAAACACGGAAGTTTCTCTTTCAGAATGCAGAAAAGCTGACACAAATACAATTCAAATATTTAGAAAATATTCACTTTCGTGAAGATTAACTTCTGCTGAGATATTTTACAAATTAACCGGGCCGAAGATGTCAATTTACGAGTTTTAACTTTGAACATCGACGACCTTGTATTTCTTGGGGTGTTTTTGCTAGGAAAATTAACAGACAACTTGTTTTCAATCAATCGCAATACTAGAGTGAAATTTTGAATAATGAGTACCTTCCAAAATAATCTTGTCTGACTATTCATTCTGAAGTTGGCATAAACAATTTAAGTGAAAGACTAGTATACAAACCGACACTTTAAGTGATTCTATCAAATGTATAGCGGTAGCACGAGCCAGAAGTACTGAATTCAAGTGCATTGTCAAAACTCAGTTCACTGGTGTTCGAAAAACGAATCATGATAATCGATAATGAAATAGATGTGTCAATATAATTGCCCAGCTACTTAAATTCCAGATATTTTCAAAGTCGCGGACAACCTGATTACCAGAGCCAATCAGGACAGAGTTATCAAAATTAATCAATTCAATAGGACAACGGAAGCATCGATCATAGATTTTCAGTAACGCTGGATTTTAATTATGAGTGACCTCGACATATATGTGCGTCATCGCGAGAAGCCAGTTCACCTATACCATCAGCCTATGATGAGCATGTGATAACCTATCAACCTATTTTATTGGGCGAACTACCAACTGCATGCTAAATATTCTGCCGTCAGTTGATAACACTAATAAAAATAGGTTCTGTTATACTTTGGTGATAGGAGCAATTAAAAGCCTAGCTATTTCCTCCATGAACGCGCTTGTCCTGTACTTAAGGTGCAGAAAGTTGCACCTCACCAATCACATCTTTCGTCAGAGACCAAGCGAAACTTTTTCTTCGCTTTCGCAATGTTAATGAGAAACGTGCTTAATATAGCGACAGTAGTGTAAGGCAATAAATAACGACGACCAACGGTTGGTCGTCGGCGCAAATCGATTATTAAGGTTGAATTCCATTGAATCATTAGATGAGTTGAGTACGTCGAAATTGATGAGCACCATGCGCCTCACTCCAGTGCAAAAGCACCCACCACCTCATTGTACTATGAGGGACCGTGGCGTCAACGTGTTGCTTCTCCGCGAAGTTCTTTGATTGGTTAATCCATTTATTCTGATTTAAATTCATTTTCTGCTTGTCCAATATAAGTTTTCGTTTCATTTTCACCCTAACATTCAAGCAAAATGATGCAACGCGGCACAACTTACAAGGTAAAAAATATAGACTGTCTCTACCATTTACTAGTTTGGAAACTGATAGATTCGTGAACTAAGATATTGAAAAGGAAGTTCGCGGTTCAAAATTCTATCCAGATAACAAGATAGTTGCAAAAATTTGCCTTAATTGAGCGACTTTGCCGACTGCAAGCAGCGGGAGCGGTCGTTTTCCCCCTCACGTCTGGACTGGAACACCATTTTCTAAGTTGAAAAGGCAAATACAACTCAAAGAATGATTTCCGTGTCTCTTAATCATGGTTGAATTCCAAGTCACACGCCCAAGAGCTAGTCAGAAGTGATCACAACGATGGTTTCTGATAGGGTATCTTTGCTACTTCTGTACAGATTCCGAGCTCGAATTCGCAACCTGCATTTCAGGGCTGAAAATCAGACTCACAGGCCAAGAAGCAAATATTCAACTTGAATGGACTTACTTGAACTCCATTATCAATCACCTCCGCCCTGCGATTGACCGCCCACAAATGCACATTGCCATCATGAGAGCCGGAGGCTAAGACTCCAGCATTTGACTGTTCCTGACACCATCTCACAGAGTTGACGCCTGCTGTGTGTCCCGCTAACTTGGCGTCTGGTTTCGTCAGAGTCAGTGGAACGCCGGGATGACCGACTTCGCCACCTCGCGTGGCTACATCGCCCTCCGCACCATCCGGTCTCGAGACTCGGTGCAGATGAATGAGTTTATCACTGCTGCAGCACGAGACATAGGTATCTCCCAACCAGTCCATATCACAGACAGAGCCCGTGTGATGCTCACTTTCACGAAGAAGTTTTCGCTCTCCAACATCCCAAACGACGGTTTTGCTGTCTACCGAGGCGAGGAGCATATCTCCGACCGGCGACCATTTCACAGCCGTGATCGCATTCTTCCGGTGTTCACTGCATTGGGGAAGAGAAGCGCGGAATGGATATGGGGCCTCGGCAGACCAAACATGAACAAAACAATCACTTCCACCAACAGCAATCTCACTACCATCAGCATTCCATCCAACACAACGAACTATCGGAGCGTCCTTAAAGGTATCGGGGAATTTCAGTTCACTAGAGTCATTCTCTTCACGATATGCGGTCAAGCCTTGACTTAGATTAACAAGACGGCGTCCCATGGCCAATAAATCGCGGCGTGGATGCCATGCAAAGACGCCTGATTGAAATGTCATCCCTTTGAGGGTGAGCAGACGGTCAGCTGGTACTGGACTTGCTCCAGAATTGTGGCTCCCTGGGATGACGGACATTTCGATGGAATATAGTTCTAATCAAAGTATAGAAGTTGATAAAATTCCGGTGCAAGCCAGTCTGAAGAGGAAAATAGCATATCATCATTCTACTGAAAATGTCAAAAGTAGTACGCAATACAATAAGGTTAGAGACCGAGAAATAATTTCTGAAATGAAACAGCGAGAAAGCAACTTTTACGTCGACCACATGTTTCGTGTGTTCTTCAAACATTGACAATGGAAAAAATGAATTATTATGCATAAATGCAAATATTGGTCTGCCTGCTTTCCCCCTTGCAATTATGCTTCCTGGATCATTGAAACACCAATTTATTTGTTTCTCTTAGCATCCAGATTGCTGCGACAATGTCAAAAAACTCAACTGATTTTTTTTTAAAAAAATGGCTAATTTTGAATTGTGAAAATTTAAAATGTGAATGAAAATTCACTAATGTATATAAATATGCCAACGATCGAATTCTGAAGAACTTTCAAAGTCTTTATGATAGATCAGTTGGCTCTCTCGGCTTCATGTGAGCACGACACGGCCTTTCTAGGAATTCTGCCATCACAGGAAATTGTAAATTTTTCACACAGATTTTCATCATCATTATATTCCGAGAACTCACGCATGATTGAGCATCGCCATAATCATTGTCATTGATTGTATCTTGTTATAGAAAGTATAAACGTTGAAATAGGCAGAGATTCCCATCACCGCATGACCACAATTCCCTCTCCTTTGTCATCTTTAGATAGTTTCTTTCTCGCTATTACTGAATTCTACAGGTAGCATTCAATAAAAAGATTTATAATATAATATAATGACACTTCAAAAACAACAAGGATGGACTGAATATTTGACTAAAGATGGAAAAGCTTCGATTTTTCGGTTCTGAGTACGTAGAATCATTTTCTCTGAAAACTTAGTATTTATTTGTTCTATAAGAAATAATAGTTAATTATTCCTCGAGTAGTCCTTCATATTTGCTATAATCCCAGTGCTTTTACTTAATAGAAGCCAAATAGACTTACTAAATGGACACAACGCTAAACACACGCGTGAATTTCTACATACTGACTTGTCTTGCTAGTAATGCCTTCCATGTTAACTGAACTGGTATTTAGCAATTGCAACACGTCTCTTATTGTCACATTCACTTCTCTTGTCATCAGTCACAATCGACATCCAGATAATGAAATTATCTGACTTGTTGTATATCGGCTTTATTGATGATAATACGAATGATACTCCGTTCAAACCAACTCAGGAGGTCTGTTGATACTGCCATGGCTGTAGTTTTGATTGCGCAGATCTTCAGTCACTCAACAGTCGTCTTGAATGTTTTTGCACTTGAACGTCACAAGTGCTCCCTCAGATATCTTCCAATTTATGCCCTCGACAGATAGCTATATATAATTCCTATATTCAGATAACACGGAGCGGTTAAGTGACTTTCGAGTGCTATCATAGAAATTAACAATACCATAGAAAGTCCTAGAATGGAAATTGCATGAAAATTATGGCACATGCCGGGGGAACTTAGTTGGGGCAAAATGCAACTTGTGCGATCTAGCTTCCATGTTTTTTGATTGACATTTACATTTATCAGGCCAATTCTTGATCTGGATTGTTGGCCCTTGTCCAAAGACCATGTACTCAAAAGCAATAGTGAATTTACAAAATGCTGCGCCGACAGGATGATGAAGAAGGAAATCCTTTTAAACCTTCTGCACGTTCATCATTTTGAAATATCGCTCCGATAATATATCAATAGTATAATCAGACTCTTATGCAACTTGTAATGTCGATTTACAGAACATGCATTACTCAAGCTTGGAATCAGAGGCCAAGAAATCTTAGAGTATTCATTTTACTTGAAAGGGTTCCCCTGCTCACTAAATTAGAATAAATTTCAAAATCTCTACATGCATTCGAATATCAGCTTACAAAATATCACATTTGTCATTCAATGATTAATTGAAATGTTCCAGCGACATTTCATTTATTTGAGAAATGATTGTCGGTAAAGAAACTTTCAATGTGTTTATTCAGCGCCAGGTTAGGTTAGGCCGCTTGAAGAAGAAATTATCCAATTACTAGACTTTCTATCTGTGAATTCTTCAGATGTTCTTACAAACAGCACACCGACCACTTTCAATTATGACTTTGTGAACCAATTTTTAATTCGCATTCAAATATTGGAAAATTGTTGTCAGTGACTGCTACAAATAGACACACTATATTAATCCATGGAATAGTAGGCTATTTCACATGAAACAATGCCGCCATCTCACTTGCAATTCTCTTCATGAAAATCCTGTAATTAGGTGTCAACAACTTCCACAACCAACTTGGCAAATAGTTTCACTATGATACAACGTTTTAGATCGAATCTGATCTACAAACCATAGATTTTTCCATGTGCCATCGTTGTACATAGGCAAGATATCAAACTTCCATTCTATGCAGTGTACTATTATCCACTTCTATGAGTGCTATGTAGAAGGTCATCTGCATTATAATCTCTAAAGATCTATGAAAGCTTCATATTCAGATGCAAAGGCAAACCCTAAATGGCCAGAAAGATTCTGATCAACTTCCATGTGATCAGCCAATGCTCCTAACATGATTTCTCTGATGCTGCTTATTTATATCGCTATGAACTTCTATTTTAGATTCCATGTAAGTTTTTTGAAATTCTACAGCTACTGCAAAATCATGAAGTTGTTTACCACATTTCTAGTCGTATAGGTATCATAGGTACCTTGAAAATGCTCCATAGAATACGAGCGAAATGTTGAAAATTCATTGTCGCTTTTATATATTTCAAAAACAACATCAAAAAAGATTATTTTTTAAATAGCCTATATTTTAAGAGAACCCACTATCTGCGAATTAGATGTGCATAACTACTTTTTTTATCACGCAACTACGATGTTTCAGTATGATTGAAAATTATATTGTTTGTTGTTTTTCAAAATCATGGGTTTCAAAAATCAATAAACATAGTAGGAGCTGCAAGACGATAACGCCCTGCGTACCCTCTGAGATTTTTATGTGCTGTCTGCCATCAAATATATGCCGTAGCACAAAACTAGGGATATAAGTTTAAATGTCAAGCTTGCAAAGATCGGGCGTATCTCAAGCTGGAATACATTAGATCTGACAAACGCTGACCATTGTCCTGATGAGCATTAGAACCCGTTAACAGCGACGTTGGAAAACAGGAAGATCTCGCTAAAAGCAATATGCTAGCTGCAAATAATAATTGGTGTAATCAAAGACGTTTGAAGGATTAAAAAGTCATGTCTACTTTTCTAAATGAAGGAAACATTCTTATTCTTATGAAAAAATATATGATAACGTGTTTAAACGCTTTTGATATTGGTCATAACATGTTTTGGTTGTTATAAACATCACAGCTTGTTCGTACCTGGCAATTAAAATGCGCATTAATTCGAAAAACTCAAAAATTCGGTGTAATTCAGTCAATTTCAGAAACGAATTTTATGTCCGCGAATTTAAGTACTCAACCACTACGACAATGACTTTAAGTAAGGAAAACAAAAATAAATCATAATATATATTATGTTAAGCGCTTTCGATGACTCTAATCGTAAGATAACGTCTAAATTTTTGAACATTACGACATCTTTCCTGCCTCTCATCTGTTCGCTAATTTGTCTGCAAATTCATGTTGAAGATTCATGATGACGTCACAGCTGACAAGCTTAGTGTGTAACTGAGAAGCAGAAGACTGTGAACTGTGTTGACTGTGGAGGAACCCTGTCAACAAATCTCTAAATGGACCAAAAGCATGACCGAAGGTAACTACGAATAAAATATATAAAATGATGAGAAAGTGGGATGCATGTGGCGATGCAACAGACTCACGCCTACGAAAGGCAAAATACAACTGATAGCACTGTAGCACCTGAGTTCGCTGTTTATTAGCTGTCAGATTCTAAAATGTGCAGCTAAGGCGACAACTACAAGAAGCCGGTACTGCAAATTGAAAAATCAGAAGTTAGACTAACTACCACGCATTACTACTTGGTCAACCTGGCTTTCTTCACTTTCTAGTCAAGCATTACATAGAAACCATCTAAATGCGACATCAATTCATCGGTAGAAGACTTAGTTCGAATTGCGTATTAATTTGTAGTTGTCTCTAATTTGATCCGACTTTTCATTCAGTTTTCCTGAACATCCGCTTTTGCAAGATAGAAAATTTTAAACAAAATAGCGTCCCATTTTTAAGCATGGTTCAACCTGCTTACTCAAGCAGAAAAAGCTGTCTGATTTTCAACTGTTCCTTCAACATCGTGTATCTCAGAGTTTCTACTTTATATATTTCTTTGAAATGTTCAAAATATACAACATTGTAACTCGTCAGTTAAAAATGAACTAGTCCAATAACATTACACGACATTTTCCGTCCTTCGTCTAACTGAATGCTGTAGAAGGTACTGTAAGAATCGTCCGTTTTGTTTGTACACTTGTAAAAGAATTAGCAAATCTGGGAATAGGCCGAGTGTTTATTTTGATAGAAAATATGAAAAATGTACGGCCAATCAGAGTACTCCCTGATGATATTGACCGGTGGTCAATAAAATACGTATCGGAGTTTGCTATAATTTTTCTAATTCGTACATTTTTTATATTTTCTATCAAAATAAACACTTGGCCTATTCCCCGATTTTCTAATTCTTATATAATGCACGGTCAAGGCATTTTTTACATTGTACACTTGTATTCGCAGCATTGTTCCAATTTGACGACTTTGTTAGTGCTCAAAGAGCATGAACAAGTGACTTCGATTTCATTCTCTACCTGTGCGTTGATAGTCTTACGCATAACTGATTCATCACGAAACATGTTTGCAGTGGCAGTTGATAAGACGTCATCACGTCTCCTACAGTTGATGATTATGGTTAACTGAGGCATCAGATGCGCATATAAGCTAGGCGCACAATGAAGTAGCCATCGAGACAAGATTGAAAATCAGACAGAACTAAACCTTCAAACATTATCAAATATATATTATAAGAGTAATAAAATACAACATCATTTGAAGTTATGCTTTCATTGAATGAACCAATCTCACAGAACAGCAGACATTTGCCGACGCTTTTAAACGTTGATCAATGGATAGAACCAAGATGTGCTCTCATATTGGGTCTCCAATTGACCACAACCGCAAGGTGATGCTCCATATCGTTTATAGAAAACAGACATTCATATCTTGTTACAAGACCCTTTCCAATTCAGCACCATCTCGGCTCTCGGCATCGCGAATCGATGGAAGACAGGCTGTAAAATTAACACAGAGCTGCCTGTCGAGCAGTCAATCTTTCTTCAGCTAGATCTCTCTACAATCTAGATGTCATAAGCTATAAGCTGAACTATTCCAAGTGGTGCTGACGAATCATTGAAGGGCGAAACACAGCGTCTACGGCCGCTAGGTTCTTCTCGCATCCAGAAGAAACACGTCATTTTCAAATGCGATTTGTTTACCAACTGCATCCTTAGAGACGACGTCTATAGTTATGGAGAGGTTATTTTACTAACAATTAACAATATCAAACAAGCATTTGATGTCTGCACAGTGATTACTCCATTGGAACACATGTTCGAAATGAAGAACAATCCTAGATGCAAAAATTGCTTCATATTTTCTTACACAACTGAAAGGCAATTACAGAGTAAACAGCTTTTCCACCTTTAGGTGTTAAACGGCATGTCATATTCATCAGGCAATGTTTTTCTGAGCGAGTGATCTAATGACATTATCAAGGTTCGATATCGCTTCAAGTTTGAAAAATCATTTTACAGGAAAATATGATTCTCGTTTCCGACATGGACATGTCCATAAGGAAATCAAAACTCAGTGGGAAAACTATTGTTGCGAAAATGAAAATAGTTGAATTAGCAACCACTTCGGGTCGACACTGAAATAACATCATTCTAAAAGTATTGTGTAAGACATAAAAGAATCAAAAGTGTGAAAAATCATGCATCTTATTTTCGGATGATGCTCTTATTTGTAACATTTCATAAACTAGTTTGTTTGAATAAACCCTGTGCCATATAACTGTGTAATATTGACATTTAAAAATTGACACATTTCCACACTTTATATCAAGTCTTCCAACCTCCTCAAGGATGAACATGATTTGAAGCGAAATGAAAAGAATACAAGAACGTTGCTTTGCTGATTAAGATTCAAGAATAGAAACAACAAATTTGTGAAGGTTCTACAACAACGTGGATATCCATAGTAGTTTATCAATGCTTCGAAAGGAGTAAGGAGACGACAACATGCAACAAAGAATATCATGTACTTCAGAACCCCTTTCCTCTCCGACAGTGTTGATAGGAAAATCAAACGTATCTTCAAAAAGAGGGTACTATCATTCGATTACACCATAAGACGTACACTCTAAGAAACGCTCTCTCAAAAATAAAACACGTGCAGACTTGCAACATGTCCTAATGCATATTTAAAAATGAATTATGTAATAGAAAGAACGCTGTGTATGAAGTTAAATATCTACATTGCAACGACGTGTATATTGGGAGCACCATCCGACCCCTCCATACCAGAATTAAAGAATATTTGACGCAAAATACCTCATCAATTTCCAAACATGCAACGCAGAGCGACACAGTTCAGTTTCAATCATCATTGAAATAGCAGAAACAATGCAAATGTGAGAGTAAAAGAGTATAGAAGCGCCGACCTACCGTCAACTTAAAAAGAAGAAACGGAAGACTATCAATCCTTTCTTTTTCTGTGATCAGTTCCCATTTTTAGACTCATGACATCCTTCAGGCGGTTCCCAATGTGGCCGCCAGCGGCTTTTATAGCTTATTTTTCGCTTATTCCTTACCGTTGAAGCTGGTCATGCATCTCTGACTGGCCCTTATTATTAGTGGTTTGTCAGAGAATACATGGCTAGCTGACATGATCTTGAAATATAAGCTATCACGGTTGCTGGCGACTGCGGTGGAAACCGCCTTTGCAGTGCTATAATCCGAACATGTATTGCCAAATCTAATATACAGTAGACTTTTTAGAATTTTTGAAAATCATATTAAGAACTAAGATTTTGTAAGGCTTTGATCCTCCGAAGGTGGCTGTAACACCGAAATATTGATTGAATAGGAAGAAGAATATAATAGTTAATAACATATATTGCAGCTTTGGCTCTCATTACATCAATTGTCATAATCACGTATGCTGCTCATTCTGCTTCATCATGATTTGGTATAACTTGCGGTTTTTTCATAACCGAACGTCTGGTTTACCGTGGCTCCACAACTTAAATCATATATTACTTTAATTACATTAGCAACACAACCACCATCGAAATAAATTGCTGAATGACCTGTCTTCAAATTCATTAAGTCAGTGTCCAAAGAGCTGATCAGCAAAACTGTGCATACTTCGACGAAGTCACCTCGTCAAAATTTACTTTCATTCTTTACTTTGATACAAAAGCATAATTAAAACGTTAAGTTCCAACATACAGGGAAAGCTCAATACAATATACTGTTAACCGGGAAATTTTCGCGGACCGATAGAATAATAATAATACTCACTACGAAAAGGGCAATCTACGAACCACCCAAACGCCAATCGAACGGTTCATTCTTTGTGCA
Source organism: Prostheceraeus crozeri (assembly GCA_907163375.1). NCBI lineage: Eukaryota > Metazoa > Platyhelminthes > Polycladida > Euryleptidae > Prostheceraeus > Prostheceraeus crozeri. The sequence goes on along the minus strand of CAJQUW010002893.1, from coordinate 373,523 downwards.
AGCAAAAACCACAACCTGAAATCAACCAATCTTTTTGGAAATGAACTCACATGTATGCAATCTATCTATCGACAACGATCTGCAATGTTTTGTAATATGCTCTCTTACTTTTAGTGGCAGCATTGTTTGGTAGTACATAATTATGTGGTTTGAAGGCAGGCTTCGACACAGAATGGTAATGAAATAATGAATAAAATATAGCTATTTGAACGCCTTAGATATTAACAGAATTTTGAAGACATCGAAAATATAATTATTTTCATCTTCATCGGTCAAGTTCATGGCCAAACCTGCATGCACATTGAAATTCATAATAGCAGTTCTACCCAGCGTTTGAGACTTACTGATACATGCTTGCAAGGAAAAACGAATTCGTCAGGATCATCGAATACATTCCGAAATGAAACAAGGAATAGATAAATTAGTCACTTGAATCTAAGTTAAGTTGACAATATCAAAACGAGATCTTGTGCAAACTTTATAAAAATAGCTTCAGTTGCACTTGAAGATGTCAATCATGATCAAAAAGAATTTCAATGAATGAGAAGAAAGCGATCATCGCAAGGACGGCAAAATGGATGGAATTGTGATGAAGGGATTCATACAAAAGGACGGAAAGTAAATGTATTCATAAGTTGTTAGAACAGAGTTGCGGAACAAGTTCAAGATCAAGCAACTTTTGAAGTTTATTTATTTCTATGCAAACTTTCAGATGCGTTGCAAACGACAATCACATTCATGTCGCATAGATGCCGACGAACATATATCAAGCATAGACTTCTAAAGAGACTGGTCTAAATGTCTATGAATTACTAACAATATAGAACGAATTTATCTATGGATAATATTAAAAGAATACTGATCGATATCAGCAACTCTGTTCATCCTTATTTAAGCTAATTGCACTCTTGAATTCAGCAGATCAAGTTAAATTGGCTTCACTGCCATTCTTTTCTCTCTAGCGGGCCTTTGGTAGATGATTTACGGCGCGGTTGTTGCTGGACTTTTTTAACACCGCTAGCCGGTGATCGGGACGGTCCACATGTCGGTGAACTGTATATTCGACTCAGACTGGCTAAATTTGAAGACTGCCGGTCCAAACTTCGCCGCTGTTGGTGTCGTATTGGAGGGAGCTGAGAATTACTTCGCCGAGGCTGTGGTTTCTCCTCCTTTCGTTCCATCCGTGCCAATTCAGCACGCAAGCGGCGATTCAAAGCGTAGGCATCCGTCAACAAAGCCTCAGTGTCCTCTTCACTCAATTGGCAAGTCTCTAACATGTTGATGACGGAATGAATGGAATTACAATCCTGATTAGAGACATTATCTTTCATTGATGCCGCGGAATCATTCGCAGAGGCCTGTCAATCGATAGAAAGTGCAATCCATTAAGGAATCATTTTAAGTTTAATTTCATTATAAATTTACATGAATATGCCAAATAAAATAGTAGAACAATTTTTCAGAAACGTAATCAGCAGGAAGTAGAACGCCTGGCTTCAAAATTCGCGGAAATCCCAAATACCCGCTTTTTCATACTACTCATATTCATCGATATTTTAAGAACTAATTTTCAACATTGCATACAAATTACGTTTCTGCATGCTGCATCTCCGCTGAGCACAACATCAAGTGTTGTCATAGATTAAAAATCAATTAGCTAGTTAAATGGACACAGGGCTACAAATAACAATTTGCATTTCTCAATTAGTTGTCTGACAGATTGATCCTGCAGTCTGCAAGTGTAGTCAGTTGTTTTTCTTGACATCGAAACAGAATCGTCAACCCAATCTAAAATTTCACACCTCTTGAAAGTAAGCTGTTCACAATATTTCTGACATCGGTCAAAAATAGTATACGAAAGCAAAATTACTTCTTGCAGCGTCAAATTGCACATATTTTTTCACCTATTACACAAAGTTGTGACACAATGAAGGTGCAATATGTTCCTGTTGTCATTATGATATATCAAATATCACACGCAATATCACTAATTTTATAGTTGAGCTGCGTCTCAATTTTGGAAAAACCAGTGAAAATTGCCTAAGATTATCTATCACTAAAAAAATTCCAGAAACCATGATATCTCTGAAAAATATCTCAATACCTCGAGAGTGGCAACACCGTAATGCATTCGTTCGCAAAGCCGACAATTAAAAAAAACAATATTTAACATCATAAAATATGCTTTAAATAACGCATACACAAACCTATGTACTCTCGTAAATGTGCGTTTACGCTAGTCATTCATTACAGTACATAACGATTCTCATTTTAGGAGTTTAGGATTCTCATATTCGGTCGAAAAAACACGTGGCTGATGATCACCAATAGAGTACCATTTTATCTTATAATCTTTAAGCACCATAATTCGATAGTTGTCAACCACGATAGAAATTCATGACAAGCTGCTGATATTTTCATCATATGAAAAAATCAGCATTTGGATTATAATGTCTATCTTGATTGAGAACGGTTTCATCATCAGTTCATAGTGGTACAGGAGCTACTTTTTAAGGCATTTTTCTCGAACGATGCTTTACACAGAGGAAATTCCAGAACTTTTCTTTTGAGGACAAATCCCCCTTCTTTTTGCTCATTGATCAATTTGCCTTACTGCTTCTTGAAATCATTCAGCTCCCTTTCATCTTGCTGTAACTCTGCCATAAGTTTTATGCGTGCATCACGCTCCCTTTCATTTGCCTCAATATATATATCTTTCCTTGTTTCAGTTTCTCCTCAAATAATATTTGAATTTTTGATTGGTATTTTTCTCTGCTGTATAAAAACTATCGGGTCGAGTCAATTTTTTCGGGCATTCGGGCCGGAATACGAACACTGCTTCCAAGCGTATGCTACTGCTGCAAAAAATCCAGGACGAGCAAGATACATAAGATTCGGATTTGCTGCAATTGCCAAGCTGTTTAATATGAATAAAACAAAATCGATGTCGTGTACTTGAGGTCTGTACGAGTAGTGTTAGCAAACCACCAGCTAATCATATTGTCTTAGGGCTATTATTCTAATGGCATTCATGAGGAAACTGCATAATTATGAAAACGACGCAGGCCAGTATTTTGCACATTGTAAAAACCATTTTTTAAACAAAGCATGTGATTCAGTTTCAGTTACAGCAAGAAAGGAGAGGACAAATTTCTAGGCTATCGTGAAAAATGTCTCTAAATAACGTACAGCACCTTCCGCTTATAATGTACATTACATTCAGTCTGTGGGGTCCTCTGTTTATTCATATATAGTCTAGGCTCTACTGTTCAAGATAAACGTTAATGATGGGTTAACGTCACTGCAACCCCATACTGAAGGCTTGGACGGTCCTGACATAGGCTTTTTATCTCGAGTGTTGCGATCTTTTAGCCCGGATGCCCTTCCTCAAGATTACCAGTGATCAGGGCTCGATCTCTGGACCGAAAGATCGGTAGGCCAAGCACTTAACCACTGACACGGAGACCGCTAATAAAAACACAAAATCTTAAATGTTCACATAATCTTCATTAGTATCGCCACAATCTGTGTAAAACGTTCCACCATCAAGGTATGAAATGATATGTCGTGCCCATTGTTGTCTTAACCATTTACCGTGGGCATCCAGATCCACGACTTAATTGACAAGCATCTATTTGAGCTGCGGAATCACGGCTTCTATCCATTTCAATCGTCAAGAAAAACGTGCCATTAAACGCGTCCAACGTGATGAAAGTTGCTGGCAAAATCTACTAATATTTTGGCGAGTGGACTCACTTATTACCTTGTGGGTAAAGGGTTGGTATCTGTTTAACTGTAAAATTTCTGTAAGAGATCGTGAAGTATCCGGAATGTATCATCGTACATAATATGAAGTTGATGACTCTTAATCCATTGATTCTTTTCTTTCAATTTGTCATAGTATACAAGGTACTCTAAAAAAACCCGAAATCTGTACAGCAAAATCGGAACAAAATTTTGCTTTTCGTGGGGCACCCTGAATACAACAAAAGTCTTCAATCAAGACTTCGGGCATGTATAATTTCACTTAAATATCGGTAAAAGTGAAGGTTAGGTTAGATTTTTCAAGATGAGACATGAAACCAACTCCGCCATTGATCACCACGTTAATTTCAGTTTCTCCATGTGTTTTCAGTTTGAAAATAAACATTCTGACATGAATAACCTAGCCAGGGAAACCAGGATTGAAATAAACATATTGTGGCACTGACATCACTATGAATCTCATAGTTGCTATCAAAATCAATGAACATCATTTGATTAACATAGGATATTAGTGAAGATGTCTGTTGTCGATCTAGGCAGTCAATCTACGATGAACCAATGTCTCAAACTGCTAAGCTCGTTCTTTACATTTAATTCAGACGTGTAAAAATATCGTACACGTGTTAATAGACATACGTGATTTAGCCGGATAATTTCCAATGATACAGTTGATACATGCGTGAAACCCAGAGCACGTGCGATTCATATTAGGAATAACTGAATATTTTTGAAAGCACCAATAATACAAAACGGTAGACAACGAAGTTCCCACTTGTCAAAGAAACATTCAAATCATAACAATCGGTGAGTAACAAGTCCTAGCATGCTAATCGGTTTATCAATTGCACAATATTGGTCAATTCACTTCTGCTCACTTTAAAGCGGTGCTTTATTTATCAGATTCGTTTATGTAACCATACTAAAGTCACCTATGAGTAAACTAACATGCAGACTGACTAGTGAACTTGCCTTTGGCATGGTGAATGGTGGTCGCAATAATTCAATGCAATTACATTTCAAGCACATGACGTAACTGTATTATGTTATCTGCCTTCATGAAAAGTGTTGACAATAAGGTGTGCAGCAGGTCAATGCTGAAAAGAGGCATAGACTTTCCTATTCACGAGAAGAAGGTTAAAACCTAAGTTTCAATGGTAATGCACAAGATAGAAAAAGAAATCTCTATTACCCATTTTACTGAATTTTGAGATGACCAAAATCGTTGATACTACTATATTTGTTTAGTTTACGAGTAGAAAGAATTTTCGAGGATCGACACATTCATCATTATCAAGGTAAATATGACATAATAAAGTCGAAATGAAGGGACAGCAAAATATCTGATAGACAGGAGTGTATGAGTATGTCGGTGCAATATAACCGTATGGAACTTAAAAACTGGATTTTGTCCATCACCTGAGGAAAAATAAGAAGCTGGCTTTCAGATTTGTCAAATCAACAGCCAAGTTCCTTTTGATAGTCAGCGAATAGTTATTACCCATGCACTTCTTTGCTTGCTCTTTGTACATTTTTCAGACTCATCTCTCTACACCCCCCTCCCTCGAAGATATGAAGCAATCTCATGACCTCATGAGTCTCTCTATTTCATGTAATTTCGCACTACTCTAGGCACTACTTTATGCGACTATTTGAAAACCTCCCCAAATGCTCCATCCAATCTACAAAACTACATACATTTTGTCTTAAGAGCAATTTCCTTGTTTTTTTTTAGTGTGCGAATATATTACTTCATGGTGAAGCATAATCATAGAGGAAATTACTTCATTTGAAATATATTTGCTTCTTATAATATACAAGAGCCGTGAGCAGGAGGTGTTTGGGATTCATTATTTGAAAATAAGATTTATACCTCCAGAATAATGAAAATAAGGCCAAAATTTCTCGATACTGTATGTATTGCCGACGTTTTCGACGGACGTTTCGTTGTCAAGGCACAAGAAGCCCATTACTTTTGTGAACGTCGAAAAACGCGCAAATACATACAGTAAACGAGAAAATTGGCCTTTTTTTTCATTTTCTGGAGGTATAAATCTTATTTTCAAATAATTAATCTTATAATATGCAAAACAAAAATGTAGGCATATCATACAAATTTTAAATTTCTCATTTTCGTGGAAGAAGGGAAACGGCAGTAAGGTTCGCATGTATATGAATGTTTATTAACAAAACATACAGTATTTGAAACTTCAACAATCATTGAGTTGAAAGCGTCAAATTCATCGCTGTCTATATCACTTCCAGCATCACCTATTTCACTTTCCAGTTCTGTAATTTCTGTGAGACTCAATGAACTAGAACATGGGATGGAAATAGCCGGTTTCGAGGTTCTTGGTAGCATGCGACGAGTAAGTGGCATCCAGTCCATCCCTTCATTCTTCTTTCGTGGCTTTTCAGAAATATATCATAATCCAGTAGAAAATTATACTTCATTCCATTATTCTTTACTTCTTTGCGTGCGCATTTACGCTTAAAAAACACTGCTATCTACTAATTTATCCAATGCAATTTTCCATTTTTATCCTATTTTTTGCGGGCAATTTCAACCGCTGAAGTTTCTTTTCGCCATTTGCGACATTTTGTACGTTTGACCGATCAAGAAGCTAATCATCCGTTCCATATTAAGCATAGATATTTCAACTGCAGGATGACATTGCCGTTCGCAGCATTGACGCATCGAGTTCATCGCTGACATTTAAACAGCAGAATTACCGAAATGAAGTGAAGAGTTCCCGTTTTAAATTCAATTTGTCATATCAACAGCATACTGAAAATATAATGAAGCAATTTCACCCAAATCAATATCGATCTACAGCTGCAGATATAAAACTTCCAAATCGAGTGCAACATTGTATTTTCAAGTGAAATTATTGCAACTGAAATTCGAATATATAATACAGATAAATCTTGGCTATGCTTGAAAGCTAACGGCATAGCAGATGAGCATCTCAGCTTTATAGAACATCAGAAAAAAGCAGTGAAATCCAGACTTAACTCGAAATTGCCCGCAACACGATGAGACTGTTTCTATGAATGAAATATGCCATTCAGTTATAATTCTCCATCTAGCTAAAGAGCAGTCAACAGTAAGCTTTGTTCTTGCTTTGTACCAGATCATGAATGGGCTGCTAGGTTGTCAAGTGACCGTTTTCCGATGCAGAATACGAAGAATTCAAATGTGAAAATTACAAATAATGATATATAAAATCTTAATGCATTCTGCCTAAGTTTTCAAGAACTTTGATGAGATCCAAATAAATTTCTCGCAAGCTTCTTACTATTTGTACAAAATTATGAATTAAGCAATTCATTGAAACTGAAAACCTTGGTTTTGCTTATCTAAATAACGCAGCACTGATGGAAAGAGCGTACATATAAGCGTAAATAACAACTAACAGGTGAGGGCATGAACTGACAACATGAAGGCGTCTGTCTTCCTGATAACGATCAAGAAGTCTTGGTATGTATTCTCCCATGGTTAGGAATCATTGCACATTTGTCAAAGGATCTCATGATCAATATGCTTTATGAAATATGTTCATATGGAGTTCATTGCATCCATTTGCATTGCAAGTTTATAGAGACACAGAGTAACATATAATTGAGCTAACTGCACATCAATCATGTCGTTCCTCTCAATCGCTTCATCTAAACTTTTTGTGGCAGTATTTGACCCACAATCTTTTCCTCGATCTTCGTCTTCTCCTTTAGAATCACTTCATCTTGGTCTGAAGACTTATTCTTTTTCTCCGCCTTTCCTCGGCTTCTGCCTGCACTCGAATTTGATTTTTTTCTACTCTCTTCCTCGTCTGGTGATTTTCGATCTTAATATTTTGAATATGCTTTCTGGACCGACTATTACTTTGCTACCTACATGTATGTATGCGTTGCAAGCACTAACACATGACCTAGTAAGCTCTTTGAGCATTCAGAGACCGATCAGAAAGGCTCCTTTCCGCATCATCATTTCGCTTTCCAGGCTACTTACAGCCATACTTCATGTCGTACATCTCCGCCTTAATTTCGAATACGGCAGTCCAATAGTCGTCTATACACTGAAAGGGATTTTTCAAGATATCTCGAACGAGCTATTTGACGTCAAAATAGCCTCAAAATATAACGCTTACAATCGTTATAAGTAGTTTTAGCCCTTTTAGACCCATGACTACTAGAAAGGTAAATATGAACAATTTTATCATCTGATTAGTGACTACGAGTGCTGATAATTATGACAGTTTGGATCATGTATACCTTAATCACATAAAAAAAGAGAATATGCAATAATTTGCTGAATTATCAATTGAAAAATGCTTTTTTCATAGTAGCAGCCTCTATTCTTACTATTCCACAATGATTTCCAATCATTCATAAGGCCCCATGCTACATTGCACAAGTTACGGTTTGACCAGATCAAAATATCGGCATGATTGAGAGTATAAATTAACATTCCTGAATTCAGCACATCTGAATTGAATAAATGGGCCATGGTTTTGGATGTCCGTTTACGCCAGTCATTCATTACAGTGCATAACGATTCTCATTTTACGAGTAAGATACATGTGAGTGAGGACGAATGAGACAAAGTAATTATTTCAATATATGGGAGGCTGGGGTGACTTGGCAGTCTTTTCTTCAAATGCCCATCCCGGCCAAACGACTAAATATTACAGAATTCCTTTAGTGCGGGTTGACGGAGAGGAGTATTAGGAACATTGTTGCTTCAGATAGTTGTGTCGTAAATTATTGTCTTGTCCTCGAAAAATTCAATTACAAAAAAGTTCTAAAACTGCCAAGTCACCCCACTATTGGGGTGACTTGGCAGTAGGGTTGGGGTGAGTTGGCAGTATCATAAAACATCAACAAACTTTTGGTATTGTACTGATCTAGGCTTGCATTATCATTGCTGCTACAAACACCGCCAAATTAGTTGCAAAACACAATCTTGGCAATTCATATAAATTGCGATAATTCATGTTGCAACGGATCAAGAAATAAGGGTTGGTTTGACGTAACTAGATGTTTCTGAGTCATTTTCCAATGCATAGGCTAGGTGTTAAGATGTGAACTTGTATTAAAATGTGAGTAACTAACACATCACTACCATCAGTTGTGATATGTTGCAGACTACAAGAGTCAATCAACTACTAAGGACACAAAAAATGATGCTGCCATGTCACCCCAACCTAAGTAGGCCTACGGTTAAATCCTCAGCTCCGGCTAGAATGTTTTACACTATCAGGGGTCATGTATTCTGACCTAATTAAAATGTCTTCAACATAGAACATTTTATCTGAAATCTATCGCAAGGCGCGGTGGCTCATCGAATTACGAATTTTCGAAAGTTACATTTTTACATTTTAAGTAGGCCAATAGGCCTGATTTTTTGCTCTGAAAAAGTAGAAGTCCGAAGCAATCTTTCTCTACAGTATTATCATTTCAGAGCTACTTTAAAAAGTAATAGGGATTTCGATTTGTGAAGCATATTATTTGCAATACCAATACTGCCATGTCACCCCAACATGATACTGCCAAGTCACCCCAACCCCAGTAAGGTAAAAAAATCTGCTCAATTACAATGTTAATATGATCTGAATGTTTTTATACTTTAGGAGTTCATGCACCATGACCTAAGTAAAATATCTTTAATAATGGTATATGTCAAATCTATCACAAAACGAGAGTGTCCAAAAGTTGCGTATTTCCGAAAGTTACGATTTTTGCAAGTAAAATAGTTTTTTGCTCATAAAAAAGTACAAGTACAAATAATCCGCAGGTATCTTGCTCCAGCATCTTTATTTTTGAGCTACTTCAAAATGTATATTTCGGATTTTTGATTTATGAAGCCTATTAAGTGCAAGACCCCTACTGCCATGTCACCCCAACTGCCAAGTCACCCCAGCTTCCCCTATACCAAAAACAAATTTTGATACGCACGACTATAAAAGCAGAGAGTCTTTAAACATATTTATGGCTTTATCATATTCGGGCGAAAAAACACGTGGCTGATGATCACCAATGGAGTACTATTTTATCTTATAATTCTCTTTAAGCACCATAATTCGATAGTTTTCAACCACAATAGAAATTAAGCCAAATAGATTCAGTTCCTCCTCAAATAATATTTGAATTTTTGATTGGTATTTTTCTCTGCTAAAATAATTTCCGTTCTAATTCCTATCTGCTGCAATGTAATTTTTTTCTTCTTCTAATTTTCTTTTATAGCTGGGATGTGCTTGAAGACACAAATCATTCAAATGCTTAAATTTTAGCCAAAAATTCCATAACCACTGATAGTTTGCCTAAACACAACCAATGTTTCATGAAGTAGACATGTCTTCCAACTCGATTACTGATGCTATAAGTTTTGAAAGCTAAATTTGAAGTTTTTTGTCACTAAGAATGTTCCTGTCATTCAGTTGCTTTGGGCATTCCCTTAAACAGTTCTATCCTACTTTCATATAGACCAATTTAGCTTGACAACCATCAAACGAATAGAGAAGTCTTTGAACGATGAAATTGCGTAGATCTAAGTGTAACTTCTTCGAGAGCAAAAATAGACATTCTAGTCGAAATAAAGAAGAATCACATAACTCCAAAGGAAAGATGCTAATATCGCTATACCTAAGTTTTCCTCGATTAACAATGGATCCATCAATGCTAACTTAACGGATAAAATCATTCCAGCTATGAACACTATCCCTGAGACTCTATAAATACCGACGAAGAAAACTATTTTCCCTGATTCTATCACTGAATAGTGCTTATGTACGCATAAACCGCATCTAAAGTAATAACATACAAGAAAAACAGCTGAGAATGAAAATCTTGTGCTGTGGGCATTTTCCAATTTTCCATCACTCAAGAAATTCAGACGACAAGAGCATTAATTAGTACCGGTACTACAAATAACTAAGTAAATTTGTATAAATTCTTTGACGAAGCATTAAATTACTCGGGAGAGAAAACTGATTTTTTCACATCATTGATTCATTTGACGAAGCATTTAGAAATATCTTGCCTCTCCGAAGGAGAATGAATCACTATGTAAGGCAACATCGTAAGGTTTCATTGAAATAAGAGCTGTCAGAAAATAACTGTACAAAAGCTATCGGGTCGACTCAATTTTTTCGGGCATTCGGCCCGGACTACGAACACTGATTGGATTTGTGCGAAAGGGAAGCTTGAAATTTTGGAGAATATTATAAAATTTCATCATTATACATTCATCTGATATATATATAAAGGACTTGAAATGAAAATTCAGCTCCTTTGTGGAATCGTGTTCGAATATGTTGTTCAGTTCACAGTGACTATCATTGATTTCTAATTAATACTATCAAAGTAATTAATAGCTTCCTGATTACCACGTAGGGCACAACATGAACATCGTTTCGTTACGTGTTTGTGATCACTTTTGTTCATTATGAAAATGGATGAAATATTACAGCATGACGGTATTATAATCAGGTTCAGAGAAGTCATGATGATCGGATCTCAAAAACGAAAATAAAAGAATTAATTATCAGATACCGTATTTACTCTAATAGAACCCGGGGTCTCTGATAGAACCCGGGTGAGACTCAGCATATAGCATCTTATTGACCTTGTAGGTGAACCAAAAAGTATTTTCAGTAACAAAATTCATTTGACGGGAGATAAGTAAAGGAAACAAGCGAAGACGACAGCGAATGCTTCAAGGCAGGGCATCCTCTCGCGCTTGTGCGAAGTGGAAGTTGACCTTGACATCGATGAAGAACACGAAGAAGAGGACGAGCTGATGATTATAGATGAAGACGAATGACTCGAGCTGCTTTTCAATATACCGGTAGATAAAGAGACCAATATAGAGATTTTTCCAACTGGTAGCCGTTCTTCCCTTGCACAGAGAGTGGGTCTTTGATTTTCTTGTTACTAAATTACAATTACCGGGTTAGCTTATGGATCATTTATAATCCTCTCCACATCCGCCACTCAATATGCCATGAGCATAGTGAATGTAAAAAAGACTTCGACTACGGTATACTGAGTAGTAACAGCAAAAACTGTCATACAATAGGCCCGCATTTTTAAGTAGGTTCAACGAATTCTATGGTTGATGTCATATTTTTAATTTTTTAGTTATCATTTTTCAATGTAATTAAATAGAACCCTGATCAGAGCGATATGAATTAATAGAGCCCCGGGTTCTATTAGAGTAAATACGGTAGATATGAACGAAATTAATCGCAGCGAAGGTTCATCAATTCATTTCATAAATACTGCACTTGTAACATATATGAAATATGTATGTACATGCTTCAGCAAACGGAGAGCAATTCACAGTTCATCAAAATCAGTTAATATATTGAAAACAGTTCCACAAAAATTCAAGAAAACCCTTTCAGAAAAATAGAAAATGAAAGATGACTATCGAAAACTGACAGCTCAATAATTGACGTGGCACCGACCGTCGATATGTGATATAAAACCAGCTGTCACCCCTCCCACACTAACAACATGTGTCGCATAATTACCGGATGGCGCTTAAGTTAATTGTCTTGTTATCTCAGTTCCCTACAATTATCTTAGAGACGCTTTTCCTCAAGTCGATCATGTAAAATGGAACACAATCAAATGTAGAATGATCATGTAGGACTCACCGAGAAAAAGTGAAAATTGGGTCTTGAACAAGAATGCCGGAATCTGATCTCTGGGATCATTTTTATAGAGCTAAAACCCGGTGTGTATTTCTGAACATCATTCTATCACTGCTTTGTTTCTAGAGGAGTGCAGCGATGCAGTGCGTGACTAGATGTCCAGTAAGGGGACATGAAACTCTCACATCCGGGGGTCGCATGCTGTCCAGAGATCTACGTTAACATCTGCAAAATGACCTCCACGACAACTGAATGACATAGGAAACACAGAAAAGCAACTATCATGGTTAATGTGATTTCCAAACCTTTGTCGATGAAGTTCATATTTCACTCTTACTAATACAAATCCTAGACGCGACCTTCAAATGAGCTCTAATATCTCGAAGTCCAAGCACCGATTCATCCGCTTTCAACAAAACATCTGTCTGTATGGGACAGAGCTGATATTACTGAAAGCCAGAACCGGAAGTGACTGTTCCAATCATAATCTAGATGCTTGACTTCTGAACGGAAAAGCCCATAGCTGGATTTCGTCTGCATCCAGATCTACGTCAACATAAGCGAAATAGAGACCATAATTGGTCTCTATCTCTGACAACTGGCATCATCCATAAAACGTAATATGAACATGGTGTCCAGCAAAAACAGCTCTCCATTCCTACTATCCAAAAAGCTGGACACCGTAAAGAACAATCTAACCCAACCAATCCATTTTACAAACCCAGCAAGCTCGCCACACATCGCTCTGTCTAAGAGTGAGATTATGTTCTACAGATGAAACGAAGAATGGAGTGATTCAGATGGAGCTTGATTAATCCTTGTAAAATATAATGCCATTCAAAACAATTAACGCACCCAGATTATACACATTACCTGTAGTATAACAGTGATGAAGAAATCTCCAATGATGCTTTCTCACTATTCTGATGAAGCGACGATAGATAATTGAGATGAAATCTGAAATCGCATGAACGCTATCTATGTCATGAAGTTGTGCTTCATCTGCTATCTTAGATATTATTCTGATCGTGTAAGGCAAAGATATCTCAGTGTGATGGCAAAGTGAGTAAACATACTTTTTTCTATTATTCGACTCATCAAATAGCTGAGGCAATCTGATGAATTTGCAAGGCTCGCAATTAGATTTTTCAGATACTTATCAGTCAAACAGTCGATATCTTCGGCAATAGCATTCACAATGACATTGTTATGTAAACCTTGACGATAGAGAAATTTCCCAGTTAGCTGTTGATTATTTACGCGCACAAATTGTATTAACCCAGTACTCCCTCATTTTTCAAATCTTGTATCTCTCCCTCCGTCATCCCTAGTAAGTCCCTCATGACATCATCTGTGTGTTTCCCCAAAAGTGGAGGAGCAGTAGCATTTTCTACGAATCCTGTCCACTCATTCCCATCTTGAGAGAACCTCAATGCCGGCCCTGGAACTTGAACATTCCCCACCTCCTCATGTCGCATCTCTTGAACCAGTCCTAAATGCCTGGCCTGCTCTAATTGAAACGACTGACCTATCGTATTCACTGGTGAGAATGAAAAGCGGGCATTGTTAGTTTCAAACTTTTCCAGCCATTCCTCAACCGTCAATTCCTTCAGACTTCTCTCTAAAATAGCCACCAATTCTTGTCGATTTCTAACTCGGTCTTCATTCTTATGAAACCTCACGTCTTTGGAAATCGCTTCCAAGTCGAGAATTCCGCACAAATCTTCAAATTGAGCATCATTGCCGGCTCCTATCAGAAGCCACGCCTTGTCAGCGGTTTCAAAAGCCTGATAAGGTACTATGCTAGGATGTCCGGTGCCCCAGCGCATCCCTTCCACACCAGCAGTGAGAAAATTGGCTCCCGCCATCGATAGGGTGGCGAGTTGTGAGCTGAATAGATTCGCATCGATGTGACAGCCCCTATTTATACATTGTCTTCGCATAAGAGCGGCGAGAATACCACAAACTGAATAAAGTCCAGTAGACATGTCAGTGACGGCAACACCAACTCGACATGGAGGGCCGTCCTGTGGCCCGGTGATGTGCATGAGTCCGCCAGCCGCTGCAGCCACAACATCGTAACCGGGGCGTCCTGACCATGGTCCTGTTTGACCGAACCCTGTAAGAAGAAGAGACACATAACGATTCTTTCATTCAAACAACAAGACGGGTTCGTGACCGGTATTATCGATATGAACTTAGTATTACGCAGTACTACGTGGATTCAGTTACATTCAACTGATGTCATCGACAAAATGAAGACCTTCATAAGTTGATTCTGTGTCTGAATAAAGCTGATTTAAACGGGAATGACATTTGTCTACAGACATAAGTGGAATAAATAACAGCTGAGCTACAATTATTCTGTTGCTCATTGCAACTTCATTCTTCATATTTAACTACGTATTTTCATCCAGGGTTTTGCAATGTTTCCGAAATCTAGCGAAAACATCCATGTCACGAGCACAGTTTGAAGCATAATCGGCGATAAATTTGATCACCAGCATTCATGCAATTGCATCTTATTTGCCTCCGATATTAGGTGTTCCACTTTCAGGAACAACTGACTTTGAACGACACCTAATAACGAACATTGTGCGTATGTCTATGACACAACGGTTTTATAAGATTTTATTGTTTTAGAATGAGCAGTCGCTGAATTTTTAAGTTCCATTGTTTGCAACCATTACGCGAATGCATTTCATATTAGAACTGATTGATGACCGTAGGTAGCACAGCAGTTACTTATGGTGATGAAGGAACACATCATGCTTGCACCTATCAGTTAATATCCTAGCATAGTTGACGTGAATTATACCAACTCGTACATGGTAATCAGGGTTTGTCACAGACATGTACGTGGTTGAAATCCTTGATCAGACTCTGTTTCTCCGTGTTATTTCCTAAGAAGCATTATTATGATTGTATCAGTTCTATCAAAAGATCTCGTAATGAATTATGAAAGTGCTTTCATTCAAATCGGGAGTCAATAAAACAACACAGTATAATAGCGGGTTAGATAATCTCAAGTTACATAATTAATGCTCGTACCTGCAATCATTAACATCCACTAATAGTTCACTAATCAACCGAGTTATTCACAACAGGTTAGCAAACACGCCGCATTTAATATGACCTCCACTGTCAACTCGACAAGGCAAGTATGATAGACTTTGTAACAACGCTACCCTGGAAACTCAATAATGAGTTGACGACCTTTTCCTGTCGACTAGTCAGCTGATTTCACACAGCAGTGGGAATACTGAGAATGTACTAAGGGAAGTTGTGAACAGGAAGATAACACTACAATTAAGTTGCAAAAATTGCTAAGAATTATAACTGCGTCCTCATGTAGTTTCAAAAATGAACATTTCAAGTTCAGAAAATTCAGGTTATGGCTGTGATAGGCGAATTTCCCTTTATTGAAATTAAATCACGGCACGGTTAAAAAATTCGAAGAATCCATGAAACGGAAGACAATAAAGTTAAACGACCACCCTGGAGGAAAATCGTGCAATAAATTAGATTACTTACAGTCCAGAGCGCATAAATCTAAATTAATACTTAAAACAGAGATCTATGCGGATAGGGGACGGAAAATCAATCAAAACTTATTTATTAATTCTATCTATAAACTAAAAATGAGAGTTCGACATGAAACATGACGAGAAGCTAAACAAAATGATAAATGATTCAAAATCAAGAAGCATAAGAAAGCAAAATAGGTTCGCTATGCACGGAGTCATCAGGGTGGAACCATGTGGGTGCATAAAGCAAAGTTTCGGCCCTTTACCTCCTGGTTGATAGAAATGAAAGATAGAAAAACTTGTGTAAAAGAGTAAAACGAGTGCTTCTTTTTTGTTGTTTTGGTAATACAGTGCCTTCATAAAGTCA
The DNA here is from genome assembly GCA_907163375.1 of Prostheceraeus crozeri. Lineage (NCBI taxonomy): Eukaryota > Metazoa > Platyhelminthes > Polycladida > Euryleptidae > Prostheceraeus > Prostheceraeus crozeri. The sequence continues at coordinate 357,210 of CAJQUW010002893.1, read as the reverse complement.
CTGTGCACCTAATAAATCAATGCATGTGCAGTACTTTGTCGCTTAGAAATAGATTGCCACGGCACTATAAAAAGTGAAGTTTCTTGCAGAAGCTTCGACTTCTGTGTGATCACAAAATATCTATTTACATACCACAAAAACATTTGAAAATGTCCACCTTGTTCACAAATACAAATGTCAATTCGATGTCTCATATTCTCAAACATTCGGTGAATTTCCTCGTGCCTGATAGAGGCAATTTGCTGTCGGCTGTTTTCTCTAGACTCCTGTAGATTTCGTGACCTGCTTCCGTAAACCTCCTGCCTCACCGCTAACCAACAGTAAAAGTCCAAGACATTCAAATCCGGTATCTCGGATGCCAAATCCTTCAGAGATAACTCTTGTTTGAAATATTCCACTAAAATATCGAATTGAGGAATTGACGGTATGCGCAGTTGCTCCATCTTGCTAGAAATAAGCAGTCAAACTTTCATCGTCACATTAATTCGTCAACGAGTGAAGACATAACTTTGTCAAATAATTTTTGCAATAATAGTTGAATATCGGCCCAAGCATTCGTATTCTTGACATAAGAGAATGTAATGGCTTCTCAACAAATTCGTGTGGGTGTTCGCTAGACCATGTTCGGGAACTCTGGCTACTGACATGCCTTGATAGATGAAACCAAGCTTCATCAGAAAAGAAAGTCTTATCGAGCATATTTTTTTTCCTTTAGATTTTCCTTGAACCAAACGCAGTACTGAAAAAGCTTGTCATGATTGGCATCATTCAATTCATGTTGGCCAGAGATGCGGTACGGATATAGGCCCATGTTTTTTCTTATAGCAGGATTAGCCGCCCCGAGAGACAGATCCACTTCTTGGGATAAGCGATGCATAGACTTGTTTGGGCAATGAGTCATAGCTTCAGAAACAACATTTTCAGGAATAACCTATTTATCTAACCTTTTTATCTGAGCGTGATGGATCGTGCACCGAGTCAGCTTTTCAGAACTCACTGATTGGACTCCAATCAACATTTTGATGAGGCAAATCAGATGCAGGAAGTCTTTCTAAAAACCCCTTCTCCACTTCATTAGTATATTCCCCATTGGCGCGGAAAACATTTTCGACCAAGAAGTTCTTCTCTCGCATTGACAGCAACATGCTTAGCTTCGAAATGCAACGTACTGATCTTCACCGACTTTAAAATCCTAAATCATGTTGAATGTCGCAAGTTACTCAATTGCGCTTCCCAAACGAGCCAGTGATTCTGCGCATGTGATAGATATCTACAATTGCAAGATTACGACTGTTTTCTTTGGCAAAACAAAGTTAGAAGAGGTGCACAGTGACTATATGAACGCACTTTACGATAGCGCGGGCAGGTGGTTGTGGACGCTCTGCTTGGAAGAATTACAGATAGCTTCTTCCGGTCCTAACGGACAGAATGTATTCTATTTATAAGTCGTGAGAACGTCACTCTGCCAGTAAGTTGTAATTTTCCTTAAGCAGCATTTTGGTGTTCGTTAGTTTTTAGTCTAGATAAGCCTTGCTGCTATTTAGTGGGTTGATTTTCATCAAATGTGTGAAAAAACATGCTTATCTGTGCAAAACCGACTAAACATGCTTCTAAACCGGCATAGCCACGGCTGACTAGGTTTTCTTCAGCCGGTTCCTCGGCTCGAGATTAAAATAGTCGACTGGCATGCGTTACGTTTCCTCGGCCGTATATGTCTCTATTTTGCAGTTTTCAACTCCACAGAGACCACTCCGGATAACAGGTCATGTTTTATGGCGGCATTCATATCAATTACAGCTATATGTACGTATTGAAAGATGTAGAACTCGACAGCGACGTACTTGTATATTCCAACATGCGGAGCGGTAGAGGCCCGTATAGGCAAATACTTAAACAAGGTATTGTCAGACAGTCGAGATTCGTGGCTACTATTCGCTGAAATATGGCACAGAGTAAACTTAATCTTCTCAAAAATAGATAGAATATTAAGTCTAAATCAAATCATAGTGAACACTGAGTTTGGCCACAAATCCTTTAGCTATTGCATGAGCTGTACTCACCAAAGCTTCAGTTGCTTGCACTTCGCCATGGTTACAGTAGTGACTTTCATGACAATCAATGCCATCTGTAGTTGTTATAATATCCTTGAGAACACAGGCTGAAATTTCCTTTCATATTTTGGACATCATAGTAAGTGCCGAGCTCACGAAATAATTCATGACATTGAAAAAACTTTGGCAAAATAATCTAGAAAAGTTTGAAATGGGTATGTTATTTTAGTAGTTTATATGGGCATTTTAGTAGTCTTCGTGGAACAGTGGGTAAGTGCTTGTCCAGGCGATCCTTAGTTGAGGACTGAAAGTGCAATTGGAAGTCGGCATGATGGGCATCTGGACTAGAAGTACCCCAACGCCCTCCAGATAATGTCAGCACCGGCCAATCCCCAGTGGGGAGTAGTGACGTTAAAACTTCATTTTTAATATTTACTTCAGATTGAAAGATAACATTTGAAATTAAATGATAACTTGTTGTTGAAAATCACGTTAATTTCCCGCCCGCTACAATTCAGCAAGATGAATGGAATGAGATAAATGATAGATCAAATGTAAATGTGTAGCTGGTAGGACCCGAACCTGCGATCACCGTTTATCTATGCATGTCGCTCTACCAACTGAGCTACGAGCCGTTTACATGCGGCGGATGCCAATTGAATTGGTAGGATCATTATCACTACACATCAGTTGTCACTGCAAATATGGATAAGTGAATAAAATTTAGTTTGCCACAATTGATTGCCGATTACTTGACAATTGAGCACCAAAGCATCTGAAGCCATATGGCAAATGTAATTGACAATGAGAGCGAATAAAAGTGTCATGCAAAAGATGTGCGGCTGTCAGTACTCGAACTTGCGACTCCAATCTAGACTGATCACTCCAACAACTGAGCGAAGACCGTTTAAATGTCAATAGTATATCGCGGAAATTAATAGGCGATTTCAAGGAAGACCAAGGCTCAGACTTCACCATTATTTGAGATGCATTAGATACATCGATATGTTGAAGCATAAGGCGATGGCTTCGAAAATTAAGAAGGTTCTCAGTTGTGGCCTTGATTTGGATTCAAATTGCGGTTTGATGACGACAGCTTCCGTACGAAGTAAATGATGGCTAGGATGAAAGTATGTGTTTGAAATATTTGTATTTAAAAATGCACTTGATACTTGAAATATTTGATTCTTTGTTCTCATCGTCGATGATGCGTTCCCATGCTTACAGAACGTTTCACAAATAATTGCACAAAAAGTCAATCTATCTTCAAATGTAATTTTAGTGTTTAAGTCCTGCTCCACATGCATGAATTTGCCGTGAATATAGTATTCTCTCTCTCTCTCTCTCCAATTTTAACAAACGATATACCATATGAAATCTTATGGTCAGTAGGCCTTCCGAATGAAAATTGAGCGTTTTCTTTGATGCAGGGTATTAACATGAAGACGACAGAATTTTTTACGAAAATTGACACAGTGTGAGCTATCATTCAGCTTCATCATGAATTGAGTGACCCTCACTTGAGGTCAGAGAAGATTTCGAATCTCGAATCAGACAAAGGATGGTCTCGTCTGCTGTCTGCGCCTGTTGACAAGACAATAGCATTTTCTTCACACCGTTGTAATGCTGACGCTTACGTACGATAAAAATAGATCGACAAGAACAGATCATCAATGAAGACAGTTAGCGACACAAGGGCCAACATGATGTTTGAAATAACACTGTGATGTTAACAAAACAAGCGATCAGTACTTAGTTCATTTAATTAGGCAGACCACTGTTTCCTTCACCAAGTGCATCGACTGACCAAGTGAATAAGTTAAGTAGTTAGATATTAGCTTATGATTAAATTGGATGAGACTATACAAAAGATTTTGAGAATTTTTGGGCTGTGCAACGATTTAGGAAACGGACTGCAGATGTGCACCGCGCATACAGCTACCGGTGCGGAAACAAACATTTATGACGAATTTATCCTTCCCCTTAATCTTAATTGCTGAACTGAAGATATCAGAAAAAAACTAAATCAGAAAACTAATACTGCTTAATTTTCCCCTCGGAAAAAAAGAGGCAAATAAATTCTTCAAGAAGCCAAAGCTGAAATCTTCAAATCAATCTATATCTTAGAATAGATGCCAAGCATAGCTAAGTCTGATAGAAGTCAAAAGTCTCGATATCCCAATACTGTATCTTCAGTTTTAAACGTAGTAGAGATGTAAGACGAAAACACCTGGAAGAAAATATAAAGGTGGTAATTTTATATCAATGCTGTAAGCGTGGTCTGCTTTTCCGAAGAGCATTTGTAATTGACCCAAAAAATTCGCCTGGAATTTTTTAATGAAAATTGACTGACGTGACAAAGGGGGAGCATACGCTATATCGAATTGGTGGGGAAACGCCGAGTGTAATGCTGACAATGATCTTCAGTAATTGCAAAGTAATTGGAGAAAAACGCAGGAATTTGCAATTATTATCGCTTACATTTCACGAGTAATTGACACGTCTTCAGGCGACTGCTATTGACAATTTCGGGATTCGACCTCTAGACCTAGCACTTAAGCACTGTGCTAATGTGTAAAATCTGCCATCGATGCCTATATCGCTTAAACCTACAGGCCTCCATCGTTCCACCGAGCTTGAACACAAAGGTTTTGGTACCGGAGAGTTATGGCAATTAACATACATATCTCAACGGGTCAACACGTGATCATAAAATCTGTCGCCATTTTACCGTCGACATCTGATATCTAACGTAGTCATCGCATGTGAACGAAGAACGATATCGTCATGACTTTGGGAACGATAGCTACTCGTAAGAATGAGATAATCATTCACTTCTCATATGTACGAGCAATTTGTCACGAAGAGAGAAACGACGGTCCCAATCCCAACCAGATCGTCTTAATGCCTTTCTTTTCTCAACCTCACGCTCCTATCGATTATTATTCTCCCTCAATGGCAGATGGAAAAGGAAAATAAAAAATGTATGGAGGAACGGTTGACTTGGGGAATACGTCAATTGTCATCTGCCAGATCAGGGACGGCTACAGATGCAACCATCAACGTCTGATAGATCATCACAAGCACTTAGGGGCCATCCATAAAGGACGTCCGCAGCGGGGGGGGGGCAGTCAAATGCGGACAGTTGCGGACGGGGAGAGGGGGCAAGAAAAAGCGGACGTCCACTTATTCACAAGTTAAATCACTTTTGACACCGGATGGTTAGCGTTTAAAGTTCATCTCTTCACTGTGAAGGAATGGTAGACTAATGACTTGTTAATCTGCGATCCCACGAAACAGATGATGTTTCATTATTACAGATGTTCCACATTGTCATCTCAACGATGGCCTTTCACGTTTGACAGCATCTCATATTTTTGTTGACAAATTCTGATGAAAATTGATTAATGAAATTAAGATAAGTAACATGTAAACCGATGGACTATAAAAGAAATTAGTACATCAAATCGTTGACTAGTTTATAAAATCGTATAGATCTATAAATGTGCTGTCATGTAGTATATAGTATTCAAACGGGAGTTTGGCTTTTCTGTTATTAAGATTTACAGTATATGTTACTAGAGTGTAGGTTCTGAAGGTGTTTAATCTGTCTTTTAAGAATGTAAAATTTAAAAATTTGAAGATTGAGCAAGAAAATCGGTTGAAATTATTCCGTGGCTGACGTAGGATCATCACAACAAATCTGACAGGCTCTGTTATAACATGTACGCCCGTACGGAAAATGTACGCTTTTCATTTTTTTTATTTTTTTTTTTATTTTTTTTTTTTTTTTTCACCATTTTTTTTTTTTTTTTTTTTTTTTTTTTTTATTTTTTTTTTTTTTTTTTTTTTTTTTTTTTTTTGATTTTTTTAGTATGGAAATGTAGTATGAGACATAGTATGCATTTGAGGTCATACGTATGAAGTTTGGTAATCGACATGATATGAAACATACATATAAATTTCATCAAAAATCTAGGTATGATTCATAGTATGTTTTATTAAGAATGAATATAACTATGAATCACAGAATAAGATGAAATATTAAGTACGCAGCGCAAGTAGTGAAGATATGATATTATCAACTGATTGCTATGTCTCAAAAACACAAATGAAGTATCACAAGAATAATTGTAGTCTATCGAGTTCATAATTCTAATTAATATGTATTTCATGGATAGCATCGCCGAAAAGTGCACAATTGTATTTTAAGATTGTTGCCTGTAAGTGGTGTTGAATACGTACAGAATGATAAGTATGAATCCTGCTATGATGGTTTAACTAAAGCACACATATGAAATGTGCACACGATGACATACGTATAAATCATACTATGGTATTTCAGCTGAAGCATACGTATGAAATGTGCATACTATATTTCATATGTATGATTTCACATTTGAAATGATGATATTATCATATGTATGCAATTTTCATATAATTCATACCCTTTCCATTTCTGTACGGGCGTCTATCAAGAAATAAACTAATAAATTATGTAGGTTACAGACATATAGGCCTATGCACCAAAACGAAAAATAAGATGCAACGAGACTAAATACCTAAGTGATACCTAAGTATCATAGCTAATACTGAAGGCTTATTAATGCGGACGTCTGGGGGGAGGGGGGTCCGAAAATCCGGACGTCCTTTATGGATTGCCCCTTAACAATTAGCATCTTGACATGTCTACTTCATTCCGAATTGAGCGATTTCAGGATGATTCATCGACTCAGGGAATTTCTGTGTGTCAGCCGGCTTATTTTGTGACCCCGAAAGTACATACAAACTGAGAGCGCTTTTCACAATAGAAAAAGGTATCATGAAAATTAATGCACGCTTAGTCAACGAATGAATAGGCTTAAACAATCTGCTGATGACACATCAGAATCATGAATGCCGGAATCCAATAGAACAACAAATTAAACGTAGCAAGAATTTGTAAATTTGTCAAAATATCTCTCAACTATTAATACTTGTAATTTATCGATCTTCTGCCAACTTATCTTTTTCAAACAGAATTTGTGGGCGCTCTTTGTACTGCAAGGGGTTGGGAGTGAAACCATTAGAATCACTTTGATCACATCTTTCTCTGTTTGCAAGTCAACATGCTTCACACGGCGTTGATCCAAAGATTGAGGATCGGAAGGGTGCAAAGGGGAACATTGGGCAAAAATGCCTTCATTCTAATTATTTAAAAAGTTGCATCTGTCTTTCGCAGAAAAGCGAGATTTTTGGATTATCGTAACTTGATATTACATGAGAACATACACACAGAACAATACAATATAGTGGCATGCATAAAATATCATAGAATATATGCAAGGTCAATCAAAGCAATCTAATCAAAAGGAAAAGCAGCATGTAAGAGTTAGTCTAAAATATTTGCCTAGAGATCTCTCAAAAGCGAAGAAATAATAACAAAATAACTAAAAACTGTTAAACAAAATGAAAAGCGACTGGTATCAGGGATGTCTATGAATAATATGATATAGAATAGGATATACAATTCCCTACGCGTGGAGAATCGATTGTGGGCTGAATTTTTTTGACATAGGAAATTTCTATGCTTGATTTAAAATTATCTGCATCACTGCATTATTTAGGTCTACTCTCAAATGCTTCCCAGAACGTTCAGTGTTGTCAACCTTTCAGAGATCATGGATTATCTGTGGAAAAAATTTAGAAAATGGCTCGCTTTGTTGTCAAATCGTGTTCTTTGAAAATAGTATTACTCAAATCTAGGATATTTTGCCCTCATTTCAATAACTTTTTGGCGCAAGATTTGCGACATTATCTTCTGGAATGTGGTTTAGAGTGGACTGACAAGCTTCATAGTGTCAACACGAATTCTTGCCCTGACCACCGCTAATTCAATAGCATCAATTTACATCAAAAATATGAAGTTTCTATACTTTTAGAGTCTATGGTGAAGTGATTTTTTTCAATACCAATTCTGGTGTTCGCCAAGGATGTGTCCTTCTACAATCCTTTTTAATTGCGCCATCGACGGATTACTGTCCGAAGCCGGTTTCCAAGGAGTGAGGATTACCATAGACTATTCTGATCAATGATCTAGATTACGCGGATGACATCGCAGTTTTGAATGAGTCATACCAAGATATTCAACTTGTGCTGAATCGCATCGTGGAAACGTTAAGAAGTTTTGGAATGAAAATAAATGCAGAAAAGACAAAAATCAGCAGCTCAGGAGAAGATCCCTATTATGGTGAATGGGTATACGCTTGAAGCAGTTGGTCGATTCACCACTACGTTATGGTAATTTTATGGAAGAGGGTCTCATGAATGATTGAAGAATTAAGAGCGGAATGAGAAGAACGTATGTAAACTGCACGTGTAAGCTGGCAGCAGACAACAAAACTTACGAATCAGTATAGATAGATAGAGAAAACCGATCTGCTAATGCAACCAAATGATTCAGGCAAATGTAAATTTGTAAGTCAAATACGTTGCGGGCTCAATTCCTTACTTGAACGAGCATTTAGTTAAATTTTCGGTACAATAATTTCTAGGCGGCAAGTCAGAATCAAGGCTCAATAATGATAGAAAATAGGCTACTACAATTTTAAAGAGCAATAGGCCTATACCGAAGATAGCAAAGAAATGTCATAAAAGTTACAACACGCAGTCGGTGACTTTCTTCAAGGAATCCCATTCCGCATCTCTGGAGTCTAAAACAGCCTTTGGATCTTTTTTTTCCAACTCAAAAATATCTCAGCCTTTGGATCGTTGAATGCTGTGCAGAAGTTCTACTGAGATGGAGATATTGGACATCATTCTATACAAACAAGAGCAACATATTAATCAGGGCTTATCCTGTGGGGGTGTGGATTCTGTCGGGATACCCACAGGTTTTTCTGTTGGTATGGGGTGAGGTGAAGATTCAAATATCAATAACACGGCAACCCTGCTGGTACTACATTGCATTCCATATGTACATATAAAGGTCAGATTTACAGGCTAGACAGCCCGTAACAACTCGCAGAAACAAGGCAGATGTAGATAAAGAACGATATTATTCGCTCATAGATTGAATTTGGATGTAGAAATAGTAGCTAAGCCAATCGGTGCAGTCACGTATACTGTCATTGATTTGGCTCATAGATCAGGCCAGAGAAAGCTATCACGTGCGTTGAGTAGTAGAGATGGGTGAAGCTATTCCCTACACTGATAACAGCGTTGAGTCTCTGTCTCTGTGTACAGCAGCAACAGCAGCTGCTGATCATGGGCACGCGATAATTTAGTGCAGATAAAGATCTGTGGTTCATAAAAGTGCCATAATTGAAGCGAAAACCGCATAAATAAAGAGGTCCACGTACTTTTATTCAAATTGTAGAAAATCTGTGTTTTTCTGCGATTATCTGAGCTTCGCAGAATCCTAGGGTCCCTGGTCATGTGTCATCAGGACCTCAGTATTCAGTTTGATTTCAACAAGCAGACTGCTTGCCTATGAAAACTACATGTATAATGGTCTACATATTGTTCATCATAAAATGAAAGAGATCATCAAAGGAAAGAATATGCAGATATCGTCCCTATTGTAGCCCTATGGCAAAATTTAATAATGCAATGGCTACAATCATCATAAAAGTGCGTAAACGTATAAGGAAACACTGTTATAGCGATCGTTCCTATCAATATGAAACTATAAATAGATTTCAGTTGCGGTATTGGAGAGATAGCAACAAGCGTGGACTTTCATTAATTCATTCTTTTGTACTTCTTAGGGTTGATGATGACGAAAAGGATGGTATAACTATTCAAATCAAAGAGCAAATATGAGCGCAATCAGTTATTGAAATAGTACTTTTTCGCGTGCAGCGATTCGACATCTTGGATACACCACTGCTGTACAAGGTGTGCAGTGCCTTGCACAGCAACAGGATGAGTGAAATTCCTTTTGTTTGGGAGCCATTTTCAAACTGATATTCAACAATTCGTCGAATGCAGCATACCTCGTGTAATATATTCAGTCGTGTCTAGCTCCTTGAAGGCGAGTACTCCCTCGAGAAGATAGTGATGGTTGCAAGTAGTTCGACGCTTGGAATAATTTCAGAACTGCACTCATTCTGGAATCTCTGAAGCAATTCAAAATTGTTGCATTTCCAGAATAAAGGAAACACACCAAAAATGGTGCAATCTACTGATGACAAACAATTATATAACTATTTGATACTGTGAACATATCTGAGATGTGGACATGAGCTTCCTGATCTACATCATCTATAATCTGAGAATGAGTAAAAAAGATGCCGCCAAACGATTATTCACACTTTACACACCTTCTTTAAAATTTTAACGGTACGCTTGTCCAAAAAACATTAAACAGTGAGAACAAATCGAGATGACAATCAGTATAAAATCAGCTCGATTTACACTAATCTGTGTAAAACGTAGGTGTACCCTATAAATAAAATTGATGCCGACATCAGCCAACTACGTGTAGTTTCATGAAGTCCTAAGGCTCTAATAAACCGGGTGGCGGACAGATTTCAAGCTTCAAATTCCCGGGCAATTTCATCAAATTTTCATGCTATTTTTTATAATGACCAGACATGTTATTCCTATTACACCGCTCAAAAATTATCCGGACACTTCTTTGAATTACTTTTATCATTAAATTTGAGACATTTCCTATTTAAATTTTACCACCAAATTTATGTGTTAGATAATGAACGATATTTGACTCTACCACACTAATTTTTCAAAAGTTGTGAATTCTGTGTGCGCTGGTTCTAAAATTTACAAGCAAATATCTTTCCTCAATGGGCTGCAGTCAGTGAACTACTTATGGGATCTAAAGGATTCCACATAGATAAAAAAAGTTCATTTCTTGCACTTTCAAACGATCAAAAACTACTGTATCATCATCTGTTTCATGAAATTCTAGAAAGTTGTAATTAGCCGATTTTTAGACCTCAATTTTCGAACATATTAAGTTGAAGCAACATACTATTGCATTTCGACATTTCGAACTGCAGCGTATTAATTCCATGAGATCAAAATGCGCATGTTAATACAATACAGTGGTCGGATTGAGAATTTTCAGGATTTTCGTGCCCACCCCTCGAAATTCGTGCCCATACAGTGCCGCCAGATCAAAGAACTTACTGATTCATATGCATGACTATAAATCGCACATTGTAATTGAATTGCATGATCTTCATTTTGTTTTTTGAGCCCGTAAATGCACATGTGTTACATATACATGCACATGCAGTAGAAACTAGTCAACTGAAAATATGCCGAAATGCTTAGAAATGCACTTTGTATTAGCTACGTACATTACGTGAAAAAGTTTATAAAAGTAATTTATTATTAGGAACAGCATTATCATCATCACTGTCAAGGTAAACACTGATCCTTCTTATCATGAACTTTGAAATAGTCTGTCTGACTCCAGATTTTTCTCATCCATTAGTTTCAACATTTCATTCAGAAGAACCTTCAGACTTTTCAGAGTCTCGTCATATCTTCCTGATATGAGTCTTTTCGTTTATCATCTTTGACTTTTTCTTCATTTTGCAATGTTGGCTTGTAAGTTGGTTTGTACTGCTTCAAGCCTTTTATAAGCTTTGTGAGGCATGCCTTTGGTCGTGGATTCACCTGCTGCTTATCGCAAGATGTTAAAGGAACCGAAACGAAATGTAGGCAATTGATCAGCTTATTCATTAGACCCGCGCATCTTTGTAGGGTAAACTCGGCTAATTCGGAGGTATTTAATTTCATCAAAATAATAACCATTCTTACTTAAAGAAATCCGATATTCTACACTTCACGCATGGATGCCTAATATGCAGCATATAGGTGATATGTAGGCCTACGTCTATCATGTTAGAATGATCAAAAATTCTACAGCGGAAGTAATGTTACACGATATTCTCTACATAGATCACCATAGATATGACAAAAATTCGCTGCTCATGCATACACAATGTGGGAAAGTCAACAATTTGTGATATAATGCCGACAGACAACTATGTATTGACTGAACATCTGTTGCAAGTTAGAAACACAATGCAAATCAAACTAGATCAAAATGCACCTGCTAGATGCTTAGCTAATTCATTGAAAAGCAATTATTTTTCATTAATTACTTGGCTGACGACGGATCGGTAAACACGAATTGCTGCTGCTAAGAAGGCAATAACAGTCAGCAGAATATCAATCTATGAAGCCTCCAGGCAATACGGCATTCTCGAGACTACATTGAGAAGACATGTCAAAACTATCAATCCGAATGCTGGTAACCCACGATCCCTAATCGACAGCCAGGAGCGGGAGTTAATGAAGTCTTCGACGGATACAGTCCGCTTAGGGTTTGGATTGAAAACAATCGATATGATTCGTTTTCCGAATACTATGTCTGGAAATAACAGTTAAATTGGCTGGACCTAGTGGTCCTCTTTCAAAAGACGTGACAATATTTCAGTGAGAGCGCTCCAGCCACTGGCCCACTAACGAGAAACGATTACGAAACGCGTGATGATGGACGACTTCTTCGACAAGAACGGAGCTTAGGGAGCTGAACTGCATCTGGAAGATAAGTCTCATCTCATAGGCCTATACAATCTGGATGGAACTAGACTTCCGGAGGATCTAGGCGCCCAGTGGCAATAAAAGTAAGTCATATTCATGGATTATTGTGTTGACAATTTCCATTCTGAAGTTATGGGATATTCAGTTGAGCTTCAGATTATCGACACATGCCTACAACTCATTGGCAGTATCAATTATCAAGAAAAATTTATGGTAGAACCTTATTGATATGCTGAATAAACAAAGAAATGATTATGATACCAATCTCATGGTAATTCCTTTCATGTATGCACTGCATAATCAAATACTACCACCAAATTGGAAGAGTAGGCTCTACCATCGAATTGGCTTTACTTAGAGTTTAGCGTCAAATTACCTGAGTTATCTATTATTTTTTTTATTTTTCTTCTGTACGTAAATGAAACAATGGTGTGTTAGAGTCATAAGTAGTTCCCTGAACTACGCTGAGGAGTAAATATAGATCGATCGAATGACGTACATATACATGTGTTATATCGCTATATTTTTTCAAAAAAAATTGAAGATTTGATTTCCAGAATCAGCAACGAAGTGTTGTTTTAATACATACTATGAATTAATGCATGAAGTATACAGCTATTAATACAAATTGTGCCCGAAAATATAAGTGATTCTCGGAAAAAGATGGGCACGAATTTCAGGAGGACCAATTTTCGTTCCCACACTCATTTTTCGTGTATTCGTGCCCACTTTCGACGAATTCACCGGGCACGAATTCGTGCCCAAATCCGACCACTGACAATAGCACGATGACATCAATTTATCGAGAAATATCAACTAGAGAAACCAGAAAAGTCACACTAGACGAAGAACATGAAGGCCAGAAGTTTTCCATCTTATTATCCTTTTTATAGCAGTCTACGTAGATGCAATGGACGCATAGTAAAGTCAATCATAAAGTTTGTGTCTGATGTTTCCAGCATGACTCCTGAAGTGCTTTCTTTCATCGTTTTGGTCATTTTTTGGACTCTTGAGTTAAGCAGTGATTCTTAGACTTTGCACATGTCTGTTTATGGAAAAGCTATGTTCATATTTGTTGCACCGAGCTGAAGGGAATTTAGGTAGTGTTAGTATTCAAAATGGCAAAACCGTAAGTTGTTCAATTTCTTAGGTCTACAGGATATACTCGGTGTTATGTGTACTTTAGACGACGCTATTGAAAATCAGCAGGATGTTTGAGCTACAAATATGTTTCAGTACCCCTTCCTCGCTAACAAACCCCTTGCCATAACGAAGCTTTAACATGGATACCGCGAGGTTCGTTGTAGCGAGTCTCGAGTGTATTTTTAATTGATACATCAATTAAGATTCGAAGTAAATTGATAGAAAATAGTCAATTTGTTAATAATAGTCGCATTGAAATCGAGAAATTATGCTTATTGACTATTTCGTTAAAATTTAAGGGCGATTCCCGGACGGCTCAGCGGCCAGCCTGAACATGGTGTCGGTCAGATTTCCGTGACTGAATTCCCGGGTCATTTTGCAAACTTCCCGGGATGTTGAGAAGCCTGCACAAAATTGAAAGTATCGGTATTTTGCGTAGGAAAGTGTTTTCTTGTGAATTGGCACGTTTGAAATCTTTGAAAGCTTGTAGATCCTGACATCAATGGATATTACATGCGTATCAAAAACAATAATTAGAAATAAACATGCAGTTTAAGGGCGTAAAAATTACCAATAAATTACATATATTTCAATAAAATTTGAATAAGTCATCACAGGTTTCAGTTGAAAATTAGAGATTCATGTACTTTTTCTCCGAGTGCGGTGTGTTCAAATTTCTAGCCTTGTCGTAAACTGATTACTTCCAAAGAACAGAGCAAAATTCATCTCTTGCTCTGAACTCTTGGGCCACCTGTCCACTCCCAGTTCCAGTCCAACAACTTCCTCCATTCTTTTCTTCTTTGCTTCCAATTCAGGGTGTATAACACTCGGATTTTCAATGTCTCAGATTTTTCCCAGCAGTCTCTTAAAAAATTCCTTGTACACCTCATTCTTTATGTTAACACAAATAACACTGAGAACGGTTGCCCACGACAACAATTCATTTCAACTTCAAATAACAAAAACTTCAGTTGAATGCGCTTTCACCGATAGACTCCGTCCCTCTACATATATTCCTCAAATTTTTATTTTTTATTTGACATTTTATATTTATCAGAACAATTTGATTGCTGATTTCACCAAAACATTAAAATTTTACTAACATTTTTGAAGTTGGTGGCGGATTGATATGAACGGACAAATATATTGTTTGATTGGATAATATGCGCAGATATGGACATACCTAGAAAGGCCACTATGTAGGCGTAAAATGGTTCCTTTACTATGATTCATGCCATCTGGAATTCATATTAAATCGGCATCACGATAAGTATCTGTCGATTAGCATCCTGATATACATACCTCAAAACTGGAAAATGACCAAAATTCCCGGGCTCCCGGGCGCGGCCGACACCCTGATATGAATATACTAATAGATGAACAGACTAAATGTACTACAATTGCACCTAACAATATCAGCACTGGGTTCATTAGCAGTCGCAGACGCAATGTTTCGTCCATAAGTGATCCGTGGATAATGGTGGCAGCATCACTTGCAATGTCGGGTCTTTTACTTTTCAATAAAAAATATCTGATTCAGTGTGGTAACAAAATATTAGTGCTAAGATTCTATAACTCGACAACCGATCAGCCATGCACTTACCTGTCAATGAGCAGTAGACAAGTCTGCTATTGATTTTGTTCATCGTCTCATAATCCAATCCGTATGAAGCTAATTTCCCTGGCAGGTAGTTCTCCATCAATACATCTGACTTCACAGCTAACTGACGTAGAAGTTCTGCCCCTTTTGGTTTCTGAAAGTTCACAGATACACTTTTCTTGTTTCTATTGACGGACAAAAAATAAACTGACTCTTTCTCTTTGAAAGGTGGACCCCAACGCCGAGTGTCATCACCAAGGCCTGGTCGCTCTACTTTGATAACTTCTGCTCCCATATCACCTAGTATCATAGAAGCATAAGGACCAGCGAGCACTCTGGTCATATCCAGGACACGCAGACCGCGCAACGGTTGCTCTATCGCCATTGTAGCTTTCCTTGCAAATTCTGCAACAACAAGAAATCAGAATTACATAAAGATCTATTGTAAAGATGACTCGGTTTGACATAATTATGCTGTGTTTTTTGAAGAGCCAAGTTTTGTTGGATATTTAAAATATATCAATTTGTTTTACATAGCTGATCATCTTCATGCAAGTGAATCTATTCTGTATAATTCAAAACAACTCAAATATACAATGTATTGTAAAAACATAGAAATGAAAGGTAGAGGCGACAGAGTCTGGGCAACCTTGTACCAGTAGCTAAAGCAATTTGATAGCTTTGATATGACTGACATAGAACAATTGAAACAGGTAGTACTGACTTACTATTTACCAGTAGTAGAGTAAAATTGGATATCGCCTGATGGGAGGACTAATCAGATAGACTATATTCTGGTGCGAAACAGATGGCACTCGGATGTTGTACGTGCCAAAACCCCAACTGGGGCAGACTGTGGTACAGATCATGAGCTTCTCATCGCCATTTTCCAGTTGAAGCTGAAAGCCTCGCCAGTGAAAACAAGACCTCTTCGCTTCAACCTGCAGTTCATCAGTGATAAAAACCGAATCAAGGTGGAAAACCGTTTTGAGCATCTCCTGATGGACGCAGAACAGCACCGGGCCACGTCGAACGAATTGTGGCTTGATATGAATCATGGAGACTGTACCCATCCACACGCTAATCTGAAGATCCAACAACAGACTTTCCTCACAGACCCTTAAGATGGTTGAAGACGACAACTGAAAGTGAAGGGTAGCAATAAGGACCGACAGCAGATGAGAAAACTGAACGCCAAAGTGCAACAGCTGATCCGTGCGGACTATCAACGACAAATTGAAGATAAATGCGCCGAAATCGAATAACACAGTACACAGAACAGAAAAAAGACCTGCATCAATGCGTGAAGAGTTGACTGGAAAGATGGAAAGCTAGGTCGAAAGATGGAAATCGGTTAACTGAAGATAATGACATCAAGAATCGCTGGCCCGAATGCAGTTAAGAGTTATTTGCGAAAACTTCGATGTGAAAGCAGTTTGCCGGTGATCAGCCGGACATCATGCCCACGGAGGAACAGGTGGCAATAGATAAAATGCGACGGTCACACTAATTTGACATGCCAGCAAGAAGGCGTTCGACTTCTCGACCATGCGAGCTTGGGGGATGTACTTCTGTTTTATTGCCGAGTTTACCATCGACCGTTTCGAAGGCGCTGGACGCCGAAGGCCCGTCTGAATCATGGAGAACGTTTTACTTAACTGGTTTACGGTGGAAAAATGAGTTCGACAGGGATGTCTTCTCTCCCCAGCTTTCTTCAACTTCGACACCGCAGCAGTTATAGGCAGAGCTTTAGATGAGCTTGAGATGGGAGTCATCATCAATGGTAAGACGATCAACAATCTGCGATATGCTAATGACAAAATAGGGTTGGTATAAAAACCAATCCCTATTTTAAAAACCTAAAATACCCATGGGTTTTTTTTAAATACATTCACCAATTGATAGACGTAAGATCGAATTTGAGACACGGATTTGAAAGACGGATAAGCGGCGTCTCGATACCTTTGAGTTGCGGTGCTTCCGAGGGATTTTAGGTGTTAGATGTTTTTACCGCACCACCAATTATGAAGTCCTTAGAAGAGTAGAACCAAAGTTACGGCTTGTGTAGATGAATAATAAACGCAAAATGAGCCTGTTCGACCACATCTACAGCATGAAAGATATTTGCCTAAGTGAAGATCGTGCTGTTTGTAATCGCAAATGGCAACAATCGTAGAGCCGATCCATGATGTGGTGGACAGAAAGCATTAAAGGTTGGTGCGAAGTTGACCTGCACGTGATAGCTAGGGTGACAGAAGAGACTAGCGGAAAAATAGCCGAACGCGGAATTGGGGACACCAACGATCGAATGATAAGACTTCCTCGCAAATCAAGTAAAGTGAGCAAAATGATTTAAGTGTTCACAACAGTCTGTTTAGTTAGAAGTTCTAACCAGTGCATTAGAACTTTTTGTCGTAAATGAGCGAGGTTCTTAGTCGTTCACTGAACAGCGAAGTAGCTTAGCAAACGGGATTTCCTGGTAACTGCTACTGAAATAATAAGAAAGATAAGATAAATAAGCGTATAAGAAAGAATGACAGACACTATGAAGAATACAGCTTCTTTGATTCTCAATTTGGCCAACGAGCGCCAAGTCCCAGAACGTTGCCGCTTTCATCAAAGTGAACAAAAAGGAAGTGTGTGACTTGAGTGTTTCAGTCGAACTGGATGGCAGAGCGGAACATTTTTTAAATGAACAGGCGAACTTATTGAACGAGCAAAATAGTTGAATGAGCGATGAACTGAGTGAGCTGAATAAATGCCCGCATTCGAATGCACTAATGTACTTGGATCCTGGAACGATCTTTCGCATTCAAGCTTCGAATATACCTGTATTTATCGATGGAATGATAATTTGCACCTAAATAAATGAATTTTATGCTTCACCAATAGATGCAATAATAAAAAAAAGAATGCTGTACTTCAACAAGTGCTGTTTTCAAAAATACATGCAGTCTGCTACTTGCAGCTATAATCGACTATTCTTGCTCAACTGTTTAACTGCAATTTTGTATCACTAAATTGCGAAAATCACTTGTGTTCAGTATTGGCAAAAAACCCACCCCCATTTAAAAAAAACCCAAAATACCCATGGGTTTTTTAAATAAGCGTGTTTTTAAATACATTCATCAATTGATAGACGCACGATCGAATTTGAGACAGACATTGATAGCAGGTTATGTCCGATGTCAAATCGCAAGCTTAGCGGTGTATTCTAATTTAAGTATCAAACCACTCAGAACAATATTTCTTAATTATCTGAAATACGAGACATACCGAGACATTTCTTTCGGTATGAGATAAGGAGACATAATTCAGGCTTAACGTCTAGACGGGTTAATAATTATGTATCCACATGAAATTGTAAATAAATTTGACATCAGTAGATTATCAAGCTTAGTATTTATTCCAATAAAAACAAATTTAGTGATACAACTGACCGTATAATATCACGTGTATGATTTCGTCATACTAAAATCAATGATCCAAAAATGTTCATAACAAAAAGTGTGGCTATTACAAAAATGGTATGGAAACTGTAATGGTATGATTTTTACAGGAAAGAATCGAAAAGAACATTTAAGTGCATTTTGCCTCGAACATTCCAACACATGACAAACTTTGCTACGTCCAGAACGAAAGGAATCGGATACTTGAGAAATGCTCCAAAAACGAAGCTCTTAAACATCATGGAAAGCAATGAGACTAAATGGATATCCTGACGATTTCATCACCAGTCAAAACGCTTTCAGAAATCCAGAAAAAAAAACAATCAAGATACTCTTTTCTTCCGCTTTCCGTTCATTTCTGAGGAAGTTGATAGAGAAATCGAGACAGTATTCAAGAAATAAAAGATAAATGCCCGAATTGAGAAAAACAAATTCATTGCATCAGCAATCAAATAAAGAAACGAGTCCAACATGCTCAGTTGCTCACTGCAATATTTCCCAATAAAGAACAATGCTATGATTTTAAGTGTTGGCCATTCCTGGAATGGTGTGTTTTTGTAAAATGAATTGCGTAATCGATTTAACCAGGAAAATAAAAACCACTAGGGTTGTCCGACGTTTCGAATATCTTTCACGAGGACGAATTACACAATGGCTAACATTGCCTTATATATCGAACTTGGAACAGGTCAAAATTTGAAAAAAGGTACAAATTATACAGAAGTGTGAAGATTATAGTGAAAATGCATAGAAGTCAAAATTATGTTGGGAAATCATGGATAGACAAATTGCATTATTTTAAATAAATAAAAGGAAAAAACATCTCTTAATCTGATTAAGCTGTCCCCATCAGAAACCTATTCGCACGCCTCTTGAAAGTATCAAGATTGTATTGGTCAGGGAAAGTGGCCTGGGGAAGCTGATTCCAAAGCTGTGCCGTGCAAACAAAAAAGCTTTTCGAGCGACTCACAATACGTGCGCGTTCTAAGTTCACATGATAGCATGTGAGTGCATTAGCTCTGCGTGTGCTTCTGGAGAAGATCTTAGGCTTGGGTACGTACTCATTTACTGCAGAGCTGCTTCTACCGAAATAGTACCTGTAGAAGAGACTGAGTGAAGCAACATCTCGCCTGACGGAGAGCGGCGGCAACTTGTCAGCAAGTTTTTCACCCATGAGATTCTTGACACGCTTCTCAACCCGTTCAAGCAGGTTAAGATGCGTTTGTGGTGCGCCGGCCCACACATGACAACAATACTCCATCAGAGGACGAATAGTGGACTTGTAAAGATAGCAGACAGTCTGTGGTGGAAGATAGCTGCTGACACGATAGTCTACCAATGCGTTGAGCTGCCTGCCTGCTAATGGATTGGATGTACGGTTCCATGACAAGTCTTTCGTGACCGCCAATCCAAGGAAGAAGATGTTATCTTGTTCTCTGATCCTATTATCCGACATCTTAATGCTATGATCATTATCATCCCCTTTACGTTGTGAGTGCAGAATACTGAGTTTTTGAAGGATTGAAGGAAACAAGCCAATTGACACCCGATTCTGAGACCCTGCGTAAGTCTTCATTAAGAACGTCGCATAACTGCTGACGTTGCCTGAGTGTTCTTGGCAAGTCGCTCATTAGAATTGAGGAGTGTCGTGTCATCTGCATACATCACCAATTTACTCATAAGATAAGCGTTGATGTACAGCAGAAAAAGATTGTGTCCCAAAATTGACCCTTGAGGAACTCCTGCATTGACAACCTTGGCGAAAGACTTTTGGCCATCAAAGACGACAGATATCTGCCGGTCACTAAGGAAAGAAGCAAGTTTGTGGAGTTGATCACCAACTACATGGGACATAAGCTTCCTACGGAGTCCCTGATGCCAGACTTCATCGAATGCCTTGGAAATATCCAAGGCAACCGATCTCGTCTCACCTTGTCTGTCAAGGACACGACTCACATGTTCAGTGACACATGAAAGAAGATCCGCAGTTGATCGAGTGCCTGAAGCCATACTGTTCTTTTGATATAAGGTTCTGAGTTTCAAGGAAGTTAACAATATGTTGGTTAATCACTGCTTCAAAAATCTTGCCAGCAATAGGAAGCAGGATGATGGGACGGTAACTAGATGTAAGAATTGAGTCAGAACCTTTCTATGGAACTGGAATCACGGAAGCTACTTTCCAAAATAAGGGAAACTCAACTGTGGATACACATCTACTGAACAGTATGTATAAAAGTGGAGAAAGCTCAGGTGAGAGATGCATGAAGAACGAAACCCGGATGCCATCTGGTCCACTAGACTTAGAGCTATCGAGACCTGCGATCATCTTTTTTGACGTTTCGGATTGTGACTGAAGGAGGACTGTCTGATCAGTGCGCGTAGGAATTGGAGGTGGATTTCTACCTCCATCGTCTAATGATGAATTCTTCGCAAACTCCTTGCAAAGCTCGGCTTTGTCTGCTGAGGTTGTCGCCATAGCAGTACTGACTTCGGCATGACGAAGTGCTGGGATGGAGGATTTGTTCCTCTTGGTGACACTGTTGTAAATCCTCCAAAAATCCTTAGAGACAAGCTTTTGGGTAGCAATGGATTTCCGTATAAACAAAGCGTAACGGCTTTTGGCCTGATGTATGCTTTCCTTGCAATGTCTACGTTCTACAATTCAAGATTGCCAGCGGTACAGTCACGCTTATACTTATGGAAAAGGTGGTCACGTTGGCAGGTTGCAGCTGCACATTCTGGTGTAAACCAAGGTTGTGAGTGGGGCTTCATTTGGAAAGTGCGGTGAGGAATGTAGGCCAACATCCCTATCTGAAGCCACTCTTGTCAGTTCTTGTGTCGACTTGTGAACGTTCTCGCTCATAATCAAATTCTCAGCTCGAACTTGACCAAGAAAAGAGCGGAAGCCACACCAGTCTGCTTTGGAGAATTGATAAACTGTTATATGGAAAGGTGCAGACGGTGTGGAGCAGGTTTGTCTGCCATATACTGTGATAACACAGTGATCAGACGTGCCGAGGGGAGAAGCAACCTATGTGAAAAGCAAGTTGGATTTGAGGTGAGAAACAGGTCAAGGAGATATTCAGTATCCCCAGCTCGGTCAGGCACTATGGTAGGACGAGTGACAATTTGACTAAGGTTGTGAGAGACAGCGAAATCCTCGGCTGTCTGACCGGAGAGATCGGTCAACAAGCCAGTCAACAATGTGCACATTATGAGGGTATAGGTACACCCCAAATTCCCCGGCACGTGGAGGAACTGAAGTCAATCAGTGGCGACTGCACAAGTATCAAATTTTGACATCAGTTGAAAAAATTGCAGGAATAATTGGATTCCGAATTAATCTTATGATCAAGTCACCAAAAGCGGCAACCTCAGCGCTGGGACACTCTTGTAGAAGAGAATCGATATTATCAGAAAGAACATTGAAAATGTCCGCATTGGTTGATGGAGAGCGGTATAGGAAAAGTAGAAGAGTGGTTCTCTGCAACGGCGCAATGAAGGCAAGATACTCATGCCTTGGATACTCTGAGCTAAGAAGCCTTCTCAAGGGAAGCATTGTCTTGGCATAGACTCCAAGACCATGACAAAGTGCTTTATCCATCCGGTGAAATATGTATCCATCAGGAGTAACATCGCTTGATGACACACTGGGATCTAACCCTGGTTTCCGAAAGGACTAAAAGATCTGGTGACTTACCTTGGAGGAAGATGTTTATGTCGTAATTGAACCTCGATGTAAGCAACTAATCAACCAACGGTTGCAACTTGCAATATGACAGAATTGGGAAATATTCATGGTTATGCAGCTATCATTGAAAAATAATAGCTGAGATAAGCGAATTCAACTTGCCTCTAATCCAAGATGAATTAAAAACTCACTCTTCAAGAAATTTCATATGATTCAAATATTATGAACATCTATGTACCTTCATGTAGGATTATATTTGAATTATAAGAAGGGATATTTGAATCATGAATACCTGAAATAGATGTATTGAATTTTTGTGTCAACTCTCCAAAATACAGACCACTTCATACTCTGAGGATTGTACCAAACATCCCTCATTTAGGAGCTATTTGAATTTAAGCAAAAAAACAGTCTATTAGGCAGAAAATGAGCTTAATTTGTACCAGTTTTTCGACAATATGCGTAGAATTAACAATGCTCATCTACCTCAAGTACAGAATCGAGTCGGTGAATTGGTAGTAGCCCACCCACAGAATTAAGGTCGTCTGCATGTATGCCATGTAATGCGGCTTCGGTTTCCTAGAATGGAATTAACGTATCTGTCCTTAACATCGAAATGGCACATCACGGAATTACACAACTTGATCCTTCAATGGATAATTCGCACATCGCCTACTATGGGAAATGGCTCACACTCAAACAATAACCAGCCATTTGGACTCCAGCCAGTGGTGGCGTGCGTGTTGTAGTATCACTTCGGTTACGACACACAAAAGTACATATAGCTACATTCAGTGAGGAATGCTGAGTAGAAGCTGGTGAAATCATCAGGTGAAGCATTTTCGTACGCCTGCCATCTTCAATTATGATCGGAAGGACCAACATTATGGAGAAAACTTGTGCGCAATGATTTGAATCTTCGAATCTGAAGGAATTTTGGCAATGCGCAAGCGACGCACAACTTTTTTTCCTATCTATGTAAGGTATTAGGAATCTTTTTTGCCTACACTCTACGTTCCAGCATATGCCATCGTTTTGATTTAGTCTTCACTTCTAGTAAACTGAAGGGGTTAGACAATCTAAATCTGTGGGCCCACCATTGATTTTCATGTTAAAATGCTAGGGAAAGCAGTTTTATATAATTGCAACGCACGGATACTGTCCGTGCGTTACGGCAGAATCTACTACGCATCCAGTCCTTTTGAGCTGCAAACCTGTAAGGTTGCTTTGCACAGGAAGCTGTGTGCCTATGCATCGCTTATTTTTCAAAAAAAAACAAAAATAAAAGGTAAAGAATATCTTTTTAGTGTCCGTGCGTTACGGAACATTGCCGTCCACCACGTCCAGAAATATTGGCAACAACAATGAAATTTCTTATGATGTGGCGTTATACAGCTTGTAAATGCGTTATCTATTGCAGTCAAGCGCTTTTTGAAATGAATCAGAACGGTCTTAACTTTACAGCAACTACCTTCAATGAAAAAATAGTGTTTTTATAGCTTCTGAATAAAACATCAATTATTACCATGTAAGATAAGGTAGGACTTTGTCATTGATTGAATTAAGTTATTGTGGTGTGTTAGGAAGCAGCAGATGGGTATAAGTTGCCAACAAATTCAATTATCTGAAATCATAGAAAAGTATCGTAATTTATGGAATCGCCCAAATCAATGATTCAAAAATGTACAAAACAAGTGTGGCTATTACAAAAATTACTAAAAAACAGGGTGTCCGCGCAAATTTGAATGAAAATTTCCAGGTGTTTTCCACGATTTCCAGGGAAATTTAACAAAACAACGGGGGGGGGTTCAAATTTGAAAGAAAATTTCCAGACTTTCTAAAGGAAATTTTACTCAAATGCACGCGTCAAATTTAAAAGAAAAATTCCGGGAAAATCTACCCAAAGTTCTGTGGCTAAGGAGCCTACACACCATAAAATTAATATTATTGAAGACAAAAATTTGAAAAGTGCCGTAAAATTGGTTGAATTTTTAAGGCGCAGATGATTCCAAATAACAAATACCAATACATGCATCAAGCGGCCACATTAAATTCATAAAAAATGAAAATATAATCGATCGTAACAAATTTAAAGCTTGCGGATTGAAGAGAACTAAGTAGAGAAAGAGTATAACAATAAATAACGAAAAATATAAGACTTAACAATGAAATGTAACATTAACGGAATATCTGTTAAGTCCACTCTAATAAAACAAGGTGAACGTCAGAGCGTTGTCATTCAGATAAGATCATTTGAAGTGAAGCATTGCAGCGTGAATCCGAATCCGCGGTAGGTGAAAGACCAAGAGCCAGACAGAGGAACATAATGACTGATGTGCTGCATATGCATGAGAGTAATCACAATCAGTTTAAGAGAATGACACAGAAGAATTGACCGAGGAAAGCTCATTGGCACACGACGTGTCGGGAGTAATATATCCGCATATTGAAAACCTACTTGAAATGTGTTTGAAAATATTCGATATTAGCCTCGGATCATTCGGAACAAGCCTGATGCCTAAATGAAGTTTATACGTTCAGCACCATTTTGCGTCAGTAGATTCTGCCACACGGCAATCAACTGTGTAATAGCATAAATCCTAGATTACGGCTCCCAGTTCCCCATACCACACGACGTTAATGAGGGACTCTACGGCTCATAGTCCACCATTCCACACGACGTTGATGAGGGAGCTTACAGCTCATAGTCCACCATTCCACACGACGTTAATGAGGGAATTCACAGCTACTAATTCACCAAACTGTACAACGATCAGGAGTTCCACAACAGTTCATAGTTAACCATAGCACGCAGCTCAGTCTCATTCATGTTGTATACGTTATGATAGGAGATTCCAGTCACTGAAATATTCTAAAAACAAAATAATTGTATGCGAATGAAGGCTATAATTGTAACAAATAAGTAGAGATATGAAGAGTAAAATCTGGAAAAATAGAAAGTAAGTATGACTTCAACAACTTGCAATTAGTGTTTTAATTAGTTTCAATTTCCAGGAGTTTTCCAGGTTTTCCAGGGTAAAATTTCATTTTCCAGGAGTTTCCCACGATAAAATTCATTTTCCAGGTGTTTTCCAGGGGGCGCGGACACCCTGTAAAAAGGCATGGAAACTCTTGCGATCGTGAAAACGAAATGAAATAACAGACTTATTAAAGCACCCAGAAACCAATATAGAACTACAAAATGTTACTAATCAGTTTAAGACATCTTGACAATTAACAAAAGTCTGAAACCACGCTCATTTACCAAAATGCTATTTCAAAGTATCAGTGTATTATATCACATGTCCATTCATCCTAGGTGATGCGCGACTGAAGATCAGCGGAGTGGATTTGGCAAGCAGAAAAAGGGGGAAAAGAAAATAAGTGCTACTGCCGATAGCAGGTGATTTCTCATGAATACGAATGCTCCGTAACCGCTCATTTAGAACTGTAACAAGGCTGGAAGTGCAATTAAAACAATTCCAAGTTCAATTTTATGTGGGTGGGGAATGTGAATTAAAATTCTTTTTTTTAACAATAAATGAAACATTACAAGAATCTCAAATGCCATGAAATTTTCACTTGTGTATCATAACATCATATTCCACAATGACCGATCGCTCAAAACCGTTTGAAAGTGATAGTTTTGGGGCAATGCTCAAATTTCTTTTCTGTCCAAAGTCACCCTACTACGAAATTAAGTTGTTCAGAAGCAGAAATGTTGTTTACACTGCGATTGCTGATCCGAAATCTCCTCTCACACTCTTTAAAAGCGACCGGTGAGCCGACATGTATCTGTGACACATTGTCACATTTTGATTTTCGAGATTTGTCACATTTTGTCACGTACCGATGGGCGCAAATGTCACATGCTGATAAAAACACATTGCCAAAATTTGAAACATGCCCGTGCGCAGAAGTTTGGCAATTAAGGCAATCTTGCCTTAAAGGCTGAATTTTTAAATAGAGCATTTGACGCAACATTCATGATATATATCAAACGAGGTTTTAACATGACAAAATCGAGAAAAATCGTTAATTTATTGATTAATAGTAATTATTACTTCCATTTATATAATTCCATATGGGTGGTCTGCGTGGCACAGTGGCTAAGCACTTCGCCTAGCGATATTTCGGTCTAGGGGTGTCAGTCCTCGAAAGTGTCATTGTAAGTAGTAAGGAAGGGCATCTGGACTTCAACTTTGAAAAGTCGGACAAATAACATCACGATTTGACTAGAGCAAGAACGTCACCATTTGGAGAAGGGAAGGGGAAAAAATCAATCTTGCATATTCCCAAAAAAAAAATTGTCATCAAAGAATAAAGGAACATTAGAATAACAAAAACATGACTCCGTTATTTCATTCAGATGAAGTTAATGGTCCTGTGACTTTGTTCATATTTTGTCGGAATATTTTTTCGCGAATTTGTCACATTTTGTCACACCAACAACAAAAAACACAAATTTTGTCAAGATGAAAAATTGTCACATAATGTCACGATTTGTCACATCGGCGCACCCCAGCTTTAGGTGAAGAAATTTCGCACGTATTATTTCAGGGATGAGAATGTTGGGGCTCAAGCGGAAATTCATGCATCAGGGCCCCAAATTAAAAAAAAAGCCTAATATATTATGTAGAGTTACTGGCGCCGCGTTTCACGGATCCGCGGATGTTTTTCATACCTGAATATTTGCAGCCACTTTCTACACCTACAAGGGGATTCCTCTTGTTATATTGAAATGAATACTTCCAGCTGAACACTACAAGGGGAGCCAGCTAGTAAGTTAATGAAGGAACAAACAGATGAAGTTATTTCCTTTGACCAATAAAAATTTCATCACGGATTTGGTGCATGACATTTCACTCATAGCAAATAAGATATGCAGTTAAGATAAATCACGCCGCGGAGGGATAAATCACGTTTCACAATCCAGGAACTTGCCTGGTTGAGAGACTGAAAGAACTAAGTTGATGAATTCGGTTAATTGGATATGCATGCACCACTTCCTCCATGATTGCTTGCATTCGTCATCGATTTGACATCTGAACCCGCTAGAAAAAGATAATGACAGAACTTTGGTTAGACGTCGTCCTTATTTCTTTTGCGATGATAATACTTAAAGCGGATAGTTGGCAGCTGGACAACATATGGAGATGTATATACTAGAATGATATTGAATCCTGTTTAATTAGCCATTTTGACATTAAATAACTTCATACTACATCAGCACGACGCACGTAATTCGCATGGAAAAATGCCGAAACCGATAGGGAAGACAACCAAATGGAAATTGTCCTGATAAAAGATTTTCTAACTTGATAAAGAATTTCGCTCTAACGTGCAACAGAATCATATTTAAAACCTCCCATTTTAAACAAAATATTATATCAGTAACTGATATTTTTCCTGCTAAAAATGATTTCAATAATACATTTTTCCTCATGTCACCTCACACAATTCAGATTGAAGTGTAGTTAGAACGAATTGCGCTTTTATTGAACGATGCTTCACTACAAGCAACTTTGATAACTTCTTGTGTAGATAATGAGCGGAAAACCATCGAATAGATTCTCTCCCTCTTCCCACTTTGCCTAATAAAGAAAGTAAGTCAACCATAGAGTAGTCAACGTTGTTCAACACCATGTTTAACTGCTTGTTCATGTTCAAATATCGTGCACACAAATGTCTTTGGTGCACAATTCTCTCGTTGCCAAACTAGACTAGCTCATAGAGTAGGGATCCTTGACCTGCATTGTGAACAAACTCCAATTTGCCTCAGAGACATCATTTTTCGTGTATGAAATCACGTTAACGCCGACTTGTTTCGAGTTGTCCATGAAATCCTCAGCACAACTCACCTGCACACGTCTCGATAAGACCAAGCGTCGGACATGAGCCTTCAGCTTCCCAACAATTGCACCCACCACACCTTTGCCGTGACTATACCTGAGTGACTCTTTTCTATGGGTTTTTAAGGGAATATATGGGATTGTAAGGGATCCCATATGATCCCATTCACGATGCAAATAGGATCATATGGGTTTCTTAGGGATTGTATGGAATCCCTTGAATCCCATGCACCTGAATCCTTAAATCCTTACGATTCTCATTAAAGGATTCCTTATGTAGAATATGAAAGGGATTAGGCCTAGTCAAAATTAATTCTAATCAATCAAAATCAAACCGGTCTTAAAGATCTTTATGGATGACTTGCAAGGTTTTGATTACATACATCGATTTGGATCAATAACAGTGGGCCAATCGCTCACATATACAGTGTATATAATCGACTACACTGTGAAAATGGACGCAATGGACTCTAGACCTACACGTATACATGGAGTAACTTTAAAATGTAACTATCCTTTGGTACATGTAACACACTGATCCAAATCCTATTTATCTGGCAAGAATCCTATATGCTTCCTACCATAACCTGTGAATCCCACCATTTCCTAGTAAAATCCTGGCAGGTTTTGTAGGAACATCAGTAATAGCTCTAGTCTTGATAGGATCTCAATCGGAAACACCAGAAAAATATAATTGACCATAGAACCTCTCAGGATCCTAATAGGAAACACCAGAGAAATAGATTTCTCACGCTTTGATCTATCGTCAGTGATGACGTGATGATTCACTCACAAGGCTTCAACCGACCTCGATTTCGCCAGGCGACGGATATCTATGATTCAAATTTTTCAAACGAGTGAAAAGCGTTATTATTTTGAATACAATCAACCGACATCGTCATTCATTTGTTGGTGAACTTCGAAGACGCAGTTTTAGCGTGCAGTGGAAGTGTGAATGATACAGAAAAATTGTATTTTAATTTTGTTCATAGGACCAAAATGTCTGTTGTCTTTAGCTGCTAGCCGGTTCTTGGGGGTAGGAGCCTTCTCCACACCTCATTAGGAGTAGCTGGCATGTTTTTATACCACTTATAGTAAGTTTTATTTCATTAAAGAGAGCTGTTCATAAAAAACGGACCATCTAAATTGCGACTAAGTTCAATCGATTCTCATGCCTCCAATCTTGTCACACATGATCAGCGCGTCATGCATCATTCGAAAGTTCACATTCTCAGCTTTCAAATAAGCTGTCATAAACTCGTATCCGTTATTGTGTCGTTTGGACAGCATTCAAAACGTAAATATCACTCAATTTGCAAGTCATAATTTTTCAATAAGAAAATACGTGTACATATGTATGTGAGTGTGATTATTAATGTATCAGACACGGCCAATTTGTCATTAAAGGTTTTCGTGTTTGTTCTTTAGAATCCTTACGATGCAGGAAGTAAAAATAATGTAGGTGTTATTCAAATCAGTTCAAAAGTTCCTTTTCAAACTTCATTCAACATTTTTCTTATGACAGCTTAAGTACGCGAACACCGTTGCAAGATCAACATTGTTGACTCCAGAGATGGAAACCGGCCGCCTGACCGGATCGGCCGCCTTTCAGACCGGCACAGGCCGCCTTTTACTTTTTTATATAATCAGCAAAATTTATCACCAAGCAAGAGATTTCTTTGTTAAAGGAGCATCTTTTGATCACTCAGTTAAGCCAATTTAACTTTACGTTCTCTACCTTTTCTTTTTATCTAAGAAATAGATATCTCGTAAACTTGTAAAAAGTTTTATATTCAAGTTCTTATAAATGAGTTAGGTTTCAATCCAGGCGATCCTTTGCCGAACGATAATAATACATATTCTCTGGTGAATGATAATATTGATGATATCATCAAGCATCACTCTGATTACATTGGTAAACATTTTGGCATTAGCTGCTTTGACAAAAATCATAAACTTCCAAAAATGTTCTGCTTGCCTAAGCTGCACAAGATTTCATACCAATTTCGTTTTATAGCTGGTGCTAAAAGTTGTAGCACGAAACAGCTATATGTTGTCATTAACATGGGACTGGCGATTATCCGTCAGCATTTTAAGACGCGATCTGTAATAATAGCGGAATTAATTGCTTTTGGAGTATCCTTTCAAACATTGAATTCCTCAAAAAGATAGAAAATAAAAATATTCTTGATCTGCAGGTGTTTGTATTTCTACACTATATACTAATTTGAAGCAAATAGAAGTTAGCAATCACATTTTTGCTTTTTTAGACATAATTTTCAGTAAGAAATTTATATGCATTGGTTACGACAAAACAGGGATATCTAGACTACGGGATGCGAAGGCTCAATACTGAGTGATCTGAAATCTTACGAGGTGCGGCCTGACATATGCAATTGACATTTTCTAATGTATTTGATATCTAGCTTTGACAGATCTGTGATCAGTCTCAATGTTATGCACGCCAAAACTCAATGGGGAAGTTTCTTAACCGTTAGTTGGCGGTAGTTGAAAATCTAGCTAGTTGTCGTTTGGGGTCCCTGAGGGACCCCAAACTATTTTTTCAAAATTATAGGCCTTTTGCTGCCGCTTTTGCTGTTGTTTAGTGTCTGTACGTTCTTAAATTGATATTATATTATCATCGACAAAACAAGGAAGCCATATGGTTCCAAATAGTATTCAAATACAACGATTACACACAATATTTCTGTGGTCATTGCAAACAAAATTGGAGCACGAAATACACTTTGTGTTGACTTTAAGGTCTTTCGCACGGACACACAGAACACAACGACCGCGTTTTGTCGAACTACGTTTGGTTGTGGCTGTCGCTTGAGCTGGTAGGAATCCGCAATTATCCATTGCAGTTAGAATGCGAGGAGAAATTGTTTGAGATCGACGATGGAACACGTGAGGAGATATCATTTCAATGGCCATTTGAGTGAGGAAGTCATAGCTGAAATACAAAGTCCTTGGTACATATCATGCATAACTGATGTTTCTCTTCGTTTACTTTTTCCCGGTATTTATCAATAGATGTCAATTTCTTTTCAGACACAGAGCGATCATTTAGAACCCATTCGAAAATAGGGCCTACATCTGACAGTGACATTCTGCTTCATTTAAAAAATGCGGTGTATCATTTGGCTAGGCATGGAGAATATTTGGAAGAATTCTTGGTTTTACGATACATATACCTGTGTATAGCAATCGTTTTCTTTAAAACAATTAAATTGCATTTTTTAGATATTTACAGATAAATAAGAAATGGATCGATACGCTCATAGATCGGCTGATTATTAGTTACCGGTACCTACGAACAGGCCACGCGTATGTTATACATGTACTTTTACTACTGCAGTAGGTCTGTCATAATTATATTTCAGATGAATGTATGCTCACCGATTCCAGTTTTCATTGTCATTCGTGAAGATAATGAAAGCATTCAATGCCATGACATCCACCATGTTCATGAAAAATGAGTAACTCCATCTTCGGCATTTGCGTTTGCAACTGAACATTCTCACCATGTGATCCATGTTATCGGTGCCGGACTTTGTTGCGTTGTAGTCTGCAAACATCTGGGATTTCTCAGTGGTTGTGGATGATGGTTCCGCGTGCATCGTTGAAAGGACCAGTACGGGATGAGTTCCTTTATCCCAATATGAACATAGTAGCATATCTGATCTTTTGTAATACTTAGCACTTTTCTTGGATCGACCTTGCAAGCATAGAGATTCTTTCGGTATGTGTTTTCTGTTGGACCGGATTGTTCCAACCAATGTTGTTTTCTTTTCCAGGAGAGCTTTAGCGAGGGGTACTGATGTGAACCAGTTATCGCAAGTGATGTTCCTGTTCTCATTTTGAAATGTCTCCGTCAATTTGATTGTCAGATCCTCAGAGAATTGCACCGTTTCTTTTGCTTTGTCGTTCAATCGTTTGCTCACCAGTGTAGACTATTCCACGCAAAGCATAGGAGTTGCTGGCATCATTGACCCAAAAGACCTTGATACCAAATCTTCCAGGCTTGGTTTTTATGTATTGACGGAAGGCTACCCGTCCATGGTACTCTATCAACTGCTCATCAATGGTGAGGTTTGGTCCGGCCGTGTAAGGTTCAGTGAGTTTCTTTTGCAATATCTCCCAGACATAGCGCACAGGCGCCAACTTATCACTTCTGTCGCGACGAGCTGGATCGTCCATTCGAAAGCATCTCTTTATTGCCTTGAAACGCTCCTCGCTCATAGTTGCTCTAAAGATAGGCTGACCGTGCATGTCAGACCATAGATCCTTGATTTGACGATAGTGTGAGCGATAGGCACCACCAATGAGATGTAGTCCAAGAAATGCATCCATTTCTTCATTGGAGACATGTTTCCATGAATAATTTGTCCCTCTTTTCCGATTAGACAGTGCGACAAATCTTCTTCCAGCTAGATTGGTGTGTTGGATCAGAATAGCAATAATTGATTCCAAATACAAATACAGGGATTCTCGTGGCGTCTGTGGATGTATACCTGTCTTTACACCGGAAGAGAAATGGCAAACATTTCGAAGAGGAGTTCTGCCAGCAACAGTCTTAGGTTCCACTTCCACCCATGTATCGGTATCAGATATTTCACTCGTTAAATTGAAATCCAAACGATCTCTCAATGGTAACATATCCTCCTCGTCTGACATATCATCATTGTCGGGTACCGGTATAACATCAAGCATTTGAACAGGTAAGATGTCATCATCTTCCTCTTGATCAATAGGATTATCTTCCGCATTCTCTGAAAGACATTCTCTGACATTGTCTGAATGACTAAGGAAGTTTTCTTGATGATCATCGGTGTCATCTATATGCTCTTCTTCCAACAGCTGTTGTAAAGCCAAGGCTTTTGCTGCGCGAGGTAAGCGAATCATGTCACCGATTGCCACTCAAACTTCACGTGGCTTGCATATAAATTCGTTGTGCGTTATGCTTACAAGCAAGTCTTACCGGATTGGCAGAAACCTGATTGGTGGAGAGAATTCTCATTCGTCATTGATTGCTATAGTGTAGCTCTGAGTTTACTTACGAGAGAGACAGAGAAGGACATAGATGAATCTCAACGTGACACTTGATGACTGTATGTATACACGTCAAGCTCGCGGATATATGTAGCTGTACTTCAAAACAGTCCATTATTATCAAATATCATGAGGGTTTCATGATAATGGGAAGTACTCATAATGCCATGTGGCCCACCACGTTACAGATCAGCAGATTAACAAATCTATAGGCCCTACAAATTGAGAGGCATGGGGAAGTCTAGATGGGGTCCCCCAGGGACCCCAAACATCAACTAACTAGTCACCATTGAATTATAATATACTGAATACAGCTGGCTAATTCACACCTCATAACCAGCTAGTAATACAGGAAATTGAAAAAGTCGTGGCCTATTTTTCCTGTAACAGCAGTATTTTTTGAAATAGAGCAGTTTGAAACTCCTTTGGGG
The DNA here is from genome assembly GCA_907163375.1 of Prostheceraeus crozeri. Classification (NCBI taxonomy): domain Eukaryota; kingdom Metazoa; phylum Platyhelminthes; order Polycladida; family Euryleptidae; genus Prostheceraeus; species Prostheceraeus crozeri. The sequence goes on along the minus strand of CAJQUW010002893.1, from coordinate 323,378 downwards.
TCGTAAAGGACCCCAAACGCCAACTAACGGTTAAACAATAAATTAGTAAAATGCGTCATCTCTCGAGTTGACTGGAACGCATTGTCAGCATCACTGTGATTCGACTCGGAAATGCTGTACACTGCACTATTGTGTAGACTTTTTCCTGCGCAGTTATCGATTACTACACGAGTTAATTATGTTAGACCAAAACAACATCGCCTCAGATTGAACATATGGGTTGGAAATGCTGTGTGCCTCTGTATCGCTCGGGCTATAAGACCAATATACATGTACAAGAAAAGGTTTCTTTCTATGCTTTTCCGACGGATAATGATAAAAAAATTAAGTGGTTACGTTCAATCAAACGTGCTGACCTGGATAAATTTGCATTAAGCATGATTATGTACCAACGGAATCATCTCGTGTCTGCTCTCGTCACTTCTGTTGGAAGGATTTTATTCGCGAAAGCTGTGATACAAACGTCACAAGGTTATCGAAGCGTCCTCGATCTGAATTGAAAATTCTTCAGTTAAAGTCACTCGCAATTCCTTCTATTTTTGAAGACTATCCCACTTCATCACAACCAACGACATCTACAGAAAGTGCACAACGGCATGATCCTCCAACAGCATCTTCACGATTTCAGAGACAAGCTGACCACCTGAAAGATGTCAAGATGTCGAAGAGAATTTTTTCTTGTCTGACTGACTGGATGGGTTTGACAGTATATGTCAACGACTTCCTAGTATATCCCTGCCATCAGATTTTTCATTTTATCAAAAATCCGATTGTGTACTATTCCTCTATATTCCAGCTGAATCTTTCGACCGCGGAGGTACTCCAGGGATTCAATGTTTTGTGTGGATTTTTAGAGACATGACTTTAGATTGCTTCAATGGTGGCTGCAGATTGAATTCCAACTTGTTTTCCCATCTTCTCGAAGTCAAAGATATAATTTCTTCAGAAACAGAGATAGCCAACGTACTCGCCACAATAAAATCGTTCTCATCATCGAATAATGATAGTGACGTGAATATTCTTATTGAAATTGCGCGAAATTCATTACAACAGTGTCTGGTACAACTCCAGGACGAAAATCCCGATTTCATTGGATCAATTCATTTCATTGTAGACCAGCTTTCATTGTGCCAAAAGTCAGTACATGCACGGCGTTATACTCACCGAGCCTTATTTTGATTTCTTTTTTGTGGAGTATGACTAGTTCTTCGTTGTACAAAAGGCTGCGTGAATTATTTTGCTTTCCAACTCAAAAGTGGCTTCAAAACATGTCTTCCGGTACTACGGTATCTCCATTCCTACTTGATCGAGAATACATCAAATCACGTGTAGCTGCACTTCAAGATGTTGAAAAGGTCGTTCTACTGATGATCGACGAGGTCTACCATGTAGCGAGTCGAGTAGAATTATCAAAAGGTACTGTTCAAACTACTGTTCTATCGGATCACGATACTCAAAATGACTTTGAGCACATGGCTTGCAGCACGACTCAATTGCGTTTGCATGACGACTCAATTGATGAGGTATCCATTGCACGTCGAAATGTGATTTTCTATGTTGCAGGATACATTGGCAGATCGATCAGTCGACTGCATCACTGTGAAGCTTGTAAGTTGCTTCTTCTTGAACCCTCTTCCGAAGAATCGACATCTGATAATGAAAGTCATGCAGATAATGATCTCGAAACTTTTATTTCCTTGGAGATAGAGGCGGTCTTTCTTACCCATCTGAACTGAATTTTATAATTTGTATGATTTCTTATGTTTTGTACCTCGAGATCATCGAAGACAGGGATATTTTCACAAAATTTCTTTCTTGTGGTGATCAGAAGAATGCGTTTATTCATTCAGTTGCAAACGTCGTGCAACGTCATGACATGTTCAATCATTTGTATGATATTTCATGTCCACGAGGACATAAAATTTTTGATGTGATAAACTGCAAACTGTTCAACTGTTTCATGAAAAACCTGATCAAGAAATTGCATCCTGCAAGAGGTGAACCTGTAGTTAATTCATCTCAAACACGGAAGTTAAAGAAATTATCTTCCAATAAAAAGTAATTATGAATGTCTGAAAGATATTTTTCCTAATTTCAGGGATATCTGCTTCATTTATTGGTGAAAACATTAAAAGAATATCGTAGCCGAGCTCAGGCTGAATATCTTAAGCTGTGTTTTTAAGACTTACTTGATAAAAGTAAAATCCGAAATATTGTAGATAAACGCTTTAAAGCCCGTGTAATGTATAGTACGCTATTTAATGAAATGCAAATTTTTCGGTTACAGAAGTCTACTTATTAAAGTTAGGCCGCAGGATGTAAGTAGTACTCTTAGCCTTCATATCCCGTACTTTAGATATCCCTGCGACAAAAGTTTTTTAAACTTTAGATATAGTGGTTATTATTCTAGGTGTATTGATGGTCTTTGTATAATTAACTACAAATTCTTCGATAAGTTAATACCCCAGATTTACCCCATTGACTTGGAAGCCAACCGATGTGGTAAAAACAATATAATTATTGACTACTTAGACGTTACAATTAACGTGTATGATTCTGGTGTACCACAAAATTGACGATTGTGATTTTAACTTAACTCTTCTTACTTTTCCCGAAAATATCATGGCTCACAAGATAGGCATCAAAGTTTTCTGCAGCCATGTACGCTCGTATCTGCTCACAACTCAAAAGCTTTGAGGAGAAAACGTGAAAGACGTTCACTTTGCTCGTTAATAGACGTTATGATAAAAGTGAACTTCGCTTGAACGTGGAGAAGGCTCTACACAAGCACCACCATCTTCTAAGTAAATTTGGTTTATTTTCTGCTTGTCAATTGTTTAACTCTTGTTTTTCATAAACTGGTGTTGATTTTTCAGCATCTTTGATTTGAATTTATTTGAATTTTAGGTTGATACAATTTTTACTTCTTACCGAATATTCCGTAAATATTTATCTTCTTACTTAATGCTTTCTTTTTTGATAACAATTTAGTTAACTGTTAGTCAGAGACTGCGCTTTCCAGCGCAGGGCCCAGCTAGGATGAGTCTGAACGCTACAAAAGGTATGGGCCGAAAGCGTGAATCTTATCCTGGTCAATTTGCTGACGACCTTGTATGCCAATCTTTCTCAACTTAACATGTTCATTACTGCTCGGAGTGAACGTTAACTAGTACTCTTAAGCTACAATTGCAATTTTAATTATTTTCTCTCTCTTACATTCTTTATTCAATTTGCTCAGAAAATTTCCTTAGGATTATACTTCCATTCCTTAGAGTAAGTCTTATTCTCTCTCTCTCTCTCTCTTACATTCTTTATTTTATCTGCCGTTTATTTCAGAATTATCATAACGTCTCTGTTCATCAACATGTCTTGAAAAGTTATTCCTAGCCTCTGATTTGTTAAGTCAGACTCACCCATCATTGTAGCGTTTACGTAACTTTCTTAGTCTGCAGGTTATTGCCAATGTCGTTCAGAGGTCAATGATAAGGATAGCTTGGCATTTTGAATGTGTGACATATTTTCTTCCAGACTGCACACTTTCGGTTCCTGGCCGTAACATTTTATAGATTCTTGCTTGATTTTGAGTCATTGGACTTCAAATGAATTTACAGGTCAGTTGCCTTCGTGTAGTAATACTATTTCTTTAATTGTAATTCAAACAATTTTTACTTAGAGTGTTAATGCTCAACGATTGACAATGGAATCGTAGATAATCCTTGTCTAAGATTAATAAAAGCTTTTCAGTAAAATTTCAATAATTGGATGTGCGAGATTGCTTTGCAATTATCGTTATGGCAAATTTGGCTAACCGCACCGTGAACTTATCATATCAATTTTTCGGATAATCAATAATCACGCTTAGATTTGTTCTCTATTCGTATCAGTGAAACGCATTCGTAAAAAGAGTCCCTCAAAAACATTATTTCTATACCTTCTCATCACAGTAACGCGCTTTGTATGTTCCCGCCGAGCAAGCTTTGTCCGCGGACCAAACGGGTAAGAAATGGACATCCGTCGGTCTTCCATTAACTCACACTTTTGTCCGCGAGACTACGGATAAAGAACGGCAGTATACGGAAATCCATCGGGCTTCCGTTTCTCGGACTTTAAATTCATGATTTACGGACGCTTCACGGAAAAGAAACGGTTGCGCATGTCCGGAAATTTCCGTGTAAATTCTGATATAATACACATATTTGTTCTGCTTAAACTTATCGAGTGCTACTTGATATCATCTTTTAGTCATCTTTTTGGTTTTATCAAACAACATCTAAGTCGAACGTTTGCTGAAAGCCTGGATGCAGATCACATTCCAGAATATTTTGTGGTCTAGCGATGAATTGAAAATCGATGATCTGTAATTCGGCATCTTGTTTTAAGTATTATTAAATCGAAGCGTTTAGTTTTATGCTTGATTGCATTCTATGTTTCTACTTTTGCCGGAGTGTGCGAGAGTACACCGTAGGCCGCCAGAATCGAACGCGTGCATAATTTCGACAGGAATATTATTTTTTTGCGTAACCAGGGCAATCTCTTGCTATTTTTATAACTATAATTTCAGTGAGCATAACAAGTAAAGAACATCGCCCTGCATGCATTGCGTTCATTTCAATTTCTTTTCTATCGAATCCTTGTGTTGTGCATGTCGGGCGATCTTGGAAGTTATAGTTTGTGAGTTGTGTCCAATTCATTTTTACGGGCGGTAATGTCACTCATGAACCATATGCTTGCGTCTGCAAGGGCAATCTAATCACTCTGTTACTATACAATTGCCTTTGGTTGTGATTCAATTGAAGCAAGTGGCGCGCGCGAATTTTCTGTTCGACGCGGCATAAGCACAGTAGCGTATGCGGCAACACATCAGCGAGCGCGATTGAAGATTGACGGTATAAATGACACTGATATTCATGATATTTATGATATTATTTTGGTATAAGTGAGTCCGATCGAATTGAAGTGAATTCAACATCAAGAAGTGAACTGCAAGTTTAAAGTTTTTGTTTTATCGTTGAGTATCGTATTTGTATAAATATAGTCTTGAAAATTAATATTGTCAATTGATGTGATTGGAAGTTGAATAATATTTCATGCCATTGCCATTTTAATTCAATCATTAATTATTAGAATAATTTGTTGACACTGTCTATATTGTGATTTGAACTGACAGGCTGCCCTTTAATGCAGGGTTAATTTTCCTCTTTCCAAACCAATTGTTTTTCGTGTGTACAACAATTAAGTTAATTTCCAATTTTTGTGCTTATCCAATCAATAACTAAATTCTACAATTGTTTTATTTTGATTAATTATCTTACCTGATAAATAACTAAATAACAGATTGAACAAAGATGATTATCTTTTCATTGTTTGCTTAATTGCTGAATAACATTGTCCGGGGGCTGTAGGCCCATCAAAGTCACAATTAGCACTCTTTATTCAACAATAGAATAAAACTAGCTCTGTCGATCTATCTCTCTCTCTTATCTCTGCGTGCAGTTAACACAGCGCCGAATACTGTAATTTCAATTTTTGTACAAATAGATTTATCACAGGTCTATCGAAAAAGTGGAATTGAGGTTTATCAAGGTCAATTCCAATTCCAATTCCAGTAGATTTAAATATCGTCAATTCCAATTCCAATTCCGACGAAAAATGGAATTAATTCCGGGTCGGAATTAATTCCAATTCCGACTTTTCCAACTCTGGTCACAATTAAATCAAGCGGCAATGCCTGACTCCGATGAACAGAGGGAAGAAGAATCTCAGAAATTGTATTAGTTCATGAACTCTACAAAGAAGTGTAGTTCACAGACATTCGAATTACATTCACATTGTTATAATTAGTATCTATGATCACTTCTTAAAATCTTTACGTCGGTATTTTATGCAAGATGTGCTTCACTTGAGGTGATGCTAGTGTTTTCTTTTACCGGGTATGTTATGATAAAGGTACATTCTATTGTTTTATATACTCACATTCGTCGTTTTACATCAACTTGTCGTCCATTGTTCATTTATCAATCTAGTAATTCTTTTTATATAAGTTTTGATCATATGTATTTCTGTACGAAACTTCAATCATTTCCACTCACACATTACATTACAGTAATGCATGGGAAGTTTGTAATCGTTGCCAGAAGGGAAAAATTACTGTGTGACTTATCATTTCAAACGCCATTCGACAGTTACTGTTTCAATGTTGAATAAACGTATTATTCGTACGTACACTATTATATGATATCATACAATAGTATGTTTTGGGTATGAAGGTCAATGATAAGTAAGTTTTTTCGTGTGCCATTTGTATGATGATGCTTATACTTCATTTGATATGTTAACATTTAAAATTGGATATGAAATTCTTTATCCTGTTTTAAATTATGAAATAAAGATTTGCATAATCCGTCTAGTATGAAAATAAAATGATTTTCTTCTCATACCTACTAGTAAAACGGCTGCATTAGAAAAACTTGTAACTTCGCACAATAAGACTACCAATAGGCTAATAGTACCATTGCGATTGTCCATGAATGTTGACATATTCCCATTTTGGCAAGTTTACAAACTTTCCAGACCAGTCGATAATTGTTTTACCCTTGTTATTTGTTTAACGAATGTTAATTGTTGGTATACATATTTCTCAATTTGTCGTCTCTGGTGCTCAACAGATATCTCGCGTAAAGTTGTTGGTTTTCCTTGAAATTTTACAAACAAATGGGATAGCTTCGTGAGACGACCACTTTGTTTAATGTATTTTAATTGAATTGCCGATTATAATATGAATTACCTGTCCATATTTCCGGAAGCGCTAGATATTTGTAGCCAATTCGTTCAACATCAGTGAAACATCGGTAATGTATCTATAACTGATCCGTAGTTAGTGATGAAAATTTTCCGGAAAATTTTGAATCAAAATTTTCCATGGAAAATTATGGAAAAAATTGGAAAATTTTGGAAAATTATGGAAATTTTGGAAAAATTTGAAAGTTTTGATTTTTTGATAGGCCCTACAATTTGAGCGCTTCCAATGGCGAGGCAGCTGCGTACCAATTAATTGGGTCTAAAACTCTTGATTTCATCATTATTTTGATTAAAGCTATCGTAGCAATGCGATTTCCGTCCGCGGATTTTGAACATTCCTTTGCCACCAGTGGCTTGTACGTGCTAAATTGTTAACATTTTTAATTATCACACAGACACCGTTTGGGATAACGTGAATCTTGCTCTACAATAGGGGTATATTCATGCAATGTGAAAGATCTGGAGCAAAAATACTGTACTTCATTTTGGAGTTTGATTATTAGCTTGAAAGCTAAGCTTTATTATGCAGCGTTGATCGGTGATACAAATTCTTCATGTGTTGATGAACAAGTGAAGTATAAGCACACAGTCCACTACGCAGCATTCATGAGCGACCATATTGGAAGACATAAAGACTGTTTACTCGTGAGATATTTGGTCACTAAAGATATCTGTGATGAGTAAAAGAATATCTATGATAGCCTCTAACTTCTGGTGCATTGTCCGATATCTTCGTTGAGGATACACATGCATCTTCCATTTCTAGTTCAGATGAGTAATGGGCAAAAGACCGTTCCAGGACAACATAAAATTCAAAAAATAGTATCTTTAAAAACGACATAAATTCATGAATTTGAACCCTTTTTCAGGTTTTTAAGACCTAAATACATGAATTTAGGCCATTTAAAAAGTACCATTTTTTGAAAAAATGGTATTTTTAAAAACGACATAAATTCATGAATTTGAACCCTTTTTCAGGTTATGGAGACCTAAATTCATAAATACCCAATTTTTCAAATTTTTCAAAATCTCAAGTGTGTGATTATGACATTTTTCATTGCTCAAATCATAACCGTTCCAGGACACCGAAAATCATAGAAGTTAAGAATCTCAAATTTGAGATTAAGATTATTTTTTCTCTCTCTTAAATCATGACCGTTCCAGGACACCGAAAATCATAAAAGTTAAGATTTTCAAATTCATGAATTTTATCCATCTTTCAGGTTTTTAAAATATATCATGTGACTGAAAATATTTCTTTAAAAATGGAAGAAACAAAAGTGGAAGAAACCGCAAGAATATATCCTTCGTTATCATATGAACGTAGTTCTACTTTAATGGACATTGAAAAGATAAACATCGAAAAGATGAACAAAGAAAAACACAAAGATAGAGTACGCTATATGAAAGATAAGGAATCTCAATTATTATTAAGATTAGAGCATTATAAAAAAATAAGAAAGAGATGGACCAAAGTTAAGAATGTAACACAAGGAATTGGCATATTCTTAACAATAAGTTTAGGTGCTTTAACAATTGTCATTTCATCTGGCGTTCTTACATTTCCTGTTGTTGCTACAGCTTTAACAGGTACGGGTGTTTTTGCAACTTCACTTGTTACAATGTTAGATAAATCTTTAATAACTAAGAAACGAAAATCATTAAAAACTAAGCATTTACATATTAAAGAAGTCTATGATAAACTACACTACTACTTTCAAAGAGTATGTGATGATAATGTTATTACGTTAGATGAGATTGAAAAATTTGATCAAATAGCTAATGAAGTAAATCAAATATCATTTCAATTACAGTCAGAAAAAGTTGATGGTAAGAATAAACAGGATGGCAAAATTTCTAGTGATGGTAAAATTTTTACTGATGGTAAAATTTCTAATGAAGAAAATGATAAAATTTTTTTAGAAGAGCTAAAAACTTTAAGCGAAAATTTAAGCAAAACTTTATTAAACAAAACTTTATTAAACAAAACTTAAAGCGAAAAGATGACAGACAACAAAGCAATAAAAAAATAATTTGTACAGTAAAATGTTTTTGCTGTATTCCAATGTTACCACAAAATTCAAATATTATATTTTAAAAATGGATAAAATTAGAGCTGATAATTTTAAAAGAATAAAACAATTAGAAGAGTTAATAAAACAAAGAAATATTATGAAAGATAATCATCTTCAACATAGAATGATAAAAGCTGGTATTCAATCTGATATGTTTGAAAAAATGCAGCAAACCGAACAAGTAAAAACTGATTTTGAAAAAACTATGAAACCATTTCAAACTCTTGAAAAAGAACTTACAAATAATGATAAACAAATTGATATAACAGATCCAGAGCACAAAACTATATTAGATGACTATGGATTACTAGAATCAAACATTAATAAGAAATTACCAAAATCTATGCAATGTGAACATTCTATCTCATTTATAGATGGAAAAACAATACCTAGATTTTATCTCGGACAAAAAGAAATATTTCCACAACCTTTTCGAGGTTTAATTTTTTCACCAGATAAATCTCCTTTTAATTTAGATAGAAATTTTGTTGATCTTTTAAGAGGAGCAGATTTAAATAATTATGCTGTAGAAGATCTCATAAAATATAAAGCTATGTTAGATATAGTTGGTGCAGTAAAATCTCTAAGACGTTATAAACAATTAGAAAATTTATTATCAACGGGAGTTAAAGTAGGAAAAGGTTTATCTGAAAATCAGAAAACAGAAACAACTATATTTTTACCAGATGATCCACAAGAATTACTAAATAGATCAAATATTTTAATATCGGCAATAAAAGAAGGTCATAATTCTAGTTTCAAAGAAATTCATGCTATATTGAAAAGACTGTTAGAAAAGAAGATTCTAAATGAAGAGGATTATAAAAGTATAACGAACCGATGGTTCTAGGGCTTCGCCCGTAGCTGAAATATGTTGTTGTTTATAATTTTTTTATAAAAAATGTTTATTCAAAATTTTAACTAAAAAATGTGTTCAGCAGATTTAGACAAAATTAATAATCATTTAGAAAATTTGACAGAGATTTTGGGTTCATCAAAATTTAGTACGACGTTAAAAATTATAACAACTACTTCATCACACACTTGTAATTTAGAACCCATTCTACATTTGGAGCAAAATAAAAATTATCAAATTGCATTGACTAGTTTCTCTACATTTAACACTATTCAAAATGTTATAAAAGATGTGAATGATCAATTTAGATATTCTACTGATAAAGGCAAAACGTGGAAAGTACTAACTTTTCTTCCTGGTTCTTACGAAGTTGAATCAATATCAAATGAAATTAAGAGAAATTTAGGTATACCATTTAAAGATAAGAAACAATTACATTTTGCAGTTGAACCGGCAGTTAATAAATTTTCTCTTACTTTAGACGAAAATCATCAAGTTGATTTTAATCATGATAGATCATTGTCAAAGCTATTAGGATTTAATAAACAAACCTATAGTCAAGGTTATCATTTAGGTGAGAAGATTCCAAAAATAACTGAAATAAATTCAATTGTTGTACATTGTGACATTATTGAAGGAGGATATATAAATGGTAAATTATCAAATTTAATATTCAGTTTTCCAGCTTTTACTGTACCCATTGGTTATAGACTAAATGTAATTCCACAAACATTAATATATTTTCCTATTACAAGAAAAACTATTAACAACATTAACATTAGAATCACTGATGAAAAAGGACAAGAAATAAATTTTGGAGGTGAAGAGATTATGATAGATCTTTTGGTTCGGGAGGTATAAACTCCCACGCGAAGCTAGAGAAGTTTAATTTTCTTCTTCTTCAAAAATAAAAATAAAATTAAAAATAAAATTTTTTTATTAAAAAATGAGTGAAGTACTACCATTAAATAAAAAAAAACTTAAATTTAATCATCATCCAAATTTATCTAATAAAGTTTTGTCAGTTATTTGCGGAAGATTAGGTTGTGGAAAAACATATCTATTATTTAAAATTTTAACGACTCCAAATTTTTTGGATTATAACAATCTTATAATTTATACAACAACAGCAGAACAACCCGTCTATCAATTTTTAAAATATGGATTTGAAAATAATCTTAAAAAAAACAGCAATTGCTTCATTATTCAAAGAATATGAAAAATCTGAAGATGAAGAAGAAATAAGTTCGTGGTGTGAAGAAGCAGCAAAAAATAATCAGTTAGTTGAAACCAATAAAAATAAGCATATAAAGATACAATTAATAGATGATAGTGGTAATATGCAAGATCCTAGTAAACTAGATAAAACAATGAAACATTGTGCAATTTTTGATGATTGCGTTAATGATAGAAATCAGTCAGTTCAGAGAAATTATTTCACAAGAGGTAGACATAACAACTGTAGTGTATTTTATTTAACACAAAGTATGTATTCATTAGATGGAAGTGTTATTAGAAAGAATGCAAATATATTTATACTATTTGAAATAAATGCAAGAAACTTATGTGATTTGTTAAGAGATTTATGTGTAAGAAATAAAGATGAATTTAAACAATCGTGTAACAATGCTTGGGCAAAAGATTATGGATTCATTACAATTAATATTGATAAAAAAGTACATGATAGAGTTATAGAAAATATTTTCGCGGAGTGATAAAAATATACAAATATAGTCTTATAATATTTTTTTAATTTTATATATATATCAAATTTGTCTATCTTAGAAATTAGAGAATTAAAAAGGTAAAGTAGTTATTCCATCAGGCAAAATCTTTCTTTTATCATCAAATGGATCTAATGCTAATTTATGTTCCTCTTTTAAATACATTTTATGTTTCATTGAATTAAGTCTATAATTACATGCTGTTTTTATTTCATTATTAAATAATGCATTTTTATAATCTTGAAATGTTATTTGATTAGCCACTGATGCCTTTGAAATTCCTTTTAATGTTTTATGTGGTTTAATATTATTAGTTGTATCATTACAGTAACATTTAGATTTTAAAAATATAGCTTCTGTTATGAAATCTTCATTTCCTTCTAATTCATCTTTTACTTTACATAAATCAGAAGGATGAATGATATCTTTTATTATATTAATTTCTTCATCAAGTGAAGAATTATACGGTATTGTTAATTCTAAGAAAACAGAATCGGTATCTGTAAAGTGTAATTTATAGTTTTTGCCATAAGCAGGTGCTAAATAATCATATATAAATTTATACATAAATAGTTTAGCTAATTCTAGTATAGTGAATCCAATAAAATTAAACTTATCATGTTTTACGCTGATTCGACGTAAATGTACAGCACATAGATTATCACTAAATCTAGTAGTTCATTTATATGTAGGTTTCCTTGTTAAATTTTGAAACCTATCTTTATCATAAACTATTTCAATATTTTGTCTATTACACACATTTTCTAAAGTCTTACCATAAAATGCATTATTCATTAATTTGAAGAACACGTTTCCAAAATCATCTTTATTTCTTTTAGCTATTTTACGCTTTCCAATATTAAACTCTATATAATTTTTTAACCACCTAGATTTTTGATAAAATAGTTTTCGATGTATTTTAGTGAGAATCATTCCATGTTCTAAATACCAATCTAGCATTCTTCCTTCAACAACATACTTTCCTTTATTGCTTTGTGTTAACATAAGTTTTTTGTTGGTCTGTATTTTTTAGGAATTATAGATTTTTGATAATCTGAAAAATGTTCTATATTGGGAATTTTGTTTTCGGGACAGAAAGGAAAATATTTCGTTGCACCTTTTATTTCATCAGGATATACTAAATCAACTTCATATATATAACCATGATTATAATTTCCATCATATGTTTTTTGATAATCTAGAACGGGCGAAGCCCTAATAGACATCTCTGATGTCGTACGAATATTACACCATGACATTTCACCTGTTGGTAATTCTTGTATCATGCAAGAAGAATATAAGCTATTAAAATCATAATATGACAAATAGTTTTCTCTCATGATTTCATCAACTGCTGCTTGACTATCTTCATTTGATATAAGTCCTTCTATATTTTGATTAAACAATTTTATAAACTGATCGCTTTCTTCTGGAGATAAAGGTTTCATTATTCCATAATCATCAGGATTTACTTTTTTATTGTAACACTGTACATAACGATTACCTAAAACTGATGAAACTCCACCTCTAATTCCAGATTCAAAAAATAATAATTTATCATATGTATTTTCTTTATCATGTTTAAGTTTAACACAGGTATGTTTTAATCCTGCTAACCATGTTAAACCTGGTGTAGAATAACAATAACATGGATCTATTCCGTAATATTCTAAACACATATCACGAAAGTTTTCAAAAAGATCAGTTAGTATTAATACATCTATCTGAAGATATTTCATTGTATAATCATACATTGTTTTACAATTTAACTCTCTCCAATTCTTTTCAGCTTCTGCATAGTCTTCGTCAGATAATTGTGATTGTTTTAATGTTGATTTAAATTTATTTATTGGAGGAAGTTGTTTTTCTTCCATAATTTTATTCACAGAATCAGAATCTCCAGTTATATCAGTCTTCGACTGTGAGCCGCAGGCTATATACTCATACGGAAATATTCCTTTTAAAGGTTTTAAATTATATTTATTTAATATTTTACATTGTTCAGGTTTCAAAGTTTTTCCCATAACATCTAATGAATAAGGAGTAAAAAATCTAAATGCATCTAAAAATCCAATACAACCTAATTGCATTGAAAAATATTCTTCTTCCGTTTTACATAGTACATTTATTTGTTGTCGTTGTAATTTTTCAGATGAAAATAAATTTTTCATTACTAGATGGAAATCATATTTAGAACCATTATAGAAATATAGAGGAACAAAGTTATATTTAAATTTATTAGCATTGAGATTACAAGAATTATGTGCTGCACCTCTATATAATCCATTTAGATGATCATGATCTTTTACTTTGACGGCAGAACCGTCGCTTCGCTTGTCAAGATATCTACCTCTGCCAGTTTTATAATTATTTGTAAAACCTTTTCCACAGTAATAACATTTTGTTTCATTAACAAAATTAATTTTTTCTTCATCCGTTAATGGAATCATTGGTATATTTGTTTCAAGCAATTGTGAAAAACGTCCTTGTAATTCTTCTACTTTCTTTGTAAAACATTTCTGAACTATCTTCACCATAGTATTGAAAATATTCTGATTTAAATAATTCAGGATAATTTGAATGAATGTACATTCCCCAACATAATGGTTTTTGTTCAAATAAATATTTTTCTTTACTTTGTTCAGAATTATCATTTTCAGAATTATCATCATCAGAATCGGGCGAAGCCCTGGAAGACATCTCCGATGTCCCGTGATTTTGTGTCATATTAACATTATATGCTTCAAAATCACAATAAATAGTAAAGGGTACTTTATTTTTAAAATACCATTTATTATATTCTAAATAATCATCTTTTGGAAACGTGTTTCTGACTGCTTCATTTTGTTGGCAATTCTCCAAATGTCTATTCATTTCTTCTTTAGTTCTAAAGCTGGTCATACATTGGAGACAAGGAAAATTAGCATTATCTGAAGTTTTTGTAAATATAGACACATCTTTACACAATATAAAATGACCCTGATAATATAATATATCAGCTTGTGCTGGTTGTTTTGACTGTTCTAGTTTTTCAAATTTATCTTGATATATTTCATGTGTTTCATCAATTTCTTTTGTAAGATTAAATGTATTTCGATGAAAATTTTGATTTAATATTTGTAGCTGATAACTATATTCTTTATCATATTGTTCTTTATATTGTTGTAGACATTTTTTAAAGATTCATTTATTTTTTGATTGGTTTCATTTTCTTCATTATTTAATTCTTTATTGTCTTCATTAAATTTTTGTATCGTTTCTATCTTATTTTGATATTTATGGCCATATTCTTGTACTAATATTTTTGTTTGTTGTTGATAATCTGTTTTACATTTTTGTAAACTTTCATTTAAATTTTGTAATTTTTGTTGATATTCTAAAGATAAAGATAAATAAACGGAATCATAATCATAACTATAATTACGTCCTTTATAATTATTATGATTAATCATTATTGGTGATAGTGTTTTTATAATTTCAAATTTTTCAGTACATATTATATTTCCTTGGTAAAAAATATTATGATGCATGTAATTTCCTCTATCATTATATACTATTTCTGATTGACATAAATTTTTATTATTCAAATAAAATTTTTTTGAATCTGAGTAAAATGGAGTAATTTTACCAATAGAAACATAATTCACATTTAATTCAAAAACATTTACTTCTATTAAATTTTTATTCTTTTTATGAAACTTTATTAACCTATTATAATCATATGGAAATTCATGTAAGCCATCAGAGAGATCAAATTCATTTATGTATTCTTCTTTATTGTAATGACTTAGTCTTTCTTTGTGATATTCTGCAGGATGTAAATGTGCTATGATACTCCACAGAAAACAATAATCATCTTCATTTTTTATGTTGATTATTTGTGGTGAACTGAAAGGTAAAGGAACATAACTACCACCAGTATTATTTTTATATTTATCAATTACTATTTTCTTAGATAGTATTTTAACAAATCTCCAACCAGATTCACGTAACTGTACTTCAATTATACAATTTTCTAATTTAAGTATCATCGATTCAAATATGGGTTGTATATCATTTACATTATGAATTTCTTGTGAATTTGTAAAATGTCCTTGTATTATTTCTTCAGGAATTCCATCAGGTCCATTTTTTGTATAAAGTACTTCTACATTCATATAACATTTGAAAGATTTCTTAAATGTATTATAAAAGTTGGTTAGAATATCAGAAAAAGTTTCATCGGTTTCATTATGTTCAACAGATTCATTAAATAAATATCTTATATCTGTTATGGGCGAAGCCCTGGAAGACATCTTTGATGTCCCGTGTACAGCTTCATCGGTTTTTTTAGTTTCATCAAATTAATCTATTTCGTTAAATTCATCAGTATCGCTAAATAAATATCTTCCATCTGGTGCGGGCGAAGCCCTAGAACCTTCGGTTTGTACGGTCTCATCTTCACTATTAAAAACTTTTTTATATTCTTAATGTGAATAATCATCAAACATTTTTTAAACTTTTATATAAGTAGGTAATGTTTCTAGATAGTTTATATAATTATTTAATTTTAATATATTTCCTTCATCAACTCGATCTACATTTTGTAAATGCAATTTACTATTTAAATGAGATTGATAACTTCTTTTTGTTTGCAACTTTTTTTTACATAAGTTACAATAAAACTTGGTATTTTCCATTTTTTTATTTTTTAAAGAAAAAATTGTGTTTTAATTTTAGATATAAACATTCTAATATCAAGGACTTGAGTGTTATTTTATATTATCATATATTTCACGTTCCTAAGTTATTTTATTTTCTTTATCATATTAAGTTTTTTCATATTAAGTTTTATCATATTAAGTTTTATCATATAACGTTTTATCAAAAGATAATTTAAATTTTTTTTCACTAACTATTGATTCTTCATCATCATCATCAATTGATTCTTCATCATCATCATAAATTGATTCTTCAACATCATAAATTACACTTTTTGGTATAGGATGCCATTCCCTGATAGGATGCCATTCTCTTATTGGAATATCTAACTCTAAATTACATTTTTTATCTGATAATAATATAATAGAGAAAAATATTGGTCTTTGATCTCTTTTGGAAAATTTAATAACACCACCATAATCTGAATCTCTGTTAGTTTTTATTAAAGATGATAAAATTTTTAATTGATTAGATGTAAATCCTAATTTAAATTTTGTAGACCCGACACATAGTTGTCTAACAGTATCTTCCACTATTCCATCATTATTATTTTCAATTGTAAGAAAATGAAATTTAGATAAATTTTGATTATATGTAGTATTAATATCATGTACATCAGTATGAGATATAAATTTTTCTTCACTTACATTTTTATAATTACTAATATTTTTATAATCTTTTTTACCATTTACACCTTTTTCAGATGTTTCAGAATCATCATCATCTTTATCAGATTCTTCAATATGATTCAGAGGATTATTATGGTTATGATTATGGTCATTGTTAATAGTATAAGGTGTTGTCCACATATAAATTTTCTCTTGTTGAGCTAAACCATTGATGTAAGATTTTAATAAATTAATATTTAAGTTTGAATATAATCCTATATATGTATCATCATCATATCTTTGGGGCATTTCTAATGTTTCCTGTTTATAAATTGTATCTCTATAATAAACTTGACATAATAATTCTTCATTATGTTTTTTACTCTCTATATGAATGTTATATTGATTTTGGTCATCAACAAATAATCTAATTTTTTCTTTGGAAAAAAATTTTAATTTTTTGACTAATTCTTTAATATTGATATAATTAATAATTTTATTTTCTATCCAATCAGTATTACTAATTGGCAACACTGCTCTAATAAAACCATAAACATTATTATGTCCTATTATAACCATATTTTCTTCATTTAATTCAACATAAGCTACATCATTATATTTACTTACCATATCCATAAATTTTATAAATGGATCACCTGGAAAAATACAATAGTTAGTTTCTATAGAAGGTAAACCTTTAGTCTGTTCTCTAAATATTTCAGCTTGTAATTCAAACAAAAGATTAACATCTATACATGGATTATTATTATTATTATTATCAAAACATTTATTTTCAAATCCCGTTGATCTCGTCGAATAAGAAGAACAGGATGATGCCGACGAATATAATTTTTTAAATTTGGTTTTTCCATTTTTTTATTTTTATTAGAAAAAAATTTATTTTTTCATTTTTATTAGAAAAAAAATTTTTTTTATTTTTATTAGAAAAAATTTTATTTTTTTTCTCATTATATAAAAAAATTATTTTTTTATTTTTTAAAAATGATGTTACCAAATGTTGGTGGAGGTACATATATCCCGAATAATCGCGAATTAGAAATAGAGATAGAAAATTATATCATGAAAACTGGAGACGTTTTATCTGGTCCATTGCATCTTTCTATTCTTCCGCAACAAAATACAGAGTTAACAAATAAACAATATGTTGATACACAAATCAATGACTTAAAAGAAAAATATATAAACGATGTTTTGGTTCCACTGATGAATGAATTAAAGTTGCTTAAACTTAATGACAAATCATTAAACGAAAAATTATTAAAACTTGATAAAAAGGATAGAGAGCTAGAAGCAGATATAGCAAAACTTTTTAAAAAGATTTCTGAACAATCAAAAATTTTAATATTACTTTCTATAAAGTTAAAATCCGCAGTCATTAAAAATAAACGTCAGATACAACTATTGAAAGAACAATTAGAAGATGAAATAGAAAAACTACCTGAAAGAATTAAAAAAAAATTAAAGCAGTTACAAACTACATTCCAAAAAAGTGTTGATGAATTAAGTTCTAAAATTACTAAACAAATGAAAAAGATGAATATAATAATAAATGAAGTAAACTCGCTTAATCAAAAAGTTGATAAAATGAAAACTCTTAAAATCAATTTAGAAAATGAATTAAAGAAAAATTTACAAGAAAACTCTAAAGAAAATAAAGAACAGTTAGATGCTGTTAAAAGACAATTAGATGTTCTTAAAATTAAGTTAAATGCTCTTAAAACGGCGTTGAAGATTAATCAGGAGAAAATGCAAGTTAATAGAAAAGAAATTAAAGTACATCACACGCTACTTGACGCAATAGATCAAGTGCAAAAGAAAATTAATAAAGTTATCACGAAGTTGTTGGACATTCACAAACGTAAATCTTGATCGGAGCGAAGCTCCTCGAGGCTTTAGCCAATCATAAACGTAAATCTTTACACGTAGATATTTTTCCCAAAAGTCAATTTTATTCCTAAAAAATGCCTATAATTTATAAACACAATCTTAAACATTTTGCTTCAAATCAAAAAATTGCTCATGAACCATCTATGAAATCTGTTTACCATTATGACAGTGTAGAAACAGTCGGAACACAAAAGTTCCTAGGCACCGCAGCTTTTCTGGTATTGGAAGTATCGTTAACTTAATTAAAAATAATAAAGATTTGATTACATCTGCTGCAAAAGGAGTAGCTGCTACAGGTAGTACAGCTAGTGCAATATCAAATGCTGTTAAGTCTCAAGACGAATTAAAACAACTAGAAGCTATTCGTAAACTTAGGAATGATTCTGAAGAGCTAAAAAATTTAAAAAAACTTTCAGAGAAAACAAAAAACAAAATTGCTAACATAGCTGTGGGGGAAACCTTGAGGAGCGGAGCTCCGTCTGATAGTAAACATAAGAAGAAATCAGGCGTAGCCATAAAACGTTCAATTGAAGAAATAAGAGGTAATGGTATTTATAGCGGAGCTGGTCTAGCAAAATTCTAAAATATATTTTTTAGTAAAATTTTTTTAATAAAATTTTTTTAGTAAATTTTTTTAGTACAATTTTTTTAGTAAAATTATTTTAGTAAAATTTTTTCTGTGCGTGAGAAAAATCAAAAAGTCAAATTATTTTTTATAAAAATGTCTTCGCTTATCGAAAATAAATTTAGATTAGACGATCCTCCGTTTGTCAGTTATAATCAAAAAAAGAATGACTATATAAGAATTGCTATGAATCCCGGATCTTCCAGTAGAGTAAATACTGGAGGAGATTTAATTTTTGAAGTTGATAATCAACAAAGTTATCTATATCTACCTGATTCATTTTTACACTGTGAATATTCTTTATATAGTGATGCTAATTTTACAACACCATTACCAGATACCGATAACATTGCATTAGACAATAATCTCTTTCCAAAATTATTTACACAAATGTGTTTAGATGTTGCAACTCAAAATATAGAAACAATAAGTGATTCTCCAGGTGTAATTGATACAATCCTTAGATTTGTAACAATTGGTGAAAATAATAAAAAGTATGAAATCGAAGGTTGGTTTCCTGATACTAATGATGGTATAATTGTTGATGATTTAACTCACGCTGGAACAGATGCCGCAGGAATTGCGAAAGATGTAGAAAATATTGCAAAACATTTAAATAAAACAAATAATGATGCATATAAAGAAAGACGTGAATTTAACAAGAAAAGTAAACAGACTGTTAATTGGTCATTGTCTCCATTATTCGGATATTTAGATTATGATAAAATATCATATCAATTAAAATTTAAATTAATAATTCATCGTACTGCAAATAATGAATTAATCTTTTTTAGTAAGACTGGAAAAAAAGCATATTTAAAAATTGATAGACTTGAATGGTGGATTAAGCATATTACTCCTAGTTTAGAGGTTGAAACAGCTATTGCAAAAAGATTAAATACTAACAAACCAATTCCAGTTAATTTTCTAAAGCGAACTGCTAGTTCAGTAGCTTTTTCCGAACAAAGATTTAACTGGCATTTTACTAGAACTGTGAATACTCCAAGATATTTATTACTAACATTTCAAAGAAATAATTCTCCAAGTTTTGATAAGAACAATAATCTCTTCCATATTAATACAATTCGAAGTTTACAAGTTTCATTAAATCAAACCCGATATCCAATTGATCCATTAAGATTCGATGATACCAATAATCAATTTATGGAAGGATATGATTCTTATCGAAATCTTTGTATAGAATTTGGAGTTGAACCACAATTAACTCCTGGAGATTGGAGACATTTATATCCTGTTTTCTGTTTCGATTTAAGTGCACAATCTGAAGATATTATCAAGACTGGTTGTGATGTAACAATTAATATTGAAAAGAAAGATTCCACAACTTCATTGATGGCTTATGGTTTATTGCTAGAAGATGTAAAATATTCTATTGAAATTCTTAATGGAAAGATGGCTAGGATAGGTTAGTAACCTGAGGACCTTTGGTCCGATCGGCTGAAGCCTCGAGGAGCTTCGCTCCGATAAATTAATTAAAATTTTTGAGAACTTAAAATTTTGACAACTAGAATAGATTAAAAATTTTTGATAACTTAAAATTTTTCATAACTAGAATAGATTAGAAATTTTTGATAACTTAAAATTTTTTTGTAACTAGAATAGATTAAAATTTTTCGTAACTTAAAATTTTTTTATTAAAAATGTCGCAAGCGAAAAGTAATAATAATAAAACTGTTGAATTAAAATTACGTAATATTGTTGACAAAAATACCCCTAAAACTATTACGATTAACAAAAAAAGTATTACATAAGTAAACCAATGATAGAGAATATTCAATTACAAGAAAAAAAGAATGGCGGGATTCTCCCATTAATTCCACAAATAATAGGAGGCATAGCAGCAGCAGGAAGTGTTGCAGGTGAGACAGCTGGTATTGTCCAAGCAGTAAATAAAAATAAATCAGAGAAAGCAGCATTAGAAGAACAAAAACGTCATAATAGAGAGTTAGAGAAAGTTGCTAGGGGTGACGGAATAGTAGATAATTTCATTAGTAAATTAAAATTAGTTGATGAAGGAAAACGAGTTCTTAAAAATATTCTCCACAATGTTGATGATTTAATTGAAATTAAAGAAACTAAAGATGGTTCTGAAATATATCTAAGTCCTAGTATGATAAGGTAAAACATTTATTTTATCTTTTAAAATGAATTCTACAAATTCCGAAAATTTAATTAAATTAAAAATTGCTAATTTAGATTTATTAAATTATCTATTAAACAAAAATAAAAACTCAAATTGTCAGCATATTGGAGGTGACATACAAAAAGCATTAGAAAACTTTCCTGGATTTATTTGGAGTAAAATTTCAAAAGAAAAACATCTTCCTGGTCATTCATATACCGGTCCAGAAACTCGATTAGATATAAGACTAGATGAGAATAATAATCCGAAACCAGATGAAGAACCAATAAATAGAGTAGATGCCGCAGCTTACAGGCATGATTTAGCTTATCGAAATCATGACCTAAGTTCTCGACATGCAGCTGATATGAAGATGATTCAAGAATTAGATAGTATTCAGAATCCTACATTTAGAGAAGAAATTGAAAGAATGTTTGTTAAGAAAGCTTTACAAGCTAAAATATTATTCGGTCAGGGTTTAAATGAAACGACAGCAAAGCTGTCTGAGAGCAACGCTCGAACCTACGCCTCCGAAATTCATAAAGAATGCAGAAAGCCGAAATATTTATTGAAAGTAAAAGTATTTAATAAAGATGATATTTGGAGTGCTGATCTTATTCATATGCCGAATGAAAGGGACTACAAATACGCATTGACCGTTATAGATTTATATACACGATACGCATGGGTAAAGCCTATAAAAAATAAAAGTGGTCTATCAGTTAAATATGCGTTTGAAGAAATCTTTAAAGAAAGTAAGAGAAAGCCAAAAAAATTGTTTGTTGATAAAGGGTCGGAATTTGATAACCGAAACGTTCAGCCACTATTTGAAACTGTATATTCCACAGAAAATGCAGGAAAAGCTGTAGTGATAGAAAGATTCAATCGGACGTTAAAAAATAAATTATTCAAGAAATTTACTGAGCAAAGAAATCAGAAATGGTTGAAGATATTACCAGGAGTTGTAGAAGAGTACAATAATAAAGTTCATTCTGGCATTGAAGAAACCCCGAAGAATGCTTCTGACGACCCTGATTTGATAAGAAAAAAAATATTCGAAAATAATTATTCGAATGAGAGTAATCCGAATTTACAGAAACTTAAGCCGAAATTTAAAATTGGAGATAGAGTTAGAATATTTAAATATAAGCATAAATTTGAAAAAGGCTTCGTCGGATACTGGACGAAAGAGATATTTGAAGTTTGTAAAATAAATCAAACTTATCCGATTACTTACGAAATCAAAGATTTAGATGAAGAAAATATCAGAGGCCGATTTTATCAAAATGAATTACAACGAAGTGATTTTTAAGTATCATTATCATTATTATTGGAACTAACGTTTCGGGAATGAAATTCCCTTGTTAGGCGTAGCCATAGAACCTACAGTTCGTTCAATTCTAACATAATATCAAGAAATGGTACTCCTTTTTGTAATTTAAATAAAACATAAAGACATAATTGACCACAATAAGTAGTTCCCGGTTTTTGAATTTGAAATGTATTATAAATTCCATTGCCAAGTAATTTTTTGACTTCGTTTGTAGGTGGAAGTCCATAAGAGTCGAACCTATAGTTCTCAGCCTCCGGGCGTTCGAAATAGTAATTATCTCGATTTTTATTAAAGATACCTGCAGACCAATGTACTCCTTGTTGGTCTGACGTATGAAGATTTGTTATGAAATTTATAGTTATTGTTGGCTTATTTTTTAGGAATTGTAATTCGTCTCTCATTAGAACATGAAAATTCTTTATTCCCAATTGATTTGCGATTTTCTTTAAATCGAAATTCGTTGTTGTTTGTGTTCCATATAACTTCAAAAATTCATTTATGTTGCTCATTTTATAATATAAAATTTCTTAAGGGACCCCTAGAAGTCAGAAGGGAGGGGGTATTGATTTAAAACTGTTCCATAATGATGTCTTTCCTTACTACTTAGTCAGAAGGGGGGTATTGATTTAAAACTGTTCCACAATGATGACTTTCCTTACTACTTATTCGATTTTGAAATGATTTAATTTTATCTAAATTAAAACGTTACATTGTTACATTTTATTGGTAGAGTTAGTGTTTCGTACATCTTTTATCAGTAGTAATTCATCCCTCATCAATATGTGAAAATTCTTTATTCCCAATTGCTTAGCAATGTCATTTAAATCGAAAGTTGATGTGATTTGTTTGCTGTTTATTTTTAAAAACTCAGTCATGTTATTAACCTGAGGACATATATCGCCTATATTACTCAGTATAACTGTCGGATTTTCATCATTCATTTTGAATGAAATAAATTCCAATAACTGCAATAATGTCTACTTCTTGTACAGAAAAATGAAAACAACGGCAGTGTATTTTGCATCAAATATAATAATACAACAATCAATCTTATCACACAATTGTACAATGTCAGTCTACTATCAGTAGACTGGAGAACAAAAGGAAATTTAATTACATTTCAAAATAATCCAAAATGCAATACTACTAAGTTCCATGAATCATGCTTACATACCAAAGATTATGTTACATACTGAAATATAGATCTATACAATTCCAGTCTACTACCATGAGACTGGAGAACAAAAGGAAATTTAATTACATTTCAAAATAATCCAAAATGCAATACTACTAAGTTCCATGAATCATGCTTACATACCAAAGATTATGTTACATACTGAAATATAGATCTATACAATTCCTGTCTACTACCATGAGACTGGAGAACAAAAGGAAATTTAATTACATTTCAAAATAATCGAAAATGCGTTACTACTTATAAAGAAGTCTTCATAAATATGTATGTACATTGCACATATCTTAAAAAGTGAAACAACACAGTTAATGTTCTTTCATCTTGGGAACCAAACCTCATTTCTTCTATAGTTGTCGGTTGATTCAATTTTTCTATATAAATTTTGATTTCTTTAAAATGTTTTCTAACAAAAGTAATGGGCATTGATGAATTTAAAAATAATACGTGTGGTAGAATTAGATCTGATAAGTTCATCAAGAAATAACAATAACTTACGTTATAGGAAATTCCAAATAGTTCCAAGTTTGTCACAAATCTTTTTTTTTATTGTCACTCAATTCCAGAATTCTTTTAAATCCATAACCTTAATAAGCAGCACTTCTCAGCAACGACCCATGGTGCAGTTTATCACTTGCAATCAGTTTTGAAATCATAGTAGCACTATCTTCGATGATAATGAAATGTTCTTTTGTAACATTGAACTGAGGAATTGTAGTAGTGGTCAGATACTGTTCTATTTTTACTGTAATATCCTCCACTTGTTTTTGAGAGTCCAATTTGTTCTTCTTTCTCGATTGAATTTCTAACTTCCACTCTTCAAAGTATTTATTCGCAGTTTCCTTGTGCTCTTCTTTAATTAAGTTTAGTAAAATCGGCATGTAAAACGAAAAAGCTTCCGCGGCAGTACGTTTTGGCATTTTGCAATGAAGAAAGAAAACAGTCACTAGTTATGATTAATGGAATTGTAAATGAAGTCTTACTTCCTACATGCTGCAATATATTCCACGTCATTTTTGATCCTTAATCTTTAATACGGGTAACAGCTGCTTACTCTGTAATTCAATGGCTCAGGAATGCGATAAGCAGCTGCAATTATATCATGTATGCGGGAGCAGCTGTTCCCTACAATTGGGAGGTTCATCAGAGTGCAAAGCAGTAACAATAACAGGCATTCTAAGAGATTGTGTTACATTCTTAAAGAAATATTATTAGACACATGATATATTTTAAAAACCTGAAAGATGGATAAAATTCATGAATTTGAAATTCTCAACTTTTCTGATTTTCGGTGTCCTGGAACGGTCATGATTTTAAGGGTGAAAATTGTAATTCTCAAATTTGAGATTTTGAAAAATTTGAAAAATTGGGTATTTTTAAAAACGCCTAAATTTGTGAATTTAGATCTTAAAAACCTGAAAAAGGGACTAAATTCATGAATTTATGTCGTTTTTAAAGATACTATTTTTTGAATTTTATGGTGTCCTGGAACGGTCTTTTGCCCATTACTCAGATGGTTCAGATAGTTCCGATTCGATTTCTGATCTGCCCAAATGAATTTCAGATATGATCCACATGAATCTCCAGTTAATTGAATTTAAGATCTTTTCAAAGTTGAGCTTCTGACAGATATCTGAAATTCAGCTAGAGAAATCTGAAATCCATCTAATGTCTGAAATTCATTTAGAAAGATCTAAAATAGACATGGAAAAGGTGCAGTTGGTACCAAAAGTTGACATACAGGGATGATAGAGAAGTTTTCGGTCTTTGAATATTACATAATCTTTTCAAACGACTATAATTAGTCTCCAAAACAAAGGCAAAAACGTCAATCACCAAAAAATAAATTTCAAAATTTTCCAATGGAAAATTTTCCATTTGCATCACTATCCGTAGTTAGCTCGTACAGGACACGCTTATCCTAAGTAATCTGTCCGTTCGCTACCCGTCGACGATCTTAAACTTGTCCGTTGGAATCCGTATTTAGTCCGTCAGAGTCCATAATTAGTCCGTTAGAATCCGTATTTAGTCCGTCCGAGTCCATAATTAGTCCGTTGGTTATCTGTGGTCAGTCCGTTCAGAATCCGCGAATTCATCATATCCGTCAACTGTCCGTCAGATTATTTTAATGCGGACAAATAATGTCCGCTATTGTTCCTTTGAAGTCCGTTCTAATGCCTTAGGCTACCCGTTTTTTATCCTTTCATTTCCGCCCTATGTCCTTGTGATGTCCTCGGCGGACAAAATTTGTCCACCGTTTACTATCCGTTAACTGACCGCGAACGGACACCAAAAAGACATTCAGCGGACTTCCGCCGGATGACTTTTTGCTCGGCGGGATTAAGCCCATAAATGAAAATGATATTCCGCGTAGACGATTTGCCCATAGGCCCAAGGCGTACTTTGATTTTGAATAATTTTGAAAGGTTTCATCAGCATTTTAGTGACTTGCTGCTGGTGAGAAACTGGCCTGATTTATCTGTTTCTTCGCATCCTTTATATCGTCGTTAAATACCGTCGACTTTCTGCATCTTTGATCTTACTAGTAATTTCGTGCATTCGACTTATGGACTATTATCGTAAATATCATATTTAATTTTCTACATACATTACAACGTAAATCGACCGTATAGAAATAATTTGGAACGTTTGGCACCCAAAGAAACCCTCAAACATTCTCTTAAAACTCAAATCGATTTGATTATGTTGTAAATAGATTGCCAATAATGTGTAATTTATAATCATGATATCTTCACTACCAGTGATGCATTCATTTTCAAATATCATGGTTTGTTGATATCTGAGATATCTCGGTTGAATATACATGTATTATATAGTGTATAAGACAATGTGTGCATGCATTTCGAGTGCAATAATCGCAAAGTGAATGATGTAACAAGCAATGTATTACTTTATTAAATAATTTTTAGAAATTTATATCAGTGCAAGTCTATGTAGCACTGACACTGCTGCAGTGTGCAATACTTTTCGGAGCACAAGTGCAATTACTGGTAAAATTATTGGACGCCTAGACATCGTAATATAAGCACATTGAGATCAATACTTCAAATGAGGACACTATTGTATTATATCTTTGAATGACAAGCAAATTTTTAATGATATTTGTTAACATACTTAACTTTTTCTAGTCTAGGCTATATGCAATTACAAGATTACTACGGTAACATTGTAAACATTTTGCACACCGGTATGGTATGTTGTATAACCCACTTTCTTTTTTCTAATCTTCACGTTGAAAAAGTGTCAGACGAAAATTTGGCGAATATAATTATAATTTATTTATATCAACTTCATCATTTTTTCAATTATTAATCTGTTTAATATATTTAAAAGTCAAGTGTAATATTTGTCAAATCAAACCTCTACATCAGCGATTGAGCAAGTAGGTGTACTTTATAGCTTCCATGTACATGTATATATCATATATAAGCCATTTTTTGTGAATATTTTCCGTCACACTTGCATGTTATTTAAGTAAGGGTTCTGTATTAAAACATTGCCGAAAAGTACGTTCTATAATCACGGTTATGTCACACTTAAAGTTATCTTAGATGATACCATGATAGAATACTGATATACCGTACGATGGTTATGCGTGGACAATAAATATTTTGACTACGAGAATGGAATCTATTGATCATTATGCCCATAGCCACGCATAGCCATCGTATAACAGTATATTATTTCATTACTAGCTAATGAAGCCAAAGTCATAGGGCGGGTATAAATGTATACTTACATTTTTAATTTTACGGCATATATTTTCCTTATATACCGTATTTTAAGTACATGTATAAAAGTAATTTACATAATAAACATCACTGATTATACTTACATGTACTGTCTGCCGTCCGAAAGTAAAATAACATAACTGACATTATTGGTAATTTACAGTTTTTGAACCGTGCTTTCAGATAAAAATTCAATTTGTGGACCTGTATTCAATGCAACAAATGTACTCGAATATTTGAGTCTCAGACATTAACAAAATCAAACATGAAAACAAAAAGAGAAGATTGTCTTAAATGACAGCCATCAAAATATCAGTTATGCTATTTTACTTTTGGACGGCAGCGGTACTGTGTATTAAATTAGAAGCTTTTAAATCCCTTTCATGGGAAGCTTTTTGGTTGTCATACATTAATTTATTCTTACTAGTGTTATTGGTGTCATGCAATTTCACGTTGCATTGATAGGAATAGGCCGATAGGTATTCTACATTGAAGCATTCATTCTTTTCATACTAGGCCTACTTGCAAAGTTCATCATTTCATTTTTTAGCTGAATAGCCGAATGAAATTTTTGTACTTCATAATTAGCGATTTTCAACTTCACTGTAGTGCATGAACATGTGCATACATGTAGTATAATCTGAAAATCCAATAGGCCCTATATCTGAAGAGGATCTTAGGCGATATACGAAATCAACAACCCAACAACTGTCTGCACGAATCATTTGAATAAGACCGTTCACAGAAAATTACGATAATTATGTAGCTATGTCATATAGATGTAAAGTGGATGGTCCAAGCATTTCATTTAATCTCTCATTTTATTATTTTTCAGGTTTCGGGTCGATCGGTATGGCAAAGTGAAAGCTGAAACAGAGTCAATTGTGCGCAAAAAGTTACATACTAAAGCGACATTACTGAAAAAACAAAATTTGTCCTCAACACACGTAATGCATATCATGTGGCAATTTTGCACTTTTTCTTCAATCTAATTATAGTATTATTTTCGTGCTAAGGGAGTCAGTCTCAAGTGTAGCTACTTTTATCTAAGGAAATCGAAGGCTTTTTTAATTTGCCTATTAAATTCCTATGACATAACGCTAAGGGAATGCCAAACTATGGGCTTGAAAGGGTTTTTTTGAACTCGTATGGGAATGAAAGGGATTTCCTTGGGATATCATGGGATTCATAAGGGATTTTAAGGGGATCCCGTAGAAAGCCCATAGAAAATCATATGGGATTCGTAAGGGGTTTTAAGGGAATCCCATAGAAACCCCCCTTCAGTCCCATTAAAAAAGGTCCAAAAATACCATAGAAAATTTTGTATAGGAATCCCATACAATTGAGTCACTCGGGTAAAGTCAGCGACGTTATTTATCGTCGCTGACTTACACTTTTCGAAGTTAAAATTTGCTTGTTTTCAACAGGAGAATACTGATATTTCATAATTGGTTCCTCTATGATGAAGTAGTTTTTGACATTTATCAGCATTTGCAATAATCTATGAACATGTAACAATATAAAAAGTACATCATATAACGTCGCTGACTTACAATGTACAAAGCCTTCTTGTTTTACTCGAGTTAAAACGGTTGAACGCAGACAACATTGTACCTAACTTTTAAGGATGTCTTAAATTAGTATTTTCATTGATAAAAAGCAGGATACATGATCACGCCATCAACAATCTATAGACATTTGATGATTTTTTGGTGAAAATTATGACATTAAGTCTTTGTGACTGTCTGAAATACTAAGTAATGCACGAATACCTTAATAAAGTCATGAAAATATCAACTTCAGGTTATTCTTTGATAATCCCAAGCAATTTCACTCAGGAAAAAGTACTTTATGTTTTTGGTCAATGGTTGTCATACGCGAAGAATTGCTCAGATCAATCTTTGGCTCAGATAGTGTATCGGGAAGAACAACGCACGATGTTGCGAAATCTGCCTTGACAGGGAGAGGGTTAACATCTCGCGCTGCAGTGACTGCTTACATGACAAAGATAGAGCGAGAAGCCGTCCCTTCCAAGTGCCAATGCATGCGATAACGTGACTCGCACCTTTCATTACCTGCTCAGTGAATTATGCATTACATCATGTACCTTTTCCAAGACTTTTTTGTCGCACTGCACACCGTACAGCATCAGACTTAGTAAGACTTAGCAAGTCATTTCGTCTAGTGAGACGAAATGACTTGCTAAGTCTTACTAAGTCTGATCAGATTCTTGCAAAGTCTGATAAGAACTCACCTTATATAAGATCTTACATTTCCTGACCAGAAAGTATCAGACTTACTAAGTCTTATATTTTGCAAAATAAGATCTTTTCAGATCTTACCAGCTGATAATTCAATTTAAGAAAAAAGAACTGAAATTTAAAACTCGAAGTCCGATTACAGTGCGAAGATCAGACGATATCAATGGTTTTAGTTCTTTGCTGGAACATCAGTGCATGCACTAGATATATGTAGAGAAACGCAAAATATAAGACCTTTTTCTACTCAAATTTCCAAAAATCACAAATGAGATCTTATCAGATCTGATCGGATTTGCTAATAAGACTTAGCACGACTGGTACTTTCTGGTCAGAACTTGTAAGATTTCCTTAATAAGATTAAGTGAGTCATTTCGTCTAGTGCATTTCCAAACATTTTTACAAGACAATTGATTGAGGAAAATATTTGTGTAATAAAACAAACATCTCACGTTCGTCGGAGAAAACCATCAGTTTAGTAATGTGATAGCATGCTATGGCATGCTAAGGCTGCAGCCATTGTGTTAACTTTGTTATTATAGTTTCCTGAATTCAAATGAATACTTCTTATTCTTGAAGTTCACAGGAACTTGAGTTTGGGCCTCAGAGCTGATATAGAAACAATAATTAGACGCGCAAAACTCACATTAATGATTTGGAGAACCTTAGAAAGAAAATATTTTTTCTGTAAGTCAGCGACGAAAAAAATGTGTAAGTCAGGGACGATACAAAAATAAATCTACCACACATGTATATCTACTATAGCTATAAAATTTCGACCATTCAAATGATAACTATGATATGCACAAGATATATCCTACAAAAATTGACATTCATGCATGCAATTCGCAGGAATTCCGCTTAATGTAGAAACATATATAAAATCATTT
Source organism: Prostheceraeus crozeri (assembly GCA_907163375.1). NCBI lineage: Eukaryota > Metazoa > Platyhelminthes > Polycladida > Euryleptidae > Prostheceraeus > Prostheceraeus crozeri. The sequence continues at coordinate 292,515 of CAJQUW010002893.1, read as the reverse complement.
TTGCGCGCGTAAGTCAGCGACGTTACTAAATGTCAACACAAAAGTTAGTTGATGCATCTCAGAGGTAATTTTTTGATTCCAAGTGAAAGATACAAGAATAGAATACAATTTTAGATGTTCACTTGCTTATTAGTACTTTGATCAGTAATACAAAATTAAGCATCAAAATTAAAAGTCGTGAAAGTGTAAGTCAGCGACGCAAAGAATTGTTCATCTATAATTCCCTGTTGTTTATGTCATGAATTCTACAGAGGGGAGGGAGTTTAGTGTTTATCATGTTATACCGCATCAGTCTTCATCTGAATATTTTTTCTTCCAAATTGATAGTAGCCCACTGCATAAATTGATGTATTGCCGCTCTCATCTTTAACATTTTTTTTTCAGAGAAAAATCATGTGCATCATGTGCCATTTCCAAGCCTTTTTGTCGCATTGCACATCACACAGGCGACAAAACAGCAATTTCGCCCCATTGCCGTAATGCTTTTTTGCCACGATAAGCACCGTTCTAAAATGGGTTCAAATTTAGGCAACTATTTCTCATCTAGCCCTTTTAAACAATTAAATATCTTTGGTTGGCACTATCCATCGTTTCGTATTCATGGAACTCTTTTAGCACTCATAATTCATGAAGGTATGGATATGGCCTCAAAAATGGGTAGAAGTCACTTAAGGTTGAACTTATTGCGTCCACAATCTAAATGGTGCACTGCCTAACCAATATTTGATGTGCAATAACAAATAATTTTGCACTCATTTGATACTTAACGCTGAAGCTTTGCAACAGATACCAGTGGCAGGGGATACAAAGATGTCTCAAGAGACATCGCAAGTCTGGTTGCTGTGCTTTAATGCAACTATCGTCCAAAAAGGTGCTTCTGAAATTTGACATGATGCTTTAAGTGTTTTAATCACCTAAAATAATAGTAATGGGTTTGCAACTGGACACTTGAAAACGCTTCTAGTGAGGAAGTACTAATCAGGAGGTAAACCTGCAACTTGAAAATAGTGTAAGTTATGTTGGACATAATCCATTAAATCCGTTGCTTCGTTCATTCATAATAGTTGCATCTCTATTAAAGAATTGATATGCTAAAAACCTTTGTTGAAATGTCTACATGCCTCTCACAAAGTAGCTTATAATTCCCATTGAATAATAGAAAATACTTTGCTTGCTACTTTCTCTGATTGTTGACTTTCTCTTGTTGTTACTTTCTCTGACAACGAGACAACTCCTAGCAATGGCAGCAAGGCTTCTTGCATTACGTGCTAATTAGCTGAGACATTATGGATTCTGTGAGATTGTCATGTTCATTGTTTGTTTATTGGGAATGGCAATTGAGTTGTTGGTTTGTTGAGGCTGTTGTAGAGCGAAACTTTCTAGCTTCAGTAAACAATGTGCTGTATTTTTCAAATCGCCTGATTTAAATTGCCTGGTGATTCAATTTTTTTGAAATTTAGGACAGGTTCAAATTTCAAGTCACGGTGACCGCAGGTTTGAGAAATAGGAGAATAGAATTTCTGGAGAAAAATAATTTTATTTTGCTTGCTAGAAGAAATTAGTATTATTCCTGGGATAATGCTAAGAGTTCTGAAAAATATCCGAGCATTTTAAAACAATACTACGATATTTTGGTAAAGATTTTTCGCAGGCTTTGAAGTCTTGAAATTGCTTGTAGGCCTACTCATGAACGTCAAATTACGTTTTAGACTCTGCTCACAAAATATTGTTTGCCAAATCCAGGTTTTCTCATTGAGTTATATCGCTAGCTTTTAGGGTTCTTCATTTTTTCCAAAGACATTGGAACTTCACTCACATAACTCTTAATCACATTCTGTGCATTCATTGCTATGCGACACTTTGATTCTCTTTTCCCTGTCAACTATAACTATACAATTTGCATTGATGCATGTTGAAAAACTGTGTTAAAATCAAAATGAGCACGAACAGGAGAAGGTTGTGGATGAAACAACAATGTGCAATCTTCAATAGATTTTTCGTATGAAACTTTAATGTCTTGTATTGCATTTCCGTGACGATTACCTTGGATGTATTCGACCAGTGACAATGGACCAAGATTGCTTGCGGTTTGTATCAATTTTTGTCTTTGATCTGTGATTCCAGCTGCTTGAAAGTGACAACATTTAGCCAAATTGTCCATTTAAATGGAGGTGGATCTGTTGATGGTCGAAATAAATCAGGTCGATGGACTGCAAATTTATCATTTCTACTGATAAAAAATCTCGGTGATTCTAATAAAAACTGTTTATTTCTTTTATCCTCGTCGCCTATGTAATATTTAGGTTCACGATAACATTCTATGTGTTTATCAGCCATACTAGTATATTTTCAATTGTGACTTCCTATGGAAATTCAAATAAAGATAGTATAGCATAGTACGCATACATAGCAACTCCCTGGACAGAAAGTGTTGTGTTTTTAACGCAGAAAGTGCTCAAAAGATATCTTATCAACTATAGACAACAGCAACGCCAGAATTGGCAACCCATTATAGTTATTTAAATGTCTCATGTCGGCATTTTTCCGTTTAATAGTCAGGCTTAATTGTTAATTGCATTTAATTGTATTGCTCTCACATAGACATTGCACACACATTCTATAAGAGCGTGATATCTAAGTTAAAATCATTTATTGGCTTAGGACAATACATGCAGAAGTACTAGGCCAATAAATCATTTATACACATTTTTTCGATCTTTTTTTTAAGTAATACAATTTATTAGTTTTTCATTGAGTAACCCATAGCTTCGTTCATGGCTCATAGCTAAGCTAGAGGTGAAATGATGTAGAAGAAAATTCGACATTTAAATTATGAATTACAGAGACTCGTACATTAAATCTATTGACTTGGACTTTCTAATCGTGTAAAGCCTGATGTCAGAGATAAATCATGCACTTACTCAACTATTGCATGATTGCTTCTTTAGAGCAGTGTAACATGTTTTTAGCAATGCCTTCTTTTCAAAACTATGAAAATTATAGCACCGATATAGAAGTGCAGGAGTACCTTCTTTTTTCAGAACACACTCACTTCTTAGCAGTGAGAACGCACTCACTGCTAGGAAGACGCTCACTCTTGACGGACTCCGCAGTCCATATTTATTAAATAGGTTTTCGTAATCCTATACGAATTCTGTGAGCTCTTTCATCCTGGAGTCCAAGCATGCTTTGAGTTGATGGAACTGACTTAATTCAATCGTGTTTTGAATAGGATGTACTATGATGATCAAGGACAGATAGTGATTAACATGTCTGTGATTATCAAGATTAATTGAATAGAAATTTAGCCTGATCAATCGCGAAAATATTTATCGGCAGATGTAGTCTATACTAAACCAGGACAAGAGCATTCATAACTGGCATATATTGCGCTCCTTCCAGTGCATTGGAGTAAGCCTTATTTTCCTCCCGGATAACAATCTGCTTTACAGGTCAAATAAAGCAATTGGCTATCTACAATACATGTGCGGAGACAAATAAAGGTATTTGTTAGATACTTAACTTTTCTAATTTTTTGTTGAGGTTTTGTTTCATGACAATATTGATTCTGTGGGTGGTAATTAGGGGTTTTCTTCACATTCACTTGATCTTCATCTGAAGGCGCTTTGCAGGGATGCTGTCTAATTGCTGACAATCATCTCACTGATAATAAAGTAAATAGTTTTCAAATCCACTGATTGTGAATTTTCTTACTTTTCAGATTACCATTCATTCACGTTTCCAAAAGTGAATGAGATAAATGGCAACTGCATCTGGTAAGCTATATCCTTTTGTATTATGACATCGGTGATATGAAATGGGACACATGTGTTCAATTGTCCACGACAATGAGTACTGACGTTTCTATTCTTGATTTAATGTGTAAATAGTTGTACTTGTACATGTATATCTTGATACTTATATATACTTCAGACTCGTTGGTTAATACTGCTCCCACAGATATTGATACCTCCAACTACTAAGGTATCCTCCACATAATGTCCGAACTAATAGGTTAAACTGACAAATCAAGGAGTCCATGATGTAGATTACATATCATAAGCATGACACAGATTCTCACGATACTTTTATCCAACTTACCGAAACAATTCGTGAAAATAGTTAACCGAAAAAGTCACGGCCCTATCAGTAGAGTAGTGATCTGATTTCAACTTGACTAAATCGCTAATAAGAGCAGACCTCATGTCTGGTGATTAACTTGCATTGGTCATCATTTGCAAATCAAGAGTTGCGGGAGATATTTCTGGTGATCTCGAATAAGCCAATAAGATATATCTCGTGCTCTGTTTTTTGTGTTTGAAATTCTGCATTACACGTGTGGGCATCATCAGCTATTTATATTTATGCGGCTGTACATATAGCATTATAGAGAGATAGCATGCATTGCATAACTTAATCAACACGTTTTGTGTATGGGAGATTTACACTTAGTGCACAATTCCATGCGACATACACTAATCCCAAAAATGTATGTCACCTTTTGAATTGCTTTTGAATGTTAATCGATGACATCGTTATCAAATTGCCACTTTGAATATATCTATGAAAACATTGAACACTCCATATGGGATCTGTAAGCTAGTCTATGGACTTCTAAATGATAGTGCTTGGACTGTAAACTCCGTACAACTGTACCCCGCATTGATATCTGCATTTACATGAGTGAAATAGGAACTCCAGACCAACGGTTCAAGCCATGGAAATCGAATCATTTTTTATTTCATGTGTTACCAATGAGTCATTTTCTATGGCTTAAATTGTTGCTTTGAAGTTCCTATCTTGCGCATGTAAATGCCGATATCAATTTGCCCTACTGTTGTACGGAGTTTCAAGTCCATTATACTATTCTCTAGAAGTCCATGGTTAGTCATTGAATTGAAGTATATTTCTATGAATGTAATAAGACGCACTGGCATTAGGAAGCTTTGATTTTGAAATTAATTGTACTCTTAAGCATACCTACACGATCAATGAAGTGAAGAGAGTAAAATTGAGAAACAAAATTGATAGAGGAGGATGGTGGGAGCTAGAAAAGATGACTGAGGCTTTAAGCTTTTCAGTAATGAAGATGGCAACATCAGAAATTGTTCAACTTCTGAACTTAAGCAAGAGAATTATTAGAGCGAGGCACAAAGCAAGATTTAGAGCATAAAAATGTTCAACTGCTAGAAAGGAAAACGAGCGAGCGCAACCGACCACTGCTTAGACGCTTTGTTCTGAATAAGAGAGCTTTACCCGCAGTACATGCCGAGTTACTCAATATGTGGAGTGAACGATCATGTTATACAGTCCACAACACTCCGCGCAAGCCGGTATAAGAAGATGGAAACCGTTTGTTGCGAGCACAAAGGAGATTGAGATTGGGTAAGAAAAAAATGCAAGTGGAGAGAAATTTGGAGGAAGGTGATATTTATGAACGAGAGGAAGTTTCGAAGAGTGAGGAATGACAGGCTGATGCAGATCCATGGGTACGGATGAGCGAATGAAAGCTGATAATTCCAGAAGAAGTAACAGGTAGGAAGTCAGCTCAATTAATGCTCTCGGAGCGATCTGACTCTGTGATGTTAGTGAGTTAGAAATTCTGAAATTTTTCCTGAAATTGAGAAAGCGAGAATACTTACATTAATACATTAATTAGAATAGTTTTTGATGCATCGTTAAATTCATCTCTTGCAAGCTTAAACTTTGATGACTTGGCAGTTTGGTTTATTTACCGCTATTGCTTGATATTGCATGTATAAATATCATTGAAACTTACAGTCTAGTTATTAAGCAATTAGCTTCGTACACTGATGTCACCATAACAATCGTCAAGGTGGTGTCCTAAAGTGCACGTTTTCGACAAACGTGACATTTTCGGGAATTTGTTGCCGAACAAATCATCAAGTAATAGTTTTCAGGAGTCAAAATGTCCATCTGACCGAGAGCACAAAATTATCGGTCAGAGGACACCTGGTAATAGGCTATATAGTGTAAGCACAAAACTTGTACAAATACTCATTACTCATTTGGTGTGGTTGGAAAATTAGTAAATTTTCAAGTAAATGATACATGTAAGCGTCACCATGAAAGCAAGTTTCGCTTGAACGATTTTGATCCATGATAATGACTTAATTATGTCTTTATTTGTGTATAATAATTGAAAATGAACTAAAACTGAAATGCAGTAAAATGATAGGGTTATATGATGTGCTACTTATGTGCGAATTACATGTCTGAACTTACTCGTAACTGCATGTAGATTCTTAATTGCATATTTTCCATGCATCACATTTTTAATACTTAGCCAACCAGTCATTGACAATACTAATTATATCAATGTCTCATTAAAATATTGCCAAACACATTCTGGTGTTTGTAAACTTACCTTTGACATTATCTTGATACCCCATGTCATCAACCTGGGCCTTAGGGCATTACACAGTGTTTCATGGGTAAAACAATATCCGGCTTATTTGTGTTTTATGTATCCGAATATCTTAATGAAAGTTGAGCAAGTTTAGCACTAAAAGTTGATTTCCAAGACTAAACACTTTTCGATTTTGCAGTCAATAGTTCCAAAAATTGAGTTTCGCATGAAATTTTGCAACATAAGAGATTACAGACCTGCATGTAGTATGTGACGTTTGTAAGTATGTGACCTCAGTCTTTTTGTTTGACATAAAAAAACATGGGACTGATGTTCTAAGATTTACATTTATCCTGTTGGTATTCCTGGTCTTATTTTCGATGAATTTCTCATGATCAAATTCCGTGTGATTTTCCCTAATTTCCAACTTGAGCAAGAATATCTAATGCCTACGGCACGACTAGCGTGGTATATAAGGGAAGCTACAGGGGCGAAACAGAGCGAAGGCGGTTTTCTGATTTGCTTCCGGTGCAACTTGCATTCAAAGTATGACAATGCGTCAACGTCAGATTTGAACTGCTGTTGATCGTTTTTGAGTCGGAAGTTCGTTGTCTAGAAAACAGACGATGCAGTAGTTTATGTAGGGCTACTAGAGGAGAGACGGTGATGACGTTGTTTTACTATGACCGCTGACATGTAGGTGTGATTGTGACATTGCCGACTATGTATGTGCCAAAACGCAAGAGAATTTTTCGTATTTTGACATTGGTCGGTTCTTCGGTTATGTAAGTATTGTTTGAGTATCTTGAATTAAATATACTTGAAATGTAATAGCTAGAATTATTACAAGTGACCAATCAGAATGTTAGTGAAATGCTTCTTGAGTTCATTTTGTATTTTATTTACTTCAATACAGATTAGGTCGAGGAATTCTTGCATCCCTTCTCATCTTCTATTCCCTCGGATGGCACACATTAGCAACTGGTGTCGTGGAATATCTTTCAGTGCTCCAATGGGAGTTCCCCAAATCAATTTCCTTCGTAGCCTTATCCTTTTTTGTTGGCAAAGAGACAGGCGTTGGATGATCTCAAACGAAATCCTCATGAAGAATTTCGTTCTAGCGGCAGACATTGCACTTGTTCGTCGATGCGGAGTCTGCAAGAGGCAGACATGCAGACCATGGACTGTGGATACCTTCAGACATCAATTCTTCTGATAATTTTAATCTCTAATATTATCCAAGTCTAATGAACTCGAATAACAGGAAGGCAACATTGCGAAATTGTATCCGTAATTGTAAGTCATTTACTTATACAGCCATATACAAGAGATCAGACACATGCAAATACATCATACTTTTTCCAGAAACATTCAAACTTTCATTCAGATGACAAAGCTTTGCGATCCTAAACAAGTCAGCAATAACTTTGATAAATTTGCAATTGAAATTGCAACTGTTTCGTGAAAGACTGTATTGCCCATGGGTGTCAGTTGTCACCATCCTCAAAATACAACAAAAAATAAAAATAGGTGAATTATCTTTCATTGGAATGTTGAATTAATGTCCAAGAGTAGAATAACTCAGATGAAACAATGATTGATGCAAAATCTATCAGAGCGGGCATTGCAGAGTTGACCTCTTGAGCCCCGATGAAGTGCGGTGCACGTCATGCGGGCACTTGCGAAAGTGTTCGACTAGCAGCAGACAACAGTGGATGTCATCGCTGTATTAGCTCCCATTGTTCACTCAGCATCAGGGGAGTTGCAGTGCACGTCGTGGGTGGTTGGAGCAGTACAGCAGATTTGGTTTCGGGGATCAAAATGTTAATGAACTATCAAGTATTGAACAGTGCCTGAGAAGGTTGATTGCCTCGAAAATATGATGACATTTTGACTCAAATGAATTGCTTTCCCTCATAAACTACTTGTTTCCTTTCAGAAACCTGGAAAGTCATGATTTCTGCCGAAGATGAAGCTCTGGATAAAAACTTCCGATTCCCATCGCACACTCCTCTTTCTCAAGTCCTGGAGAGTTGGAAGCATCATTTCGGAATTTCTGGTGATTTCATATTGACATCTGATGATAAGGAGGAAGAGTACGATCTGGACTTTACTCTCCAGGACGTCGGTGAGACGAAGAAGGGCTCTAAGACGGTGGTGTTGGCTATCGAGCTCTCAGATCCTCCCAAAACAACAATAAACATCAATGTCATACTCGACGGACAGTGCAAGAATTACGATGTGGAAAAGTGGCACAGATTAAGGAACATCATTCCAAACGCTGCAGGAATAACATTCCAATATGAGGGGAAAGTTGTTACAATGAACAAGACATTCCGTCAGTTGGGCATTAAGGATAGCGGCGTCATCACTGCAGTAAAATCCATTTCAGTTGAAATTTCTGACGGGACTCGCAAAATGCTTCCAATCAGGGATGGCTCTGCCGTTTCTCAGTTGAAAGATTTTTTGAAAACGCTGGAGAAGGAAGAGTACTTCTTTGTTCGTTCAGGAAGTAAGCTTCTTCGTGAAGACAAGATTCTGAACACGAGTGAAGCGATGAATGTCACGAGGCCGGAATTCGCGGTGACGATAGGTGGAGACTGCTACAAATTTATCGCCAATGGAGGAAAAGTAGCCTTCAACAATTTCACGGCTGATCTTTCCAACATCTCGGGGATATGCAGGCGTGAGATCTCGCGCTATGTCTATCACTGCGAGGGTTGCGGAAGGCGCATTACGGATAGCGACGGTGAAGCGCAGCTCCTTAACATCGATTGTTGTCCTCTTCGTTCGGTGGTTTTGAAGGTGGCGGATACTCGTGTATCTAGAGGTGAGTTGTCAACATCTATGGCCTCTTAGAAGTCTGGGAAAAAATTGCTTAGACACGTTTGGCTATTTTGCATTTATGATAAAAGTGGATGCATCCCACTGATTACAGGAAGTTCAGAATCTACGAAAGTCAAAACCTATGTATTCTCCATGAAAAATTCTCCATGTGATAAAAGATATCTATATCACGATTTCATAGCATCTTCAATAGTCACTGCGCCGACCCTACCACGGACAAATGACTTACATGTGTTTCCAGGAGAGAGTGGAATAGTAAAGGAGTAATACGCATCAGAAAAAGACTTATAGTACCAGAAGATTTCGTCATTGAAGTCCGATCCAGATCGGTAGTTATCCGCCTCATAACCAACCCGAATGAATATTTGTTCCACGGAGCTTTAATGCCGGCTGTATTTCCATTGCATTGGCATTAAATCCCACGCGAAGAGAAAGCTGATGAACATCCATGTTGTCGGCCATCAGTGAAAATTCATGACTATCGATCGTAAACATAAATGTCAAAGCTTTAATACTTTTGCTCCCAATATAGCCTGCAGAGGATATAGAAATCTAAACACATGAGGGTTATTCGTTCAAGGTGGACATTATATATCTTTATTCTTATTTTCGGACAGTACCACCCAAGAAATTGAAAACTAGAATTTTCGCGAGGCACCTTTCATATGATCAATCAGAAGATTGGCCTGAAGGTGTGTGATTGATCAGACAAAAGGTGCCTCGCGAAAATTGTAGTTTTCAATTTCTTGGTTGGTACTGTCCGAAAATAAGAATAAAGATACATGAGGGTTATAATACATGCGGTAGATGATTGCTTCTTCATATCATTCGACGAGTTTTCTTCTACATGCTCTCTCTAATTGCCTTCTCGTAGTAATAATCTGCAGCATATCAAACAATCTGTCACTAATGTTGACATAATTACAATTATAAAGTTATGTGTACAAACTATCTCTCCACTTGATCACCCTATCGTTTTTGCCTTTCCACAGCCATTCCGTAATGTTGTATGTTGTAATATTAATTAAATCGAAACATTTCTAAATATGCTGAGATAGCTTCACTTCAGACATTTTAGAAAAATTACAATTGACTTGAGCGAAGCATTGCATCCGGTACACGCAGTAGATGGACACATGAATGATGAATATGAATATTAAAATTCTTCGCACACAAGAAAGTTGTCAGTCAGCTTGATTCACTGCATTTTGTGTGAAGTGTCCGGATTGTTTCATTTAATATTCCGTCTGAATGTTTCAGGAATTTCTTAATTGATGCTGTATGACTTAAAACAACGTAATGGAAACTTGTTTGTAGAAGAGATTTGTTGCATGTCATAGTTTAGCCCTAAATGGGGTTTTCGAACGAATAAATACCAAACTGATTCAAGACTGCCTTTGTACCTGAAATGAATTGCAAAATCAAACTAACACTAGAAATAATGACTTATTTTTAGAGAAAAAGACCTGACAACTGCGGCTTTAGTATCCGCTGATTGATGTAGAAATCTACATGAATTTCATCTTCATTGGACTAGAATAATTGTCGTTTATGTCTTTCTTGAATGAATGGAACCAATATGATGTAAGAAAGAAATCATGACATCAAATTTTTGAGCACTGAAATTCACGCAAGCTTAGTTATCTACAAAACATGCTTACAAGGCGCATTAGTCTCATATTTAAGATGTTCTAAACAAAATATATGATCAGAGAATCTCTTTTTTATCTACAAACCGATGCGCAGTTTATAAACCCGCATATTGTGTCAAGTTCGACACTTGCAGTCCTTTCATGATGCGGACATAGCAGCTCTGAGGAACATTTGGAACAGAAGTCGTTTCGATCCGCTGTAGCCCTACAGTTACACAGTGCACACGAACTGAACTATTTCTCTTCATCTATAAACGATGTCCGAATCATTAGAACACATGGTAACTCTCATTCAATCTGCTGATCATGTCATCAGATGATTATATGTCGAGGGACCTTCTCGAATGATCAGCCACGTTTGAATGAGACGTGGCAGGAAACAGATAAAGTTCATTTCGACAGTTAAGGAGTTGAAAGGTCCTTTCCACATGCGTCATCACAATCACGTTTCAGTTGACAACAAGCATTGTTGAAGGGTATAAATCTTTGATAAGAAGACGATGAAATATTTCAGTTTTAGTTTCGCATAGATAACATCAGTCTTTGCAAACTGTCGTAGCAGATGATCAACGCGTGTGGACTACAAATCATCGAAATTAGTCGTGTAAAGTCAAGACATTACTAAAACCGAAGAAAATCATTGATATAACGGAAAGTTATTCTCATCATTTTCATCTTTCTCTATGTATCTCACAGATCCTCAATGTGTGAGACTTGGGTCTGCGGGCTGTGTTCAGCAGTAACATTAGAGGTCTAATGCAAGGGTCGGCGAACTAGAACAACCCGCGGGCCGCTGAATAAGTGGTTATCAAGTTTCAGAAAAAGAGTTAGTCCGGCAGCCAGAGCGAATTTCTGCAGGGAATGAAACTTCACAGAATGATGTGCACCCTGTGACTACTACCAACCTGCGCGTCTGCAGAGTTGTGCATGATTCCTCCTCTTGTCAGACAGGATTATAGAAAAGCGTAAGTAATGGCTGTAAACGGGAGGTTGTTCATTATGTACAATAAAATCCTTTAGTTTTTGCCGATAAGTAAAATTGAATAAAAACAACGTGTGTTTTCTACTCGGACGTTTCGGGTCCCGACCCTTTATCAACGAGTTTTGGAGTTTATCAACGCGCTCAAATATCTGCAAATTAGGAGACTGTCCAAACTTATCCTACTTCTGAGGTCAATTCGTACAACCTTGAACGAAAAATGTTTATCATGCAGTAATTGAAAAATGCCGGCCGAATTCAAAAGAAGAAAATAGATTGTATTTTCATATTCAAACAATTATGTTTGTACCAACTGCAAAGAAATCGGACAGAACCCTCAAACATGACGGTTTCTAACTCATTGCAGACAGCTGTTACAGGCTGTAAGATATAAATAGCAGAAATAATATAAGTGGATATTCCTACGACAGTTTCTGACTAAGGATCGCCACAGTGGAAGTGATTTCCATCTGATATAATCGTGCACCTTTCTGAAGCAGTATCTGACCAGCAGAGATCGCTTACACTTCACACTAACGCCTCTAAAAATTCTCAAAGAACGAATCCAATCAGCATGGAATTTTGCATGTTGATAAAGAATACACTCATCTACCAGTATGTAAAGTTTAGTGGCGATTGAACGAGTTGCATTGTTTTATAGACAAATTTGAAATCTTTTGGGGATAACTTGTAAGTACCGGAATTCAACTTGCATCTTTCGCGAAAAGAAACGAACCAAGGATATTATCCAATGTATAAGAGGAAAACTCGAAGCTTCTTTAGCCCAAAATTATTCCTCTGATGCCCTGACTTTGATTTTGTAGAGAAAACTGTCACATTGATGCTGTCATAAATGCCTTTCTGTACTGATTTCAGATACAAAAGAAGAGGATTTGATGGCCAGTTTCCGGGGAAAGTATTCCAAGCTGCTTTCGGAATTCAAATTGTTGAAAAAATCTCATACTGAAGCTCAATGGACATTGTCGACCTTGAGATCGGAGAATGAGTCGCTAGAGAGAAGAAACAAGAGCCTACGGACACATTTGACTGATCTACAGGCAAAGCTAAAAGTGCTCGAAGATAAGAACAAAAAGTTGGAAGATGAACTCCATGGTTTGAAAAGTAAGTTCAGAAGACGCTTCTGCAACTGTTGTTTTGCGTTTTGCGTTTCTTTAACAATACGAATAATCTTACGATATATTTCAACCTTATGTCCAAGGCTATCTTCAGGTTGTGATAAACAGAGATTTCAAAATTTTCTTTAACAAATATGTACAAATATCAAATCTTCAATATTTCTATGCAACAATTTTTCTATGTGCCTTTTTTAACTGCTCATCTCTTAGTTAGACCATCGATATTTGTACATATGAGTTAAAAGAATTTGAAATCTCTGTTTATCATAACCTGAAGATAACCTTGGACACAAGGTTGAAATATATCGTAAGATAAAAAAAATTGAAGTTATTTCAGACCTACCACCAGAAACTTGGCTATAAATATCTATAAGCTATAAGCTGCGTAGGTATAAAAATATAAAATATCTCATCAAATGCCGATCCAAGGCATATTTTCACGGCTGTTAAAAGTTGTTCTCGCAAATTATCATGTATAAGTACGTTTACTAGGTATTTTTTCGCCGATCCTGGGTAGAAAACTCAGAATGGGGTTGCGGTCCGGCCCGTCAGCCAGTTCTTTGAAGACTCAAATTCTTTGGTCCCGTTGCAGATTTAATTTTAGGCTCAGGCCCGTCTGATTTGAAATTAGTAGCCATTTGAATATATGCGCAAATTATGATCGAACAATCAATTATTATATTTTGCATTATCAAGATTCACTCAAATGTCTTCCTGCTCAGAACAAAGGCGTATGAGCATATAAAAGCTGATGTACATGGGCACCAACTGAATGCAATTTTTGATGTATATCTGCAAGTGAACATCCACATTTTCATATTCGTAGATGCTACGTATTCATAATTCGAAACATGCAAACGCGTGCCTGCCTTTCAAACCGCAATTATGACTCGCACCCGCCAAGGAAATTTCCATGTTATCAATGAATTATCTCGACAATAAAATGCTTGGAAAACTCTGTCATATCTCGAAGAAATAATGATTTTAGTGTTCGCCATGATAGACATGATTGTAAACCGCACGAATTATACTCGATTGCGCATCAACGCAATACATATATTGTATATAGAAATAAAACGTTCTAGAGGACGGCAAGGAAAATTACCGTAAGAACGAGTGACCGGTTGTGCTTCAAAAAATCCAGGCCAGAGTTCGGTTTCCACTCTGGAAGATGTGCTGATCTCAACTTTTAATACTTTTCAAATTCTAAGTAGTCCTTGGCCATGTCACGATCTCGTCTCTGGTTGACTGCGACATGCAACCATTCGCTTTGCAGCTGATCAGCTGCTATTGTAGCCTTGTGATGGAGCACTCACTAGTGTAGCTGGAATACCTGGGTTCGAATCCCAGCGCGGAATATCGTCCTATATATCGCATTACTTTCCGTGAATAACGGATGAAATTATCCGCTATCGAAGTGGAGTCCTGTAGTCTAGCAAGTAATTACGAGTCACTTCAGACCCTTTCGACATAATAACAAGGGTGACGTCTGTCCTTTCATGCCATCATTGGTTAGAAAATGGATCGGTTCATCCGCGTGTCTATTATTTCAATGATGCTGATTATCGATGTGATTTTGCTTGGAATGAAAGGCTTATGTAATCACATGAAATAAATTTCTTCCTGTATGTTTCGGTCACCAACATTACTTCTACGAGAAACAAGTAGCCTACTAGAATCTAATCAAAAGCAATTGATAAAAATTCAAAATTGTTCAACTCCACGTATGACTAGACTATCATCGCAAAGGTTTTTGCATGGAACATTCAGGACCTGTTTTACCTTTTATTTGGTGCACTTTACTATTATTAAGTTTCCTTTAGCTAAATCTGTACTTTTAGTACATGGAAAACGTCGATTTTATATGAATTTTAAAGAAATAATCGTCACGTTTAATTGGTTACCTCCTACCGATTAATCGGTGATCGGCCGATTATCAAAATCACTAATCGGTGCACCCCTAGTATAGTTACCTATCTAAATAATTGAGTCATTGCTTCTTTCAAATGTCTAAATATTTCAGTGTAAGATAGTACGAACTAGAATGTCACTGCAATTTGGAGAATTCCCAGGTTATAAGCTTACATGGCTTAACAGCACCGATATTCTTCTTCTTTGACATAATGTCAATTGTATGAAGGTATACTTGTGTAAGTCAATCTTCAATAGATGGAACAGTACTACAATTTGTAAAGATGAATCCTAAAGCAAGCCTACAGTTCCTTGTCATAAAATTAAGTTAAATTGTCGCTACTTTAGTCATAAGAATTAGTAGTGAAGTTTGCCTTATTAATTGGTCTTCCTGCTGCATTGGTCTGGATCAGCGGTTCTCAAACTCTGGGTAATTACCCAAAGTTGGGTAAAATTAGAATATTTTTTGGGTAAGGAATGAATTTTTAAATAAAGCAAGATTAAGTAAGGTCCATTTCTTTATTCCTTTGCCTTATCAGATAGACTAAGGGCGTAGATCGAATGCAGGAGCTCCATTCTCTCGTTGTCTGCACGCGCGGTATACATGATATGATAATATTGTAGCTGCCTAACATCTTCAAGAGCTTCAAGCAATGCTAGAACACTACCGCCCAAAGGCACAGCGTAACACAGATGTCTGGGCTAGGCAGCCATTTGCTTCTCGTGAATCATGTATCGAGGACAGTGATAATATAAAAGACAAATTCGTCCAACTACGAACCGATGGGTTAAGTAAGGAGGCGTTTTCGAATCAAGAACCTCCGCCGTTTTGGTTGTCAGTGAGTGAAGTTTGTCCACAGCTGTTGCAAATAGCTCTTAAAAGTTTTGCTGCCATTCCCGACCACATATCTGTGTGAGTCTGGTTTTTCATCTTTCTTTCATTTGAAAGATAAACATCGAGTGCGCCTGCAAGCTGGTTCTGACCTGAGGCTGGCTCTATCAAAGACGTCTTCGTATCGGTCATCTGATCTCCAAAAAACAATAACACTATTCTCACTAACAGGATTCAATAGAACAATTTTTGATTAGTTGAACTTTGATAATATAGTTTTGTGTTTGCATATACTGTACATATGTATTATTCTGATAGCTAATTTTACATGTTTCAGATTGCATTGTGTAAAATAAGATAAAGATTATTGTAAAATGTTGTTTTATAGTTCAGTTCTGGTTCGTAAATACATTGTAGAAAATAGCGGGTAATTGGTAGTTTCGGTGTACAAAGTGGGTAATCTTGATGAAAAGTTTGAGAACCGTTGGTCTGGATGCTCCAAGTTACTTTATCAGAAACCAACGTCATCATCTAAGATTTCCAAGAATTCTATATTGTGCATGCGTGTCATCATCAGCGTCAGGCGTCCGACAGTATGGATAAAAATAGCTGCGGGTGAAGCATTCTAACTAGGTAATTTCGGTCAATCATGTATGAACGTTTAAAGGTAGAAACACAGAATTAGATTCATCTGCACGCGCTTTGTTTTCCTAGAAAGGAAGAGTTATATGTAACCTTAATATCGAAATGGCACATCACAGAATTAGACAACTTGCTCCTTCTCGAATGGATAATTCGTGTATCGTTTGCTATTGGAAACGGCAAACAATAAGCTGTCAGCAGAGGGCACCAGAGCCAGTGAGAGCTGCGTGCATGTTGTGATATCACTTCCCACACACCAAAACACACATCGATGCGTGGCTTCGATTCAGTGAGCAATGCCGAGGAGAGAATGTGAAAACATCAAGTGAACTAATTTTCGTACGCCTGCTACTTTCTTTGATAATGATCGGAAGGACCAATATTATGGAGAAAACTTGTGCGCAATGATCTGAATTCTTCGAATCTGAAGGAATTTTGGCAATCGAAGCACTTTGCTGGAACTCACATTAATCCGCAAGCAACGAGCGACTTTTTTCCTATCTCTGTAAGGTATTAGGAATTCCTTTTTGCCCACTTAATAGGTTCCTCGATGTGCCGTCAATTTCGTATTAATCACACTTCTAGCAAACTAAAGCAGATAAACAAAATATTTAATTCTGTGGGTAGAAATGAACGGGAGCATTCAACTCCCGTTCATCTCCGAAATGTGCGAACGCCGTTCAGTTCAAGTTCACGAAAATCGTCAACTAGTTCAATTGAACGGCGTTCAGTCACACTCTGGTAGATATACAACAAAGATGATAAAAGCCTGCAATGACTGAACTACCAAATTAGTGGCGGACGAAACGTCGGGTTTTTATTGATTCTTTTGAAACTATATATAGCAATGATATCGATGGAGTTTATTTTTGATTTTTCTCAAAATGTCCGAGCATATGAGGAAACATAGAAGGATTCTAAACAACGTCACCACTATCTACAAAGTGCTGTACAAGAAGGTCAACATCTCGACATTACTCGACTTCAGTCAACCTCTGTGATGTGATGATGTTCCCGGATGCCGAACAAATCTTTCGGACGGATCGTTGCCGCTGAAATGCTAAGATAGCCTATATCTCATCAAGATGAGCAACAGCAGGGTTCGCAGTATTCACTATGAGATTCCGAAAGTCTGAGGTCATGAGAATTGAGAATTCGTGGCCTAAAATGATCCATCGTGAATTTGGTCAATTTTCACTTCTTCAACATCAGGAAATGCATCGGTTATTTTGTGATGTAGCCGTGATTTTCTAGATATGGAAATTTAAAGTTTGAATTGAATTTATAAATACAAGAACTAGATCATTTTTCCTAGTTGGATGAATTATACTGTATGTTTAAAATATTTTTGTTGTGACTGACAGATAAATTGAATCAATTGAAATTGAAACCATTCAGCAAAGGATCAATTTGATTGAAATTCGCACATTTCGGTGCTCCGGGTCAAGAACGTGTGCAGGCAGAAGAACCGGTGCACCGGTGTTCCGCGCACAGCCCTATTCACAAACTGTACAATGCATTTCACCTCCTCAAAGTCCTCCGCGCACAGCCCTATTCACAAACTGTACAATGCATTTCACCTCCTCAAAGTCCTCCGCGCACAGCCCTATTCACAAACTGTACAATGCATTTCACCTCCTCAAAGTCCTCCGCGCACAGCCCTATTCACAAACTGTACAATGCATTTCACCTCAAAGTCCTCCGCGCACAGTCCTATTCACAAACTGTACAATACATTTCACCTCAAAGTCCTCCGCGCACAGTCCTATTCACAAACTGTACAATGCATTTCACCTCCTCAAAGTCCTCCGCGCACAGTCCTATTCACAAACTGTACAATGCATTTCACCTCCTCAAAGTCCTCCGCGCACAGTCCTATTCACAAACTGTACAATGCATTTCACCTCCTCAAAGTCCTCTGCGCACAGTCCTATTCACAAACTGTACAATGCATTTCACCTCAAAGTCCTCCGCGCACAGTCCTATTCACAAACTGTACAATGCATTTCACCTCCTCAAAGTCCTCCGCGCACAGCCCTATTCACAAACTGTACAATGCATTTCACCTCCTCAAAGTCCTCCGCGCACAGTCCTATTCACAAACTGTACAATGCATTTCACCTCAAAGTCCTCCGCGCACAGCCCTATTCACAAACTGTACAATGCATTTCACCTCAAAGTCCTCCGCGCACAGTCCTATTCACAAACTGTACAATGCATTTCACCTCAAAGTCCTCCGCGCACAGTCCTATTCACAAACTGTACAATGCATTTCACCTCAAAGTCCTCCGCGCACAGCCCTATTCACAAACTGTACAATGCATTTCACCTCCTCAAAGTCCTCCGCGCACAGTCCTATTCACAAACTGTGCACTGCATTTCACCTCCTCAAACTCATCCGCTCACCAGAGGTGGAAACGGGTCCGGCCCGATGTTTATTATTTCTGAAATCAGAAATATTTCCCTCATTTGATCATCTAAATTCTCTGAATGGATTTCATATGATGATTTCCCAGTTAGCTATGTTGGGGTAGTAAGTTCCACTAGAGAACACAAGACTTGATGTTGACTTATCATTCATGTACACGGTAGGCATATGGTGGAATAGAATGTCCCCTAATCTAAGGGTTTCCTGTCAGCTAAGCTTATCAAGGAAATATTTGGTTTATGGGAATTATTATGGGAAATACTGGTACATTTTGAAAAATCCCGTGAGAATGGGACGAGGCTCGTCACACGGCAAGCCTTGTCTCAAGTCAGCGCAGATGGTCTAGAAAATGAGACTGGATACTCCAAAATAGCACCGCAGAAAAAATGAGATAAAAGTAGTGAATGCTCAACTTGCAAGCTCATCGTACGCTCCTGCTGAAAGTAGCATCATAAGCAGACGAAAAATGAGGAATTATCTAAGCGCTTTCATGATCGTTGCCAGTCATCAGAGGTAGCTATCAATAATTCAACAAGCATCTTGAACTTGTCTCTTCATTGTTGCATCTCAGCAGTGTTTGATATTGAATTGAGCATGTTTTTACGCCTATGCTGCTGCTGTGTTGTTTGATATGGATGACAATTTGCACACCTCAAATGTACGCATGTAAGCAGCATGATGACCACATGATGTTTATAGATGCTTTAGACGCAGCTTCATTTCGCGACAATTCTTGAAGTGTCAGTCAAAGTCACATCCCTTACACTAATATACGGAACTTGGAACCACTACATCTGCTTTTGAAATTGGAAGATTAGATAATCGTATAATCGATTTTCAAGATTCTAGGAGTTGTTATTCTTTAGAATTCATGCACAGAAGTGAAGAGAACACGGCTAATGTGATTTAATTTTACTGAAGCTCAACATCAAAATCAATTCATTTGACCGCTGGAATTAAACCTTGTAAATCCTTCAAGATATAAAAGCCACGAAGACCGTGGTCACCCATTGTCATATCGTTATTGAATCTAATGTTCAGCGTTTGAATTGTTTTCTCCTGATCGAAGAATTGATGAATTGTTTTTATTTTGACAGATTCTCCGAAGAATGATGCGGCGGTGCAGCATCCTCCTCCTCCTCCTCCTCCCGGTAAGTTCGAAGTTCTGCCGAAATTCTAATTAACATTCAGTCAAGATTAAAGAAGCTTCCTACTTTTGATGCAATTAATTGGAAAATGAGCACGTAATGAGACTCAATTCCTTCAAACTCCTCTTTGATCGACACCGAAATGTCGAATTAGGAGACTCAATATAAGCTGTTCGTCCTTGTGAACTGGAAGACGATATCAAGCACAGTGGTCCCCCCGTTAAAGACCAACCCCTGCAGCGACCACTCCCCTACAATGAAATATTAGGATAACAGACAGCGAACTGTTGAATCCCATGAAATGTGAAGTTGTTCAACTGCTCCGATCATTAACCTCCTCTGAGAGAACAGCTGAGTTTAAAAGTGAAAGTTGTAGCCCATGCGCCTCCCACAGACATTTTATAAGAAGCAAATTCCAATTAGAACAACACAGACATTCAATCTGTTTACATTTCGATGACTTTTGATTGTCATTTTCATTGGATTTCAATCATTTGAATGAGGAGAATCCGTTTTGAAAGATTTTCTTCTAACAAGTGAATTGCAGATAGAAAAGATGAATAAGAAATGAATGGAAAAGACGTTTGCAGGACGATGAGCAGTTGTGTCAATTCTCCGATGAAATGTTTTCCAAACAGTGAAAATGATTAACAGAAGGGAACCTTCAACTGATTTTCCTTCCAAAACAACTTCTTTGCGTCAAATTCATTCATTTCCTCTTCTTTGCAGTTCGATTCTATCTGTGGGACGACACGGGGACAGTGGGAGGTGGATTCCACGACCTGCAGCTGCCGGAGACGCCGACGGTCGGAGATCTCCGGAGAGCTCTGTCGGAGAAGGTGAAACTCCGGCCGCAGGAGGTGAAGATAGAGCAATACACCGGCGTCTCCGAAGATGGAGAGAAAATGTTCCTGGTGGAGGAGGAAGGAAGAGGATTCTTCTTCACAACTGCCGCCGGGAAGGAAGTGGAAGACAGAAGAGTGAAGAATCAGCATGATGATGAGCTGAAGAAAGACAGAGAACTGCTCGTTCTTCCGCATCAACGGTGCCTGTACCTCTACATCTGCCGACGACGATAATTGCAAGAACTTCTCCTTCTCCACGATTGAAGATGGAAAATCAAGGAAATGAAATCTTTGATTTGTAAATAAACTTTGATTCATCTTCGCAATTTCAATTCAGAGATTTGCAAACTTCCTTCGATCGTCGGAAACTTGTGACTGAAGGCAGACTCGAACCTGTGCCCTGTGAGTGTATTGTCATCGCGTTAATATCCATGATTGTGTCACTTCGTAAGTCGGTGCAAGTTAAGCAGTTTTCAGCTGAATAAGTATCGAACACGAGAAGGACTTTATCTCCCGAAATGAATTATCTCTTCTTACACACTACTAATATGAAGGATATCAGTAAGCCGCAATGACATCAACATTTTGAAGAAGATAAAGAAACAAATTACCTGTTCGCATTATGCGCAATCACCCGATCTCTGACTTGATCAAATGCAGTTTTCACCAGACGTCGCAGTCAATTGTACAGGTGAAAATATCAAAGGAGGATTTTGATGATAATGTTCTAAAATTCAAGATGAAATACAGAACATGATTGTCAGCAATAAAGTGGATCCGTAGACACTGGACAGGCAGGACACAAAGTACGGAAGGAGCAAGACCCGGCGGGTAATAAGCCCTCTTGCATTGCATCAGAGCAGCTGCTCAAATATTACAAAAACAGGATTGACATAAGAGCTCAATATATTGAATCTTTTTAACATATGATCTGACCGAAACGTTCGCGGAGAAGGCAGGTTGAGAACGAAGTGAAAAAGATGCTTGAAAAATAGAGGACACTGTTATAATAGGCACAGAAATGTAGAGAAGGTGTAAATGCGATTTCGCACGATGAGATGAATCCGGCCTTCGTTCATCGAGGACAAAACCGAAGCAAAACTGGATTGATGATGATGAGGTCATCAAAACTTAATTGAATTTCAATTAATTAATTGCCCAGTTATTCCAATTTCTATTGATTGCAGACATACAAATTCAATTGTCAGTTAGTTGATTGCATCATTGTTCTGTGACTCAGATTCCAATAACAAAAATTGATTTCTCGTAAAGAAATTATCATTGTCCGGTATTAAATTATGTCAACATTATTCTGTGTGATATCTATGACTCTACAATATCAACAGGACTTATCCGACAAAGCACTTGATCAAGTATCAGCTTACACCGACAGTTCTAGTGCCTGGAAATTGTTTTGATTTACGTTTTCAATAGTCCACTTTCCAATACGGACACATGTTTCAGCATTGGATAGAGTGGATGCATCACCTTGAGATTTTCCATATCTGATGAGTTGCTATAAAATTGATGAAGACAGCTGTGTAGAAGAGAATATTTGCGATTCTTCATTAGAAGATCTACATAATAGGAGACAAGCGATATAAATTTAAATTTCAAAAGTCAGGAAACAAGAGGTAATCTCGGGCATGCAGGTGCAAGACCTGTTTTGTTGACGTTTTGACTTGTTTAAGGACGTTGATTGGAGCACTCTTGATCCATTATCATGCGCACAATGCTTTGAGGGGTACTCCACACGTTTACCTCGAACATCTTGTGACACCTGATCTTGTGAGATATGTAATGAATGCATCAGCTTTTGCTTTTGAAAGTAAAACTCATAGACTCCCTTTGAAATCTGCAGCTGCTATCTGAGCAATTCTCCGCGTGAATTGCAAATACCTTGAAGAAGAAGAAGAAGAGTTAGCAGAAGTCTTTCTGTGGTTTATAGTTTGCAGTCCTGCCGACAAAAGAGACCGCTTCTATCTTCCAAGAAAGTAAGTAGCAGCCCTGTTCTTTGCGAACTGTACGAGACATTCATTGAGGAAGAATGGCGCCGAGTAACATTTTCCGATGAGTCTCTTGTAGGTCAACTCTCGGCCTTTTCCCGCGCCTTGAGAAAGCCAGCGAATATACAGGAATAATCCGAAACGGTGCGCAAGATGAGTGAAGAACGCTACAAAGTGATGATGTGGAACGCGTACATAACTGAAATCATGAACCTGTAGTCAGTTGATGATGAAAGAACAAATTAATTTGTAGGTCTGCTTGGACATCACTATCGCGAATCTGATGAAGAATATGAAACTACGCACTTCCAACAGGACTGTGCCACATGTCTGCGTACGAAGGCAGTTGTCTATCATAAAGCTGTTCAATTGTTTGATCCTTGCCTGGATTGAGTCGAAACGTCAACCCAATCGAGAATTAGTCCAATTATTGCTGAGTGACCCACAAGCCCAAGGTGTCCTACCCAACACAACCAATTGCCTTTTGCGGACTTGACACGCATTATGAACGGAATATGAAGGAAAGACATCTCAACAGAACTGACGCACAGTCTTCAGACTGACGCCGTGTCGGATCTAGTCCACACTGCAAAATAGGACCCATCATTCCAAATATTGGCTAATTAATTGAACTACAAATGTACAATGAAAGGAGGAGAGACCGGGTTGTTATGGGCCACTCCTCTGTAAGCCATGCTTTCCAACCTGGAAATCAATTTTCGAGCAGATGAGAACGAAGACATTGTAAATAAGAACATATGGTGTGTCTGACTGCACAATTAATATCTTTATCACAAATTAGGATTTTGCGAAAATTTGAGCGCTCTTTTTATTATGTTTTTCTCCTGATCAGTCATGTTTCGAGCACCAATTGAGATTTAGGCTGTGGAGATCTAGCGTGGTCAACCATCTTCGTGAAATATATTACACATTTTCTAATAACAGTTGATTTTGTAAGTATACTTATGATGGGGTGTTATAGGCCACCCCACCAATTCACCGCAATACCTCAAAAAACGCCAAAAATTGTTTTCATTCATTCTACTCAAGTGCAAACATAGCCAACAAGAAAATACGTCGCAGTACGTTGTTGTGAAAGGTCATCGAAAGTTAAAGCGATGTAAACAACAAGAATCCTAGCAAGTCGAAACATCGGATGAAAAAGAGTGACAAGAGTAATAACTTGTTCTTAACTTATTCATTCAGCAATCACAGCCAGATGTAGCAACTTCAAGTAGAGTCAATTTCAAACAAGCTAGAATTGTATCTAAAGTAAAATTGGCTGAAATTAATTTTGAAAAATCCAAATGCAAAAGCGCCCGTACAGCAAAGGCACTTCAGTACTTTTCTTCCTCATAGGTATAACATCTTCAGGATAGCTTATTCATAAGTTGAGTACAATTTTTGCACGCATTAACCTATGTGGACGATAACCTCATCGATGTACTCCTTTCGACCCCTGTTGTGGGCGATTTTCGAGTTTTTTCCTTTTCTGCGTTTTTCATCTCTTTCCAAAGAAGGCAGCAGGTATATTCTGAGATCAAAAATCCAGTCAGGAGGCTCGATTCTCAATAATAAAAATAACTCCGATCCTCCTACGCGAATAGACTGAAATTCGACCAAGAATTAGGGATTGGTCGTCAGTGCTTCATTATCACTGAGTGAATCCACTTCAGATAGGCAGAATAGACCCCTATGAGCCATATTTCAGCTAATGAATGCAAATTTAAGCCGAAATATCTATCAGGAAAAATAACCCACAACACGCGGAATTTGAAATCTTTGATAGATGTTAAAATCGATGAAACAGACAGATGGAGCTTGTAACAGCCAGCTAATAGGCAGGAAATTGAATAGAGCACATCAATTTATCTATACATGTAGCCAACGCTCTATACAGAAGCGTAGATTTGAATTAGCCCATGTCATGGGGTCAAGATGACTTAATTTATGGGGTCAAAGTGTCAGGGAGTCGAAGTGACTTGACACCAGTAATAGCCCTAGTTCGTATTTGCAGAGGGCTGTGCCTACGGTGATGTCTCACGGAATTACATGTTCTTGGATTGCTATCTCAATCTCCAATGTCGTCAATCAATAAGTTGCTTCATGCGAGTGTTTTTTATTGTAGATGTACATCTAGTGAAGCTGAAAACTTGTGTTCAGAAATTAGTTAGATAGCCAGCTAGAACGATTATGATTGGGCTTCAAGCAGTTTACTGACTTCGTTTGGAATTTATCAATCTCTATCAGTGTTAATTACAGCCATGGATGGAAGCAGAAAATTAACAGAATCTTCTTTCTATGTAAATGAAAAAGAAAAGATTGTCAGTGCTTCACATTGTCAGCCGAATTGACCGATGATTGATTGACTGATTCAAGAGCTAATGAATAGAAGCATCGCTCATAAATGTATTCATTAGAGTTATCGATCAAAGTGTGGACCTACTTTCCCACAATTTATATTATTCTTTAGTCCAGAGGAACGTGTTTGCTGATGAAACCTTGCGGAGAAGCATCACCTCGGCCATAGTCCCACAATCGTGATGATGGTCAGTCTCGCAGAGGAAAAGCATTACCTCTGCCATAGTCCCACAATCGTGATGATGGTCAGTCTCGCAGAGGAAAAGCATTACCTCTGCCATAGTCCCACAATCGTGATGATGGTCAATCTCACAGAGGAGAAGCATCACCTCTGCCATAGTCTCACAATCGTGATGATGGTCAGTCTCGCAGAGAAGAAGCATTACCTCTGCCATAGTCCCACAATCGTCGTGATGGTCTCTCTCACAGAGGATCACAGAGGAGAAGCATCACCTCTGCCATAGTCTCACAATCGTGATGATGGTCAGTCTCGCAGAGAAGAAGCATTACCTCTGCCATAGTCCCACAATCGTCGTGATGGTCTCTCTCACAGAGGATCACAGAGGAGAAGCATCACCTCTGTCATAGTCTCACAATCGTGATGATGGTCAGTCTCGCAGAGAAGAAGCATTACCTCTGCCATAGTCCCACAATCGTCGTGATGGTCTCTCTCACAGAGGATCACAGAGGAGAAGCATTACTTCGGCCATAGTCCCACAATCGTGATGATGGTCAGTCTCACAGAGGAGAAGCATCACCTCTGCCATAGTCTCACAATCGTGATGATGGTCAGTCTCACAGAGGAGAAGCATCACCTCTGCCATAGTCTCACAATCGTGATGATGGTCAGTCTCACAGAGGAGAAGCATCACCTCTGCCATAGTCTCACAATCGTGATGATGGTCAGTCTCACAGAGGAGAAGCATCACCTCTGCCATAGTCCCACAATCGTGATGATGGTCAGTCTCGCAGAGGAGAAGCATTACCTCGGCCATAGTCCCACAATCGTGATGATGGTCAGTCTCGCAGAGGAGAAGCATCACCTCGGCCATAGTCCCACAATTGTGATGATAGTCAGTCTCGCAGAGGAGAAGCATTACCTCGGCCATAGTTCCACAATCGTGATGATGGTCAGTCTCACAGAGGAGAAGCATCACCTCGGCCATAGTCCCACAATCGTGATGATAGTCAGTCTCCCCGAGGAGAAGCATTACCTCGGTCATAGTCCCACAATCGTGATGATGACCAGTCTCGCAGAGGGGAAGCATTACCTCGGCCATAGTTTCAGTAGCGCAATGCGTCAATCGAGGCATGAAGTGTCTTCCGAATGACAGGCATGCATTCCCACATCCAGGCCCCTTTCTGACGGTTGAGGAGTCGGTCACTCCTCCAGCTCTTAGTTGGATCATAAAGTTCATGAACACTTTGTCAGCTACCTTTCTGTTGTATTTCCTTTCTCAAACATAATCATCAAACTTCCTTGACGCTTATTGTTGTTGGTCTTTGTTGAGCCGACTTCAACACTGCTGGATAACTTTCTTGCATTTTGAGTCGCTCTCTTGAAGCCATCTGTTCAAATTCAGGGTCAAATGATTAAGACTCATGATAGTCTATCTCAATGGTAATTGAACAGTTATCGTTATCGATCATCAGAAAACATGTCATCGACGTCGGTAATTCGATTATCAATTAGCGCATATTTGAAAATCATTATCGGCGATGCTATCACCGATTATCGTTGCAGTTATCGAAGTGCCCACCTCTGCGAATTTTAGAACACCTTATTCGTCTCTGCCGCAGTAGCAGAGTGAAGCCCATGTTGGGGCAATCGTGGAATGTTTATTTTCATTGAGTGTTGTTGGCAGTGTTTTGTTTTACAGCACCCGTTTGATCTTTACACTTGCTATCGGCACTTTTCCTGTATTTTGTGTGTGTCCTGAGCATCTTATTTAATTTTTGTCCATTCTTATTTTCGTAACTCTGATGCGTGCGCCGATTTACATATCTAAGTGCGCTTTACAGATTGCTTTTGCCATTTTAATTTTGAAATTGATGTTTTCTTTCAATATGTATTCTGTTGCTGATTGCATTCCTCATTACTTTGCATATGTACAATATCGGATTCTTGCTTCATAAACATACAACTTTTATATCTTCAACAAGTGTGATTTTTTCCAGTAACGTGTTGCATCACCATCAATTATACATGTCAAGCCATTATTATGTGGCTGTTGCAATTTCAGGTGAGATGACAATTGGTTTTACAATTGGTTTTTTGAAGCCAAAACCAATTTTGAGCCAAAATGGCCGAAATATTAAGTTTAATTTCATATTTTTGTCAAAAGATATTATTATTGTTTTGCATTTTTGTATCCACTGATGAAATTTTCTGTTCAGTTTTTAGGATGTTCTTCGATATTATCATGAGACAATTATCAAGTGATTTTGATTGTTGATACTTTATGGAAAGTTGTCAGTAAATTCAGTTTGATACAAAATTTCTTGTTTTTATTGACGTTGTTACATGGTTTTAAGAATTTAACACCTCCAAATTTTATTGAATTAATCAGGTGAAATACATGACATCATGCAAATATAGTCCAACTGCCTAAAACAAGTATACTCGTGATACTTTGAATTTCAAATTTAGTTAAGCATTACAGCGAAATATTGTTAAATGCTCCCAAACTAATGGCCTTAGAGAAGTTATAGCTTAAAAATCGCTCTGGAAAAGCCTTTTTCAAGTACTCGAAATTCCTAGGATTCTCAGGATGTTCTGAAAATGTTTCCATCGCGAAAAGGGGTTAATCAGCATTCGAAAGACCAGCATTGCCGACGTTTTTCAGAGTGGCACAGTGGTCGGATTTTGACGCGAATTTGGTCGCTTCAACGCGAAAATGATTTTGGATATTTTCGCGTCAATGTCATTTAGCTCTGACACTACTTATTACCGAAATGATAGAACAAATCATTTATTATTTCATCCTCTTTTTTTAAACCGTTTTCATGAACTGAATTTTTCAGAACAGTAATTATTTAACATTCGGCACCTTAAAGTCATTTCTTTTATGTCTAAAAGACTAAAACTAAATGGTGAGGTACACATATTCCTTTCCTATTTCTTTCCAGGGTTACATCGGCTGTTATACACTTTACATCAGGTTGGATAAAATATATTTTTCAAGCTTTCATCACGGTCGCTTTCAGGTTATACTGATGATTTGGGGGAGATCATTTGAATCGTGATGTGTACTTTAAGTTGACCTCAGATATGTTATCATTATCTGTAATTTATTTGATGATATAATAAAAAGATTTCGTCAAATACCTCTTGTTGTTCGTTCTTGATGACGTTCTGAAGAGACATTCATTTAATGTTGCAGGAACCTCCTTCAAAAAGTCACGTCTAGAATAGATTTTTGCATTCGTTTGTCCTTCTTGTTTAAACGCTCGTTAAACTGTTTCCACTTCTTATCATAAAACTCCTCGATTGTTTACGATGTAGTATTGGTCTGTTGTAGATTAAAACACTTATAATAGCTTTCGTCGCTTTTTATTGTTAAGATGACTTTCTATAAATTGAATAAAATTCAAAATGCTCTTGCATCTTGCGATGTTGGAAACATAGGTATAGCCACACTTATTCTTAACGAGAAATTTTTACTCATAATTGATTCTACGCCGACCCAACTCGCAATGGTTATCGTCAGGGCAACAGGACAGCATCTACCAATGGCACCGCCAATGCCTCTCGATCGCCAAGGGAAATTAGGGAAACGGTTTGAAAAACAAATATAAAGACATGTTACGTCTATTAAAATAATTGAAGTATATATATATATATATAAATGAAATCAAACACGCGAATTTCAGAAAAAACTGCAAAATTATCGCCCGACCGGTTTCCCTTGGTCAACCAAGCTTTTCAAGGGCATTCATTTAATGAAAATAGACATCGTACAGTCCGTTTCATAAAAAGTAGATCATCCTAAAATTTGACTAAATAAAACAAAAGTATGATACAGAAAGCATTTTTCATGTTATTTCATGTCCCTAATATATTTAAATGTCCTTATTTAGTCTGATAAGCTATGATACAGTAACGGTTCTTAAGAAGCTAATATTTTGTGGCCCTACCATTATTGTCAATGACATTACCAATTCGTCTAGGCATTGATTCGATGATGTCGTTGATTTTTGACTGATCTAACTTTCTCCACTCTCTTTTTAACAGTGACGTAAGTTGTGATACGCCATCTGTAGGTAGCAGTGAACGACGAACGTTACGTTTTGGAATACTCCATATACATTTTGTATGGGATTCAGATCAGGAGAACGAGCTGGCCAAGATAATGTCCTAAGCCCTAATTGAGACTTGCATAAGTTGACTCTACTACTCCTGTGACACGTAGCATTATCACCCATAAATAACCAAGTCGATGGATCACCAAGTTGATCTGTCATTTGGCCAATGTTCATTCGTAAAGCATTCACATAGCGTTCAGAATTCATGTTCCTTGCTGTATGTGAAGTACAGATTGTTTCATAAAAAATGGATCACCCTTAAACATCGACTTAACTTCAACTTTGTCTAACTCCGCCAAACTTGAACGAATTTCTCTGAAATTTGGAAGATATGTCAGTTGTGCTTACTAATATCATTGTTGGAAATTTCAAGCATGAATATTGAGTTGTTTTCCTCTTATAGATAAAAAAGTAGTAGATAATTTGATCTTCATTTAGCGATGTTACACAAAATCATACCTCACTCTTATAAAATTGCATTTGTTTCCTTTATTATGTAATATGTTGTTCTACAAGCCAAAAGCTATCAAGCAAAACAAAAATAAAGAAAATCGGTCAATCAGAGCCAGTATAGCACCATTATTCATCAACAATAATGTAACTGCTACATGTGATTAACTGGACTTCATGTTCCATAGCTTCCTGACTTCGTTCCTGCGTTGGTGTTGGCAACACTCCTGATTGCTTTCAGCTAGAAATCTATCTCTTACCGGTTGAAAACAATACAAAGCACAAATGAACAATAACGAGATCGCAATAACGAGAGATTAACTCAGTCGTAAAGAGGGCTCTGGCCGTCCACGCAAAACATCCAAACGTAGAGACCGCTTAATTTTGAGATTTGTCAAAGTTGATCCAAGTCTCTCGTTAACGGAGATGGTTGCACTAGACTCGTCTATTTCTAAGTCCACTATTCGTAGAAGACTTATTGAGTCGAATTTTAAGAGCTGTAAGAGGCCCTCTCAGATCGAATTATCAGATCAGCATACATTAAGATGTCTCAGATGGGCAATGGAGTCATTGTCACTGGCGAAATCAATGGGATCGGGTTGTCTGGTCTGATGAGGCATCAGTCCGTCTGAAGGATAGTGATGGTCGATTGAGATTATGGATAAAATCTGATCAGGAAATTCCGAGACATTTACATCGTCCCCGGGTACAGGGTGGTGCGACTCTACTGATTTGTGCTGGCATTTGTACCAATGGCCGCTCTGAACTTCACATACAGCAAGGAACCATGAATTCTGAACGCTATGTGAATGCTTTACGAATGAACATTGACCAAAAGACAAATCAACTTGGTGATCCATCGACTTGGTTATTTATGGATGATAATGCTACGTGTCACAGGAGTAGTAGAGTCAACTTATGCAAGTCTCAATTAGGGCTTAGGACATTATCTTGGCCAGCTCGTTCTCCTGATCTGAATCCCATACAAAATGTATATGGAGTATTCCAAAACGTAACGTTCGTCGTTCACTGCTACCTACAGATGGCGTATCACAACTTACGTCACTGTTAAAAAAGAGAGTGGAGAAAGTTAGATCAGTCAAAAATCAACGATATCATCGAATCAATGCCTAGACGAATTGGTAATGTCATTGACAATAAGGGTAGGGCCACAAAATATTAGCTTCTTAAGAACCGTTACTGTATCATAGCTTATCAGATTACATAAGGACATTTAAATATATTAGGGACATGAAATAACATGAAAAATGCTTTCTGTATCATACTTTTGTTTTATTTAGTCAAATTTTAGGATGATCCACTTTTTATGAAACGGACTGTAGTTCTAGCAAGGCTGACACTTTGCCTTTTGTGAATGCGATCTCGTTATTGTTCATTTGTGCTTTGTATTGTTTTCAACCGGTAAGAGATAGATTTCTAGCTGAAAGCAATCAGGAGTGTTGCCAACACCAACGCAACGAAGTCAGGAAGCTATGGAACATGAAGTCCAGTTAATCACATGTAGCAGTTACATTATTGTTGATGAATAATGGTGCTATACTGGCTCTGATTGACCGATTTTCTTTATTTTTGTTTTGCTTGATAGCTTTTGGCTTGTAGAACAACATATTACATAATAAAGGAAACAAATGCAATTTTATAAGAGTGAGGTATGATTTTGTGTAACATCGCTAAATGAAGATCAAATTATCTACTACTTTTTTATCTATAAGAGGAAAACAACTCAATATTCATGCTTGAAATTTCCAACAATGATATTAGTAAGCACAACTGACATATCTTCCAAATTTCAGAGAAATTCGTTCAAGTTTGGCGGAGTTAGACAAAGTTGAAGTTAAGTCGATGTTTAAGGGTGATCCATTTTTTATGAAACAATCTGTATTTACATGCATTTCACAAAATTAAATCAAAGAAATCATGCACTCTAATACAATATCAAAAATCATAAAAGATGAAAGAAGCAGAGAATTAATTTCTATGCACATGTCAATTACGATTGAGAGATGGCAATGATATCAATGCATAGCTTTTCTTTGCACTCCCTATATGACCGATCGCAATTAGCAGGGAGTTTCATTATTGGGATAATGTTAAAGGGAGGATCATATAATATAATATATATATATATATATATATATATATATATATATATATATTATATATATATATATATATATATATATATACTTATCTCCTGTCTCAGCTCCACTCACATGTCCTGTCTCTGCACCATATCCCCTGTCTCTGCTCCAATTTTCAAGAAATTCATATATCTAAGTCCTGTCTCTGCACCATTCACCCCTGTCTCTGCTCCACAACATACTGTCTGTGCTCCAAAACCCCATGTCTCTGCACCATATATCATGTCTCTGCACCACCAAAACGGATTCTTTTTGAAACAATGCCTGCCTCTGCTCCAGTATTCCATGTCTCTGCACCTTTTTGTCCTGTCTCTGCACCACATGTAAACGAATTCTGTTCAGACTCACGCAACTACTTAGCATTCCGATAACGTTACCTACAGGAAAGCATTTACCATGGCAATATTATCAAATTAAATCAAATCTTCTTTTTTTAAGTAACTATAAAATGAGCGATGGAATGATAACTATCTACAAACTAAAGAAAACAAGTTTGCTGTAAGGCCGAATCAAAGAAGATCTGCATGGAACTTTTGCATTTTAATACTTGGCACTTTTTCTAACATTCNAATCACAATAGCACAATATTATAATTTTAATTATTTTATGCTTTGCCTTCGATTTCAATGTTGTTGCACATAAATACCTCTAAACTGACATCATTTCGAATGAGATATGATATAGGGAATTGTTAAAAATGTACGTTTAAATACTATCTTCTGAAAGTTTGTCTTCACTAAGAAAATAGGTCGGCTGATTTATAAAAGTATGATTTGGGAATCTACATTTTATGTTGAGTTTTACCAAATAACAAAGTTAATCTTTAAATATCGTCCATTCGGCAGATAGCCGCGTTGAAACATTTTGCTCCGCTTTCGAGGAGGAGTGTTCACTGCGAAGTTATAAGCAGATGCCTGATGCAAACCGTCGGTAGCACCTGTTCCGGCACCACCTCTTGTGGTAGCATCTCTCGTTGTATTTACAGCAAAAATACCACCATTTATTACAGACAATGCCTCCGTGAATATTAAACCCCTCTTTGCTGTTCCTACACGTACAGATGCAGTGTAGCAGGGCTCAGGTAGTCAATGTTTGTATGCTTACTCCCGAAGCACTGGAGTGGAGCTTTACACTCCGATACAAATACACTGATTGCCGATGAATGGTGAATTAGAAACCTTTTTGGAATTGTAAATCCGCTGATTAACTTGCAATTACAAAACATCCCTCTAAGTTGAGTAAAACACATTCGAATTTTAGATAAGGGCCATAGTTACATTATTTATTCGGTCTTTTTGTAAACTAAGAATTAAAAACTTTCTTTAGCAATTCAGCTCTAACTTAACTATCACACTCGTTACATTTATTTCATAAAGCATGACTGATTCACAGGCTTCCCGTTGGGTATTGGGATTCCCATTGGGATTAGGCCACCAAAAATTAAATAAGGTAGCACTACCAGGTCTTGTCCACGAAAGAAATGACATACAAAAATTAAGAAAAATGAGCATATGTTTCATACTAGCCCATTATGGAAGGAATTTATTCTTTATTACTGAAAGTTGCTTCAATTGATAATTAATAGTATGTTTTGGAAGCACAATGCTAAAATAATGCAATGACATCTATAGAACACTATAGGTCTAATTTTTTCTTCAGGTCTACACCTTATTAGGAATAAGCCTAAATAAATTTGTGGTTTTGTTTTCCTCTTTCATTCCATCCTCGAAATCAAGTTTACATTCATTTGAAACTTGTGATTCAGATTATCGCACATCGTTATTTCTTTCTGATCTATTGACGTGAATGCATGCAATTGTGAAATTACCGGGACAATGAAAAAAATTCAGCAAAATTTGCAAAAGGAATGATAATTTAAAAATAAGGAGGAAATAAAGGATAAGGTGGAAAAATGAGAAATGGAGAATGATTTTCGGAAAAGCGGAGAATAATGAAAATAAAGAAACTCCTGGAATCACGATCGGATTTAGAAATAGGCATGGACGCCTGAGATTGAATCGAAAATTCTTGGAAATTTTTTCATAGAGAAAAATTAAGTGGGAGTGAACGTAAACCTAATTTTAATTGAAGTCGTCAGTAGAGCCATGAAATTTGATTTTGCGTATCAGAATTGTTTTGTCAAAAACGTCGCCGTCCGGACCATTACTCTCTTGGACAAGCCCAGCAGAGACCGTACCCCACATTATTCTGAAGAAACTAAGCAACTAACAAAATTCCTCAACTGAAAGAGGCAGCAAACAGAATTCTATCAATCCCTGGATCCAGCGCGGATTTAGACAATATTTAGTGAAACTGGAATAACAATTTTCCCTTAGCGTCGACGCATATATGCCACGGTGTGTTTTTTAAGGGTTATACCTCAAGTTTCATGCCCACTCTAGAAACTAAATGGAGATTGCTTAATATATCATAGGGAGCATAAAAAAGTAAATTTGAAAAATTTCTATCGAGCCCTTTTCTTTCAGCAGCTTTTTTGCACTTTTTTGCTTTTCCACATAATTGTTCTAATACATTTTCCTTGAAGTAATGTGCCCACTCTACAAACCAAATGCAGATTGCTTCACATGTCCTAGGAAATACTTTAAATGGAAATTGAAAATAATCTGTCGAGCCCTTTTCTTTCAGCAGCTGGTTTCCACTTTTTCGCTTTTTTGCATAATTGTCATAGCACGCTTTCCTCAAAATTATATGACCTTGTCCATATCTCTGACAAAACTCTAAATTGTTGCTGAAATGCATACAGTTGCTTATATGATTATAGAGATCAGATAAATGTATTTTTATCTGGTAAGCTATACTGATGACATTGAAGCTGTTTTACTCTTTTTGCATGCATGCCTAATCAATTCTGTAGGCCAATTAATGTTGCATCGTATCTACTCTATGAAAAAACAATTGGAAATTTAGATGAAAACACTAATTTGATGATAGCAGTCTAACACCTTTTCCATTTCGAAACTTTTAATTTGCGTTGTTTTATGCCTCGTATTTCATCTACAAAACTGAATGCTAGAACCCTATAAGAATAGTCACTGTGTTGTGCTGCTAAAAGCTAATGAATGGTTTATATTTCCATGATAATCGCTCACCCTTGAAAAAACGCGGTTGAAAAAAATTCCCCTAATATTAACATGTCTATATAGCAATAATAACCAGATTATGACCAAATATAGCGAATAATCAAAATTAGAATGAGAGTAAGCCAATTTGCTCATATGAACTTCCGCACACATATAGGAAAATCACTTCAAGAATAAAGAAAAGCAGTCAAATATGATGACTTGTAAGTACACACAGCTTTTAAGAGCTTTTTATGGTATTCTGAATTAGAGAATTCTGAATTATCATCGAAGAAATTTTGAAACTTTGAAATTTTGCCACGTTATGGAGAAATTGTGATGAACTGCTTCATGCTCGCTGAAAAGACCTAATCCAAGCATTTGCGAAGTACAAAAATCTTCAATATGATTTTTTCGGCAATGAATCCTAATGTCAAATATGGTTCCCTTCATTGTAAGATCACCTTTCAATAACTAGCTACATATTTGATATTTCAGCAACTATTTATGTCAGAGATATGGACAAGGTCATATAATTTCGAGGAAAGCGTGCTATGACAATTATGCAAAAAAGCGAAAAAGTGGAAACCAGCTGCTGAAAGAAAAGGGCTCGACAGATTATTTTCAATTTCCATTTAAAGTATTTCCTAGGACATGTGAAGCAATCTGCATTTGGTTTGTAGAGTGGGCACATTACTTCAAGGAAAATGTATTAGAACAATTATGTGGAAAAGCAAAAAAGTGCAAAAAAGCTGCTGAAAGAAAAGGGCTCGATAGAAATTTTTCAAATTTACTTTTTTATGCTCCCTATGATATATTAAGCAATCTCCATTTAGTTTCTAGAGTGGGCACATAATTTCAAGGAAAGTCTATTATAACATGAAAGCAAAAAAAGCAAAAAAGTGTAAAAAAGCTGCAGAAAGAAAAGGGCTCGATAGATTTTTTTCAAATTTGTTTTTTTACACTTCCTAGGACATGTGGAACAACCTCCATTTGGTTTCCAGAGTGGGCATGAAACTTGAGGTATAACCCCTAAAAACACACCATGATGCCCAGACCTAGTATGAGCCCTGGTGTACCTCCAATATCAGGAACGAGTACAACATCCGTTGAAATCTCTGTTGATTTCGGGAAATGCAGACCGTACAATATCTGGGGAGGTAGTGAAAAGGGTTCTCGATTACGAGAACGAGTAGGCCAACTATGCATATGTGCAAGTACCTACTTCGAACAAGATCTGCAGAGATTTTTGTAATCAATGATTTGTTTTACGGATTTATTGATTGATTCATGCTACCAATGTCATCCTCAGTAAATAAAGAATCTATTATTATTAAGGATGCTTTAAGGTTTTTTTATACAGACCGTTTCCTAAATCGTTGCACAGCACAAAAATTCCTGCGTGTTTTGTATAGACTATTCTCATCAAATGTGATCGCAAACTGATAACTAATTTCTAAATTGATTTACTTGGTCAGCCGAGACACTTGGTTTAGAAAACAGTGTGGTTTGCTTACATAAATGAAGTAATGAGTGATGGTCTGTTTTGTTATTTTGAGATATCATGTTGTTGACCCTCTTATCACTCACTGTCGTGTCATCATTGATGAGCTGCTCCTGTCGATCCATTTGTCGGACGCAGGCGTCAGCATTCCTACGGCGCAAAGAAAATGTTTTTGTTTATTGTCAACTGGTGCAGACGAGACAAGTTCTCCTCTGATCTGATATTAAAAATCTTCTGATCTCAAGTGTGGGAAATGATGACTCAATCAATGACTGAGTATGGCAATGTTACAAATTTGAAGCCTGCCATTGAAAAGATGGGTACATATTCTCGGAGCTGATTAGACAAGCATCCTTTTAAATCCAAACTAGAAAAACTCCAGCATTAATGCAACAAAATATATTTTTAATAGTTGTCTGTTGTTGACCGCAGAAAACATTGCTTCATCCAAAAAATAGCGCAAAATCAGGTAAAAGTGTAAGCTGAATGAAATTGTGCCAAATGTTGTCGAAATTCGAAAAAATGAGAGCTGATCGAAGGCGCGATTCAGTGGTGATAATCTTAATTTTCTATCGTGTGAAACTTCGTCTGTAGAAAAAGGTGAAGATAAAGGCTTTTGCAATCATTCACATGTCAACAGAGTCACGAGTGGTGTTTCCATTACTTTCGAGTAGGCGAAATTTGAGATAGTGCTAACATTCGTGTACTTTGAGAGAACGAACAGGTAACCTATACGTTTGGTAACATATGAAAGAACTGGAGTGCAACTAGGAAACGCTTCTCTAGTTACAGAACAAATTCTGCAAACACCTGATGATGATATACGTCCACTTGCTTGAGCTTTTCATAAATCGAAATGCGATGATACAGCAGCTGAGAAGATTATCACTACAATGTAATCTGGGAGTATAACATGCAGATCTATCATCAAATGAGCAATTTTAGAAGGCTCATCGTATTCCTTTCAAGCACATTCCCTTTAAACGTATGCAATTTCGTCTACTTTCCGTTATCATCCAAAGTTACATTTACTCGTTATCATATTTTACTAGACACGTGGCATGCAGCAATGCCAATTACATGCAACAGCAGACATACTATACTCACACGAAGTGAACAGTGAATTTGACGAAAAATACTACAGCGAATTATGAAATAACTTCAGAAACACAATTCTTCTAAGTATGGGTTGAAAAAGTCAACTGTTTTCAATTCAACTGCTTTCATGAGAGTTCTTAGGAAATATGTTCTCTCTTAGGAATTATCTAACGACAAGGTTTCACAGTCGCAAGCACTTTTGCGTGTCTGGTCCGTTTAATGGGTAGCCAAAAGTGAATAGCAGAAAGAAGATGAGTCAACAATACCATGAAGGTCCAACATTGTACGAGCGTATGTATCAAATATTGTTTTACATACAAATCTCAAAACAGAAAACATCTCATCTATTTGCATCTACAAAATAAAATAAAGTACAAAAGCTACGATGCATGGCTTGTGAGGACGTGTCCAGAGGACTTTCGTTGGTTAGGCAAATAAACACCGCACAAGTGTAAACGTGCGATTCAACAATTGAATATGCATATATAATTGATGTATATATTGATATTCCTATATCCCTTATTCCATATGATGGGCTGCGACACATATCCTTAGTTAAATTTAAAACAAAATTGAAGAAACTTCTCAATTCTCTGAAATGTAGGTCTAGAAGTAGGAATGTAGGTCTACACCGAGGCCTGCATGTAGCTGGGTTATAGGCCCATGTGTTTTTAGACAACCCAAATACAATCACTGTAGAAGTATCATTGACAACATTTTTGATGCTGGGATTCTTGCTTGGATTCGGTTGGGTTAAGATCCCAGCGCAAATTCCTCTTGGGATTGTTCCTCTTGGACTACCATGTCCACCGACAACCTTGCTGATTCAGCCTCTCGTTCAAATAGTTGTGAAAGAATATAATGGAACACTTCGGAAATTCATGTTTGGACCCTTTCATTGCCCTCACAAACAGAGACTCTGACCATTTCACCTCCAACTTTGCATGACTGTTCACTATTATCTCATGAAGTGGTTGTGACTGATTGTATTTTAGTGTCTTCTAATTCTATTCTTTCATTTGACACTGCAGCAGTAAATAGGGCGACTACATGACAGAATGAGTTGAATTTTATATTGCATTTGGAAAAGGCATCCAAAACGTGACTTGATGACATGTTCTGAACGTAAAAGGAAATACTGAGTTATGGCTTTTTGCATATTTTCCTAATTGCGTACAATTGGATTTGACTCACCAGTCACGCTGCATTTCAATATTATTTTAGATAAAGCATGAGTTCTTTGTCAACTTGACACAGCAACTATTTACATTGATAGATTAGAGAATGAGCAACAGCAAGGGAAAGATATCATATAAGAGATCTGTCACTTTAGCAGGCATGGAAATAAAATATTTGCGAAAATTTAAATGAGCAAAACGGCTCTGTAATAAATATGTTAAGAATTTAAACAAACACAGTGTAAATCTGACATCACTTCCAAAGAGCGCTTTCTTCGTTGGAAAGGAAGTGAAACAGCAAGCAGCTTTCCTACATATGCACATTTACTCCCAAATCAATGTAGTTTATCTTCACGTTGCCTTTGGGCTTCATGTTCTGATCTCGATTTAATGTCCAACACCACACAAAATTGGATCTTTTGTTTATCTTTCTTTTTGTCAAATTAAGAGCAAAATAATTGACATGATTCCCTAAAATATGTAATTGTGGCAATCCATGGATCAAGCTGATGGGGAAACAAACTTTCCAGAAATTAATTTTTACCATTTTGATGCAAAGTGGTGCAGAGACCACGGTAAATATATATAATTTTTCATATCCACTAAATGAGATCGATCAGTCGGTTGATGAAGCCTCGTTTTTGTATAAGATTGATACTGCAGACAATGTTGCAGATGTTTCGACTTATTTGTGGTCAATGCAACCCTTCAGTACATCCGCACTCCCATTTTTTAAAAAACTAATATATCCCTTCTTTTTAGTGTTTTTTCAATGCACAGAGGAGAATAGTTCACCAAACTAGCTAAAAAATCTGGCTATATCTGCCCAAACTACGCTATTATTGATGTGCACTTCCGAACTCAACAACAGAACCACTGTTTTAGAGAAATATGCAAAAATATAACATCTTGATGGTGCAGAGACAGGATTTAAATACAAAATTTTCGATTTCAAGTCATGATTAAGACCATTTATCATGCTCAGATTGCAAAATGAGCTACATATTCGGTTTCTACGCCTAATAATACATAATATAACGTCATCAACTCAAAAAAAATTTGGACGATCTTGTCGACCCTCATCCATATTTCTCGTTTATTCTACTATGCCCGACAACCCTATTTTCTTCGTTGAAAATCGGAAATATATATACTCTTCGATATATATTATTCCATGAATTTCTTCTGATGACACTTTCGGTGAAAATATGTTATAGGAGCATGAACATTGTTAGAAAATGCGATGTTCCACAAAATTTCATTGTCCAATTTTGCCAAATAAAGTGGCAATCCGCGATTTTTGCCTGTAGGAAAAATGTCAAATTTTCAGAACAAGTGATGTTTCATGAGCTCCAATCATCATCCCAATGTATTTTAGTGCATTTCCAAGGTTGACCCGAAGTTTTGGAACCTCTCGAGTTGATCTTCATACTCAATTCCGCATTTGAAAAATTCGACTTTTTTAGTGGAGCTGAGACAGGAGATAAGTATATATATATATATATATATATGGTGTAATTCTACAATGAGTATTAAGAAACATGTATAATGGTACTTGTAAGTACGAATATATTAGTGAATAGTAATGAAAGGCATAAACGAATTAACTGTTGCAACAGAATGAGGTCATAAGTGTTAAACGTCTATTTCCAAAATTAATCGGAAAACATTAAAGAAAAAGTTAATTTAGGATTAAGGAGGAAAGAATTACATGTAAAGAGGTAAGTTAGATAAATTTTGTCTAAGAGCCTTCGAAATGAAAAATATGTAATGCAGGACTGGAATGAAATTGTACTATTTGTGATACGACAAGCCTATATTTTCTTCAGGAACGCACCTCATGTCAGTCAAAAGTACCGGTATATGAAAAGGTCTATTTTTGAAGAAATGACGATATCATTATGACGCGAAAATTTTCAGCCGACGCGAAAAAAATGTGCATGTATGAATCCGACCACTGGAGTGGCATCAAATAATTTCCAACAATTTCAGGAACAGGTATTTCGAGCGATTCGCTATTTCGGTGATGCTTCATTTTTCACCTATATCGATCGATTGAATAATACTCCTGACTGAGAGAAGGTGACATACGCTCTGAAACAGTTCCTATCAAACTGACAGACACGAATGTAACTGAAAGTTGACAATGCCCATTCCAAGAGGCTACAAAAGGTATACAACACTAGGTGACATGCCACGTTCAATTACGCGTAATTACACATGACCCTAAACATCCGTGGCTATGCGTGACCTTGTTGCAACCTGTCGGCAGTCCTGTTATACATGTATAGACTTTGCGTCTCATGTGTCTGCATGTATCAGAGGCTAAACAATGTGATAGGAGCTCAATTTCATGATCAGGGGAGACAGAACATGCTTATCGGTTCATCCGTGGTCCAAGCGGCAGCGCAGACAACCGTAGACGACGCGCAAACTATAACCGCTCGCCCGCGCGTATTCATAAACATTCCCCATGTTTTAACAGCATCAGATCAAGTGATTTCTGACTCTTAGTGCAGCGCGTATGTACGCGCATAGAAGAATAGAATGTCTTACAGATGTTTGGGGCTGTTTCGTAATTGCGCGTGGCATGTCTCCTAGTGAATAAAAAAGCTTCAATGATAATTTGATCGCAAAGATGCATACTTGTATGTGGCAACTTATCATTGCGTTTTCAAATACATGTCATTCCTTAACCAAATAGATACAAAGGAAAATAGCTCGCATTAAGTTCAAACCACTGAATTATGTGCTGATAGACTTTCAGAGAGATTGAAAGAATTCAGAATTCGTTTTTTTCAAAATCTGAAATTTGATAATGAAAACACTTCATGCATCCGGACCATCATGTTTATGTTAGCCGCAAGTTGACAATAAAACAGTTTTGCTTTTTAATTGACTTCTGGGCAAACGCTTTGTTCGATTAATGTCATCACGCCTACTCAATTTGACAAAAATATCTGCTGCAATTTTAGTTGCTTGTTATCATGTTGTGGTATTTTCAAATTTGGAATCATTAAAGAAGGTATAATACTTATAAAGTTAAATGACGCATGCTTTCTTGTGAGTTTGCAAAGTCGCTAACTTTCATTTAGAAAAGTAAGCATTTTTGTTTAAATTTCAATAACCATTATCTTTTGTTTTCTGCCTAACTCCTCTCGATCCCATTGACATATCAAGAAGTTCACGGCTAACATGATGATACTGCATGAAAGTAAAAATTGCAGTGGGCTAAATCAAATTGTGTTCCTTATTTTTCGAATCAGATATAAATTGAAAAAAATACATCCTTTCAAAGTGACCAATTAAGTTTATAGCCTTGAAAAGTTGAGAAAAGTAGACAACAATTTGATAATTAGTGTGAGATCTCAAATTTAGTTTTCACATTGGCGAGAATAGCTAGCAATTGAATCACCCGCGATCAATCTGATATTAATTAAAGAGGTTGGCTTCTGACAAAAAATTATAGACCTACATGTAATGTTGACGATGCGAGAGCAATTGATATTGAATTTAGCCTACACTAGGTGACATGCCACGCGTGATTCACGCGTAATTACGGAACACCCCCAAACATCCGTGGTTAAGGACATTCTATTCTTCTACCCGCGTACATACGCGCTGCACTTAGAGTCAGAAATCACTTGATCTGATGCTGTTAAAACATGGGAAATGTTTATGAATACGCGGGGGCGAGCGTTTATACTGTAGTTTACGCGTCTTCCACGGTTGTCTGCGTTGCCGCTTGAACCACGGATGAACCGCTAAGCATGTTCTGTCTTCCCTGATCATGAAATTGAGCTCCTATCACATTGTTTAGCCTCTGATACATGCAGACACATGAGACGCAAAGTCTATATAACAGGACTGCCAATACTAACTTATATAACCGATATTGCAGCAATATCCCGCATAGCCATTACGCGTGATTGAGCGTGGCATGTCACCTAGTGTATTGCTTCAAATACAAGTTAATATGTCTGAGATAGTCTACTTCGCCTATTTTGTAGCAGCTTGATATTTCTATCAGTGTAAATGGATAGTTAAACAATGAACAATGAAAATTGTTTTGAAAAAGACAAGAATGATGAAGGACAGAATAACAGAATAATAAACAATAAGCTTAGTGATTGATAGTGTGAAGTGTAGGATTCTTAATGGGATACTTAATGTGGTCGGAAAGCGCAATTACATAATCTACCGAAAAATCGCATTTATACCTTCTCTACATTTCTGTAACTATTATAACAGCGTCCTCCCTCAACAGTTCTGATGCAATGCAAGAGGGCTTATTACCCGCCGGGTCTTGCTCCTTCCGTACTTTGTGTCCTGCCTGTTCAGTGTCTACGGATCCACTTTATTGCTGACAATCATGTTCTGCATTTCATCTTGAATTTTAGAACATTATCATCAAAATCCTCCTTTGACATTTTCACCTGTACAGCAATGTCTCGACTACGACGTCTGGCGATCGAAAACTGCACTTTGATTGAGTCACAGATATTGTAAGTAAAGTGTGAACAGAAAATTTCTTTCTTTACCTTTTTCAAACAGTTGATGTCAATCTGCTTAACTAATATCCTTCATATTAGTAGTGTGTATAAATAGATAATTGATTTCGGGAGACGAAGTCCTTTCTGTGAGAATCAGTTGTATCTCGTTAAATGATAATCTGGAAAATGTATAATCAGTCAAACTGAAAAAATTTATAATCAGTCACAGAATTTCTGATATGCTTCAGTTCAAGTCAAAAGTAGGATGGAGCATTGCTGATGACATATGACATTTGCCGGTGAAGTTTCATGACGCTAGCATGCTCAGTTTGAATACCAGAGTGATTCTAAGCGCGAATGTGAGGATTTTATCACAGATTTTGAAATATAATCAGTCACAGTTCATCCAAAACGACAAAGGGGAAACTGAATCAGTCACACTAGCTGTGGCGGTAAATGAGCTCTAA
This sequence comes from Prostheceraeus crozeri, assembly GCA_907163375.1. NCBI lineage: Eukaryota > Metazoa > Platyhelminthes > Polycladida > Euryleptidae > Prostheceraeus > Prostheceraeus crozeri. The sequence goes on along the minus strand of CAJQUW010002893.1, from coordinate 248,621 downwards.
GTCTCGTATAATTTAACTGAAATTCAAGTGGTGTTAGGGTGACTAGCCGCTTCTCAATGGAAGATAAACCGTCAACTTCTGGGGCTGATCGATCGGCGCTTGCGAAAAATGTATTAAATTAAAACGGCATATGAGAAGCTTTTTGTGAGCAATCGAGAAAAATTAAAGCACAAAATTACATGAAGAACGTTTTATTAAGCACCCAAACGTAGCGCGATCATGTTGATTGATGATGATGATCGATCGATTATACCGCCACAATACAAAGTGATATTTGGTTTGATGTCCATGTGCTGCGAATAGCACAAAATTGGTGCGAATTATATGAATCCATATAGCTAAAACCACAGACGTCGTTGTTGTTGCCTAGTTGTTGTTGTTCGATGTGTATGTCAAAAGCCATCGCCAACCTAATAACTAGAGCCCGGAACTTCAGGCACTTAAAAATAATAAAAAAAGCAGGCAAAAAGGCAGCTAAAGTACATGAAAAAGGCACTTAAAATCCAGAAAAAGGCATTTATTGAATACCGGTAATTAATCAGAAACACGTTGATTGCATGCAATTATCAGAAGTTTTGACAGATTTTCAAAAGATAAAGACTGACGTCTGTCACTAAGAATATGATTTAGCTGCGAAAATGATCGTTCCACATCCACAGAAGTAAGAGGTGCGAATTTCATAGCCGATATCGCAGCAGGACTCATATCGACGACTGCATCCGAAGTTCCATTATGAACAGCAGAAATTTTCTTCATCGAGTCTAAATCCGAATTTTTCGCTATGACATATTCAAATTTTGAACAAATGGCCTGACCTTTGGGTCCCGGTGTTTCCTTTAGTTTCATGTGAAGGCTTTCTACTTTCTTAAGCGTTGCTTCAAGTGTGACATTTTGCTTTTCCAGAGAAGCAATACGTTCAGGAAAATCCGAAAAGTGAGTAAGAATATAAGTCAAATCATTCTTCAATGAATGTTTTTCCAATAATTCCTTTGTAACCTGAATTGAGACTGCATCCGATGGACAAAGCTCATCCATAACTGACTTGAATTTATCAAAATTGTTCGCGTAGTAAAGCGCAGAGGAGACCCACTTACCCCAACGTGTAATTATAGGCTCAGGTGGCAAGGCAGTATCAAATGCAGTAGAAGCAGCAGGAGCAGCAGCAGTTCACTATTAAGATTATTTATTATTATTCTGAGAAAAATACCCAAACCAGAAGGCCTATAGGTATTATTCACGGCACTAATTTTAACCAACCCAAGGCGATATAGGTAGGACAATATCAAATTACCAGACCAACCGTATCAAAGGCTATAAGCTAGTTATTATTAACACGTGAATGACTTTAAGTCTAACCCAACTCCGAAGAGCTATAGGTCTATTATTATTATTATTATCTGTGACAGCGTAAACCCAACTCGGAGAGCTTTAGGTGAAATAGCAAACCCAACTCGGAGAGCTATAGGTTTGTTGTTATTATATTTAATTTATGTAGCAGAGCAAACCCAACTCGTGAAGTTATAAGTTTACTCAGCCACTACACTTACTATACAATTTATTTAATAAACAAATGTGTCACTATTCTCTATACATAAACATATAACACAATCACACCGGACAAGTCACATACCACTTTGCCGTATACTTTGTTACTGATTGTTTCGTTCTAGTCGTGAACAGAGTTCACCAAATTTATTAAATCGACTTATAAAGCATATTTAAACGACAGCGTCGTTCATTTTCTTATTGGTAATCATTTGGATATTGCATGCCTTCTATTATTCGGCACCTATATATATCATGACTATATATAATTCGTTGTTTCCCAGTACCATCAATAAGCATAAATAATACATTTAAATGTACACATTTTCATGCCATTTAAAAACGAAACTAACATTTATAGTTTCATTGAAGTGTCACGTAATCAATATTATCATAGTAAAACAATACTACTACACTTCCTCCCCCCCTACTGAAAAAAAAATCGTCCCGATTATATATATAATTATATAATTCATAGGCGGAAGACACGCTTGAAGTTGTCGTGAACAATATTACGTAAGTTTTCTTCCGTCAGGTCGCGGCATTTAGCTACACGGGAGATAACATAATCCGTTCGGGTCGGATATCTGGCAAGATGAGGCGCATCCGTCTACCAGTAGGCGTTCGATCGGGATGGCTCGTATTGCCTGAATCCTGAGATCGTTCCTCCGAATCAGATCGTTGCGGACGAGGATGGGCGCAACGCTAAAAAACATGTTGCGGAAAAGATCTGCAAAAGAACGTATTATCTCCCGAGGGACGTAGGTACAGTGCAGAACCAGTCGATTGGCCGGATTTATATGGTTGAGCAAAATCTCTGCCAGGGTTTCGTGGGCCTCTGTATCTCCCCACTCCTTCTCTCTACAGTGTAGGATCAATGGGAGGGAAAGTTCAGCGGCCAACAAAGCCTGGTCACAGAATGCTCGACACTGGCAGTCCCAATCAATGGTCCATTTCATGTCGAGTTCAGCCTCACCGATGGCCCCTATGTTGGTGTTGTGGCGTACATGGCGGCGAAGTTGCGCTTCAACCAAAGGAGACCAAATATCCGCATGACGGGGGTGCAGACCCATAGCTAATATTATTTTGACATGGGGAAAATCTCCTTGGCGGTCGCTGTGTCCCCAGCTGTCGACGTTGTCCCGAATGTCCACTACTGCGCTCATCTCTGCGATATCAGCCTCCATATGGCCAGCATGGCCCGCGCGAACGCAAGCGTCGTAGAGGTGGATGTGGGCATCACCTCGCCAAACGGATGGAGGGGCTGGAACAGGAGATTTTCCATGTTTTCCTGTTTGGCCATATTTGATGTTGTGGTGACGACTGAGCGCCTCGAGAACCATATTGATACACTGGTTGTCGAAAATTTCGACGCTGTACTGGAGTCGTTGCCGACGTAATGGATCGGAACGGTGAAGTACAGGAGGAAGCAATGTGGCCAAAGTAATTGCACTTATAGCAACTTATGGTAGAATTGTAAGCAGAAATAGTAGAAGTCCGTGTCTGCGGAACGTTTGCATCTACCCTTTCAAATCGAGTGACGACATCCAAGTAGTCGTTCAATGAATTTGGTGGAAACCTGCATATTGACAATTTAACATCCCTACTTGTATCTCGTGACATTAGCGTATTCAAAACTCGACGCTCCAAGTCATCGGTACGCAAATCTGGGAATGCGTGTCTGCCAATGCGCAGAAGTACATCAGCGTAATCGCGATCGGTGAGTGTGCAACATGAGAACAGTTCAAAAAAACACTTCTGAATTTTTAACATCAATCGGCAGTTGCATATCGCCTCTATATCCAATATACATCGATCACTGCAGTAAAACGGCGAGTTCCTTTTTTGCAATATATCTTCAACATACGGCATATATTGTAGTACACTTAAATGTGTGTGCTTACATGTTCAGTATCTACTAATACAAAATACTTGTATGCATGTGGGGGTTGGTGTCATTTCTCATGATAATACAGAAGGATTTGTTTGGAGTGGCCTTTGTCGGGGACTTGTGTCGTACATCTGTCAAAACCACGTGCTTTTTGGACACATATGGAAATTTCAAATTATGAATGTTAGTGAAACAAAATTAGTTGTTTGTTAGGGCATAGCACTAATTCACGTGTACTTGAGTGGATGGCAGGTCAAGACCTCAGTGACGATATCCGATGTCCATTCTTGAGACCACGATCACAACACGAAGTGAGATCAATGGCGATTTTAGTCTTCTAAGTGAACATTCCTATCATTTATAGAACAAATTTATGGGCGGGAGATATAGAGTGATAAATGACTGTCGCCATGAAGAATTTTTCATGTTCGATTGCATAGACATCGGACAACATTTTTAGGACAATAATGTAATATGTTAAGGGAATAATGCAAAATGGAAACATTGCTCACTTTGGTTGGCATTATCCACCGTTTCGTATCCATACAACTCATCTAGCACTCATGATTCATGGAGGTATTGATAGTGCCTCGCAAATAGGTTGAAGTCACTAAAGGTTGAACTAACTACATTACATCCACAATCTAAATGGTACATTGCCTAACCGCTAATTGATGTGCAATAATAAATAATTCTGCACCCATTTGAGACAAAACGCAGAAGCCTTACCACAAATGCCAGTGGCAGGGGATGCAAAGATGCCCCAAGCATGGCCCCAAGAGATATCGGAAGTCCTGTTGCTGTGTTTAATTGTAACTTACGTCCAAGTCGGTGCGAAGTTTTCTGCAGTTTGACATGATGCTTTAAGTGTTTTAATCACCTAAAATAATGGGAATGAACATGTAACTGGTTAGTTGAAAACGCTTCTAGTGAGGAAGTACGAATCAGGAGGTAAACCTGCAAGTTGAAGATAGTGTGAGTTATGTCGGACAGAATCCATTAAATCTATTGCTAAGCTATTGCCTCGTTTATTCATCATAGTTGCATTTTTATCAAAGAACTGATGTGCTAAAAACCTTCGTTGAAATGTCTACATGCTTCACAGAATAGCTTATTATTCCTATTAAATAGGATGATGTTATAGAATAATAGAAAGGCTTTGCTATTAGTGTTGTTGCTTTCTCTGGCAACGAGATAACTCCTAGCAATAACAGCAAGTCTTCTTGCATTACATGCTAATTAGGTGAGACATTATGGATTCTGTGAGATTCTCATATTCATTGTTGTTTGCTAGTGGGAATGGCGATTGAATTGTCGGTTGAGGCTGTTGTAGAGCGAAACTTTCAAGCTTCAGTAAACAGAGCTGTATTTTCAAATTGCTGGATATAAATTGCCGGTATCTTACACGGATGACATGTTGCAATGTATAGATTGGATCTGATAGACAAGATAACATGTTTGAGTGAAGTTGATAGATGATCGATTTCAGATAACAGTGATGCAACTTCAATTTAAAGGACAAATATTTCCACTCAAGTTGCACAGGTCCTCTATTGATTGATTTTGATAAAATTGTTGGTTGTTGGCCATACCATCGAAAGTTGAATTGGTGGACCTTCAGGAAAAATATTGAATGATGACTCCTTCAATCTGGTGATTCTTTATTAAAATTTGGGACAGGCCAAGATTTCAAGACGGTGAAAATGTAGGGAATAGAAACTCTAGAAAAGAAATTTAATTATTATGTTGGAATAAATTAGTGTTTTTCCTGGACGACTTCTAAGAGTTCTGAAAAATGTGCAAGTATTTTAAATCAATAGTATGACATTTGTAAAAGTTCGCAGACCTCGATATCTTGAAATTGCTTGTAGGCCTACTCATGAACGTCAAATTACGTTTTAGACTCTGCTCACAAAATATATGTTGTTTGCCAAATTCAGATTTTCTCATTGAATTATGTCGCTAGCTTTTGGGGTTCCTCATTTTTTCTAAAGACATTGGAACTTCACTCACATAACTCTTAATCACAATCTGTGCATTCATTGCTATGCGCCACTTTGCTTCTCTTTTCCCTGTCAACTGCAGCTGTACAATTTGCATTGATGCATGTTGAAAAGCTGTGTTAAAATAAAAATGAGCACGAACAGGAGAAGCTTGGGGATGAAACAACAATGTGCAATCTTCAATAGATTTTTCGTATGAAACTTCGATGTCTTGTATTGCATTTCCGTGACGATTACCTTGGATGTATTCGACCAGTGACAATGGACCAAGATTGCTTGCGGTTTGTATCAATTTTTTTTCAGTCTTTGATCTGTGATTCCAGCTGCTTGAAAGTGTCACTCCATTACATTTAGCCAAAATTGTCCATTTAAATGGAGGTGGATCTGTTGATGGTCGAAATAAATCAGGTCGATGGACTGCAAATTCAACATTTTCCATACTGACATAAAATCGGTCATTCTAATAAAAACTGTTTATTTCTTTTATCCACGTGGCCTATGTAATATTTAGGTTCACGATAACATTCTATGTGTTTATCAGCCATACTACTATATTTTCAATTGTGACATCCTATGAAAATTCAAATATAGATAGTATAGCATAGTAAGCATACATAGCAGCTCCCTGGACAGAAAGTGTTGTGTTTTTAACGCAGAATGTGCTCAAAAGATATCTAATCAACTATAGACAACAGCAACGCCAGAATTGGCAACCCATTATAGTTACTTAAATGTCTCATGTCGGTATTTTTCTGTTTAATAGTCAGGCTTAATTGTTAATTGCGTTTAATTGTATTGCTCTCACGTAGACATTGCACACACATTCTATAACAGCGTGATATCTAATTCAAAATCATTTATTGGCTTAGGACAATGCATGCAGAAGTACTAGGCCAATAAATCATTTATACACTTTTTTTCGTTCTTTTTTTTAAGCAATACAATTTATTACTTTTTCATTGAGTAACCCATAGCTTCGTTCATGGCTCATAGCTAAGCTAGAGGTGAAATCATGTAAAAGAAACTTCGACATTTAAATTATGAATTACAGAGACTCGTACATTAAATCTATTGACTTGGACTTTCTAATCGTGTATGTAAAGCCTGATGTCAGTGATAAATCATGCACTTACTCAACTATTGCATGATTGCTTCTTTAGAGCAGTGTAACATGTTTTTAGCAATGACTTCTTTTTCAAAACTATGAAAATTATAGCACCGATATAGAAGTGCAGGCGTACCTGCTTTTTTCAGAACACACTCTCACTTTTTAGCAGTGAGAACGCACTCTCACTGCTAAGAAGACGCTCACTCTTGACGGACTCCGCAGTCCATATTTATTAAATCGGTTTTCGTAATCCTATACGAATTCTGTGAGCTCTTTCATCCTGGAGTGCAAGCATGCTTTGAGTTAATGGAACTGACTTAATTCAATCGTGTTTTGAGTAGGATGTGCTATGATGATCAAAGACAGATTGTGATCAACATGTCTGTGATTATCAAGATTAATTGAATAGAAATTTAGCCTGATCAATCGTGAAAATATTTATTGGCAGATCTAGTCTACGCTAAACCAGGACAAGAGCATTCATAGCTAGCATATATTGCGCTCCTTCCAGTGCATTGGAGTAAGCCTTATTTCCCGCGCGGGCAATAATCTGCTTTAAAGGTCAAATAAAGCAGCTGGCTATCTACAATACATGTGCGGAGACAAGTAAACGTGTTTGTTAGATACCCAACTTTTCTATTTTTTTGTTGAGGTTTTGTTTCATGACAATATTGGTTCTGTGGGTGGTAATTAAGGGTTTTCTTCATATTCACTTGATCTTCATCTGAAGGCGCTTTGCAGGGATGCTGTCTAATTGCTGACAATCATCTCACTAATAATAAAGGAAATAGTTTTCAAATCCCCTGATTGTGAATTTTCTTACTTTTCAGATTACCATTCACGTTTCCAAAAGTTTGAGATAAATGGCAACTGCATCTGGTAAGCTATATCCTTTTGTATTACGACATCGGTGATATGAAATTGGACATATGTGTTCAATTGGTCACGACAATGAGTACTGACGTTTCTATTCTTGATTTAATGTGTAAATAGTTGTAGGCCTACTTGTACATGTATATCTTGATACTTGTATATAAGTGAACTTCAGACTCGTTGGTTAATACTGCTCCCACAGATATTGATACCTCCAACTACTAACGTATCCTCCACATAATGTCTAAACTAATAGGTTAAACTGACAAATCAAGGAGTCCATGATGTAGATTACATATCATGAACATGACACAGATTCTCACGATACTTTTATCCAACTTACCGAAACAATTCGTGAAAATAGTTAACCGAAAAAGTCACGGCCCTATCAGTAGAGTAGTGATCTGATTTCAACTTGACTAAATCGCTAATAAGAGCAGACCTCATGTCTGGTGATTAACTTGCATTGGTCATCATTTGCAAATCAAGAGTTGCGGGAGATATTTCTGGTGATCTCGAATAAGCCAATAAGATATATCTCGTGCTCTGTTTTTTGTGTTTGAAATTCTGCATTACACGTGTGGGCATCATCAGCTATTTATGCGGCTGTACATATAGCATTATAGAGAGATAGCATGCATTGCATAACTTAATCAACACGTTTTGTGTATGGGAGATTTACACTTGTGCACAATTCCATGCGACATACACTAATCCCAAAAATGTATGTCACCTTTTGAAGTGCTTTTGAATGTTAATCGATGACATCGTTATCAAATTGCCACTTTGAATATATCTATGAAAACATTGAACACTCCATATGGGATCTGTAAGCTAGTCTATGGACTTCCAAATGATAGTGCTTGGACTGTAAACTCCGTACAACTGTACCCCGCATTGATATCTGCATTTACATGAGTGAAATAGGAACTCCAGACCAACGGTTCAAGCCATGGAAATCGAATCATTGGTGACACATGAAATTTATACTGACCGTGATATTTGATTTTTTATTTCATGTGTCACCAATGAGTCATTTTCTATAGCTTAAATTATTGCTTTTAAGCTCCTATCTTGCGCATGTAAATGCCGATATCAATTTGCCCTACTGTTGTACAGAGTTTCCAGTCCATTATACTATTCTCTAGATGTCCATGGTTAGTCATTGAATTGAAGTATATTTCTATGAATGTAATAAGACGCACTGGCATCAGAAAGCTTTGATTTTGAAATTAATTGTACTCTTAAGCATGCCTACACGATCAACGAAATGAAGAGAGTAAAATTGAGAAACAAAATTGATAGAGGAGGATGGTGGGAGCTAGAAAAGATGACTGAGGCTTTAAGCTTTTCAGTAATGAAGATGGCAACATCAGAAATTGTTCAACTTCTGAACTTGAGCAAAAGAATGATTAGAGCGAGGCACAAAGCAAGATTTAGAGCATAAAAATGTTCAACTGCTAGAAAGGGAAATCGAGCGAACACAACCGACTACTGCTTATACTCTTTGTTCTGAATAAGAGAGCTTTACCCGCAGTACATGTAGAGTTACTCAATATGCGGAGTGAACGATTATGTTATACAGTCCACTATACTCTGCACAAGCCGGTATAAGAAGATGGAGACCGTTGGTATAAGAAGATGGAGTACAAAGGAGATTGAGATTGTCTAAGAAAAAATGCAAGTGGAGAGAAATTTGGAGGAATGTGATACTATTTATGAACGAGAGGAAGTTTCGAAGAGTGAGGAATGACAGGCTGATGCAAATCCATGGCTACGGATGAGCGAATGAGAGCTGAGAATTCCAGATAAAGTAGCAGGTAGGAAGTCAGCTCAATTAATGCTCTCGGAGCGATCTGACTTTGTGATGTTAGTGAGTTAGAAATTCTGAAATGTTTCGTGAAATTGAGAAAGCGAGAATACTTACATTAATACATTAATTAGAATAGTTTTTGATGCATCGTTCAATTCATCTCTTGCAAGCTTAAACTTTGATGACTTGGCAGTTTGGTTTATTTACCGCTATTGCCTAATATTGCATGTATATCAAATATTATTAAAATTTACAATGTAGTTATGAAACAATTAGCTTCGCACACTGATGGCACCATAACAATCGTCAAGGTGGTGTCCTTAAGTCCACGTTTTCGGCAAACGTGATATTTCCGAGAATTTGTTACCGAACAAATCGTCAAGTAATATTTTCAGGAGTCTTCCTTAATATTTAAATCAAAAATATTTTTCAGGAGAGTGGCTAAGCTACTGTTGGTATGAATGATCCAACTCATTATGAGGGTGCAGCGAGTTCTGTGATCGGGGTATTTGTCTAGTTGAGAGATAGAAATTGATTACTTTCGACAAATTGGGTATGCAGCTCACAACTTAGTATACGTCAATTCTGAAAAGCATGCTTAAGTGATCCATCTTGTATTTTCATATCTTTGGTACAGCGATGATGCTTGATGGCAATGGGAATATACGTGCGGGTCATTCCAGAAAGCAGTGATGATTTTGTTGAAATGAACACTTGATTTTATGGTGTTTTGCGATGTAATGCACGTCCCATTATCTTTTAATGATAGTGGCACGTATAAGACTTTGACCGCTGTCATGGTAATGAATTTTAGAGAAATTGTTCTGTCAAATCACAAATCTGATCTATCAAATTTCACCAATCGAACTTGCCTATGTCCAAATTACTTCTTGTACTTGAATGTTGTAAATTTGCAGTAAATGGTCTAAAACTTTGTATCAAGATGTCTCCTGTGACGAATTGTCCTATTTTATTTCAAGTAGAGGCTTCCCTAATTTATTGAAATGGAAGACATCTTTTCCTTTTAGCGCTGGATCTTTCGGCCTGCCTCCTTATGTTTCAAGCGCATTGTCATATTGCACCGAAAACTCAGGTGTACACAGAGATCCTTTGCACATGCTGATGGAATTGAAATCCGTTTTAGGAATCATGCATTGAAATTTCGAAATTCTTTTTCAGTAACAATTATGGAGTTCACTTGGATGTTTTCACAGCATGTCGGCACGGATGCGTGACCGCTTCCACCGCTAAGTAATTGATTTGCTGATCATTGGGAACTACATGGAAAAGGAGTGCAGGTGGTCGGGATACTGAGGAGTTAAGCTTAATGAATCGGCAGTATTTTATGTAGGCCGACTAGAGAGAGACGATGAAGATGACATTGTTTTACTATGACCGCTGACAGGTAGTAATGATAGTGACATTGCCACTTTGCATGTGCAAAACGCAAGCAGAATTTTTCCGTTGTTGACATCAGTCGGTTCTTCGGTAAATAATAAGTAATGTTGAAGTAGGCTTGAATTAGATATACTTGAAATATAATAACTAGCATTATTACGAGTGACCAAGCCGAAGGTTCGTGAAACGCTTCTTGAGTTTATTTTATATTTTATTTACTTCAATACAGATTTGGTTGATGAATTCTTGCATCCCTTCTCATCTTCTATTCCCTCGGATGGCAATTGTGCTGTCTTAGTGGGATATTGTGCCTACGTGCTCAGTAGTGGTACATCTGCGACACGTTGGTCTAAGCCAGATAACTTTAAGGTGGATAACCCAATGTCCATTGCACTTCAGCGGTGCAACCGGCATGTGATGAGTGGATCAGCTAGACCGCGTTGTTTCAAATGTACAGCCATGTTTCCACGGAGAAAAGTCGTAGGCCTACTTTTCGCTCGTCGCACACGTTAACAACAGGTGTCTTGAAAAATCTTTCTGTACTTCAATTGGAGTTCCCCAAATCAATTTCCTTCGTAGCTTTATCCTTTTTTTGTGGGCAAAGAGGCAAGCGTTGGATGATCTCAAACGAAATCCTGATGAAGAATTTTGTTCTAGCGGCAGACACTGCACTTGTTCGTCGATGCGGAGTCTGCAAGAGGCAGACATCAATTCTTCTGATAATTTTGATCTCTAATATTATCCAAGTCTAATGAACTCGAATAACAGGAAGGAAACATTGCTAAATTGTATCTGTAATTGTAAGTCATTTACTTATACAGCCATATACAAGAGATCAGACACATGCAAATACATCATACTTTTTCCAGAAACATTCAAACTTTCATTCAGATGATAAAGCTTTGCGATCCTAAACAAGTCAGCAATAGTTTTGATAGATTTGTAATGAAAATTGCAACTGTTTTGTGAAAGACTGTATTGCCCATGGGTGTCATTTGTCACCATCCTCGAAATACAATAAAAAATAAAAATCGGTGAATTGTCTTTCATTTGAATGTTGAATTAATGTCCAAGAGCGGAGAAACTCAGATGAAACAATGATTGATGCAAAATCTATCAGAGCGGGCATTGCAGAGTTAATAAACGCTCAAATATTGAACAGTGTCTGAGAAGGTTGATTACTTCGAAAATATGATGACATTTTGACTCAAATTAATTGCTTTCCCTCATAAAATGCTTATTTACTTTCAGAAACCTGGAAAGTCATGATTTCTGCCGAAGATGAAGCTCTGGATAAAAACTTCCGATTCCCATCGCACACTCCTCTTCCTCAAGTTCTGGAGAGTTGGAAGCATCATTTCGGAATTTCTGGTGATTTCATATTGACATCTGATGATAAGGAGGAAGAGTACGATCTGGACTTTACTCTCCAGGACGTCGGTGAGACGAAGGAGGGCTCTAAGACAGTGGTGTTGGCTATCGAGCTCTCAGATCCTCCCAAAACAACAATAAACATCAATATCATACTCGACGGACAGTGCAAGAATTACGATGTGGAAAAGTGGCACAGATTAAGGAACATCATTCCAAACGCAGCAGGAATAACATTCCAATATGAGGGGAAAGTTATTACAATGAACAAGACATTCCGTCAGTTGGGCATTAAGGATAACGGCGTCATCACTGCTGTAAAATCCATTTCAGTTGAAATTTCTGACGGGACTCGCAAAATGCTTCCGATGCGGGATGGCTCTGCCGTTTCTCAGTTGAAGGATTTCTTGAAGAAGCTGGAGAAGGAAGAGTACTTCTTTGTTGGTTCAGGAAGTAAGCTTCTTCGTGAAGACAAGCTTCTGAACACGAGTGAAGCGATGAATGTCACGAGGCCGGAATTCGCGGTGACGATAGGTGGAGACTGCTACAAATTTATCGCCAATGGAGGGAGAGTGGCTTTCAGCAATTTTACGGCTGATCTTTCCAACATTTCGGGAATATGCAGGCGTGAGATCTCGAGGTATCTCTATCACTGCGAGGGTTGCGGAAGGCGAATTGCGGATAGCGACGGTGAAGCGCAGCTCCTCAACATCGATTGTTGTCCCTATCGGTCATTGATTTTGAAGGTGGCGGATACTCGTGTATATAGAGGTGAGTTGTCAACATCTATGGCCTCATAGAAATCTGGAAAGAAATTGCTTGGACACGTTTGGCTATTTTGCATTGATAGAAGTAGATGTATCCCACTGATTACAGGAAGTTCAGAATCTACGAAAGTCAAAAGCTATGTATTCTCCATGAAATCAGTGTGATAAAAGATATCTATTTCATGATTTCATAGCATCTTCAATAGAACCAATGCGCTGACCCTACCACAGACAAATGACTTACATGTGTCTCCAGGAGAGAGTGGAATAGTAAAGGAGTAATACGCATCTGAAAAAGACTTATAGTACCAGAAGATTTCGTCATGAAAGCCAGATCGGTAGTTATCCGCCTCATAACCAACCCGAATGAATATTTGTTCCACGGGGCTTTAACGCCCGCTGTATTTCCATTGCATTGGCATTAAATCCCGCGCGAAGAGAAAGCTGATGAACATCCATGTTACCGGCCATCAGTGAAAATTCATGACTATCTATTGTAAACATAAATGTCAAAGCTTTAATGCTTTTGCTCCCAATATAGCTTGCAGAGGATATAGAAATCTAAACACATGAGGGTTATTCGTTCAAGGTGGACATTATATATCTTTATTCTTATTTTCGGACAGTACCACCCAAGAAATTGAAAACTACAATTTTCGCGAGGCACCTTTCATATGATCAATCAGAAGATTGGCCTGAAGGTGTCTGATTGATCAGAGGAAAGGTGCCTCGCGAAAATTGTAGTTTTCAATTTCTTGGTTGGTACTGTCCGAAAATAAGAATAGAGATACATGAGGGTTATAATACATACGGTAGATGATTGCTTCTTCATATCATTCGACGAGTTTTCTTCTACATGCTCTCTCTAATTGCCTTCTCGGAGTAATAATCTGCAGCATATCAAACAATCTGTCACTAATGTTGACATAATTACAATTATAAAGTTATGTATGCAAACTATCTCTCCACTTGATCACCCTATCGTTGTTGTCTTTCCACAGTCATTCCGTAATGTTGTAATGTTAATTAAATCGGAACATTTCTAAATATGCTGAGATAGTTTCACTTCAGACATTTTAGAAAAATTACAATTGACTTGAGCGAAGCATTGCATGCAGTACACGCAGTAGATGGACACATGAATGGTGAATATGAATATTAAAATTCTTCGCACGCAAGAAAGTTGTCAGTCAGCTTGATTCAGTGCATTTTGTGTGAAGTGTCCGGATTGTCTCATGTAATATGCCGTCTGAATGTTTCAGGAATTTCTTAATTGATGCTGTATGACTTAAAACAACGTAATGGAAACTTGCAGAAGAGAGTTGTTGCATATCATAGTTTAGCCCTAAATGGGGCTTTTCGAACGAATAAATACCAAACTGATTCAAGACTGCCTTTGTACCTAAAATAAATTGCAAAATCAAACTAACACTAGAAATAATGACTTATTTTTAGAGAAAAAGACCTGACAACTGCGGCTTTAGTGTCCGCTGATTGATGTAGAAATCTACATGAATTTCATCTCTATTGGACTAGAACAGTTGTCGTTTATGTCTTTCTTGAATGAATGGAACCAATATGATGTAAGAAAGAAATCATGACATCAAAGTTTTGAGAATTGAAATTCACGCAAGCCTAGTTATCTACAAAACATGCTTACAAAGCGCATTAGTCTCATATTTAAGATGTTCTAAACAAAAGATATGATCAGAGAATCTCTTTTTTATCTACAAACCGATGCGCAGTTTATAAGCCCGCATCATGTGTCAAGTTCGACACTTGTAGTCCTTTCATGATGCGGACATAGCAGCTTTGAGGAACATTTGGAGCAGAAGTCGTTTCGATCCGCTGTAGCCCTACAGTTACACAGTGCACACGAACTGAACTATTTCTCTTCATCTATAGACGATGTCCGAATCATTAGATCACATGGCAGGTCTCATTCAATCTGCTGATCATGTCATCAGATGATTATGTGTCGAGGGACCTTCTCGAATGATCAGCCACGTATGAATGAGACGTGGCAGTAAGCAGATAAAGTTCATTTCGACAGTTAAGGAGGTAAAAGGTCCTTTCCACATGCGTCATCACAATCACGTTTTAGTTGACAACAAGCATTGTTGAAGGGTATAAATCTTTGATAAGAAGACGACTTAACATTTCAGTTTTAGTTTCGCATAGATAACATCAGTCTGTGCAGACTGTCGTAGCAGATCAATGCGTGTGGACTACAAATAATCGAAATTAGCCGTGTAAAGTCTAGGCATTACTAAAACCAATCAAAATCATTGATATAACGGAAAGTTATTCTCATCATTTTCATCTTTCTCTATGTATCTCACAGATCCTGAATGTCTGAGACTTGGGTCTGCGGGCTGTGTTCAGCAGTAACATTAGAGGTCTAATGCAAGGGTCGGCGAACTAGAACAACCCGCGGGCCGCTGAATAAGTGATTATCAAGTTTCAGAAAAAGAACTAGTCCGGCAGCTAGAGCGAGTTTCTACAGGGAATGAGACTTCACAGAATGATGTGCACCCTGTGACTACTACCAACCTGCGCGTCTGCAGAGTTGCGCATGATTCCTCCTCTTGTCAGACAGGATTATAGAAAAGCACATGAAAATCCAATAGGAAGCAGACTGAGGTTTTCGATGAAAATGAGATTTTGTCTGTACTCTGTGATTAAGGAAGAAGCAATAAATCTAATGTCATACATGTAATTTTTCTCATGGAATGTCATCAGGTCATTTCTTATCGCGTTCATGCACTTTGTCTATTAAGCTAAACACATTCAGATTTTGTAAGCATTCTAATAGTCGCAAGCACAAGTGTGTGTGTGTGTATGGACAATTTTCGCCACATTTAGCCACATTCTCGCATACATCACCGATTAGAAGTATAACAATGACATATGTGCACATATAGGAAATGACCTGAAGACATTCCATGTGAAAAATTATGGCTCTAGGCTTAGTACTTTTCGCATAATCAATGAAGACATAGAAAATCTTCCATCATGAAATCGTCAATCTGCTTCCCATTGGATTTAGAAGCGTTTTTCTTTGATCCTGTATGACAAGAAGAGCAACTGGATAGAACTCGGCACATGCAGAGATTCGTAGTGGTCATAGGGTGTTCATCATTCAGTGAAAGTCTCATTCTCGTCCTCGGTCCCTGCAGAAACTCGTTCTGGTTGCCGGACAAGACTAACATCAAAGTCTCATTGTATGAAAAGGCTGTTTTAAGATATAAATGGTAGGAATATCATAAATAGATATTCTTGCAGCAATTTCCGACCAATGATGTCCACAGTGGAACGGGTGTTTCCACCTTCATGTGACAGAACGTTACTGCACCTTCACTGAAACATTTCTTTTTTCTTGTCCGATGCAGTCAAGTGGAGCAATTTCTGACTAACACTTTAGAAAGTCATACTCAGTCATCATGAAATGCTTTTCATGTAAATATGTTGCTCTTTCATCTGTTCTGACATATCCTTTTCGAGCTGTTGAGTATCTCAGGCTGATAATTTCAAGAAATTATTTCATGTTTTCCTATCCTGAAAACTCATTTCTAATTTCTTGTGGTGCAGAAATATTATTTATGAAGCCTTAGAATTATGACTGTCAGACTTCTTTCTAACTTAACTATTGTTGATTAGCGCAGACAGCTGAAATTGACTATTGTTGACTCCTTCTTATTTTTAGAATATCACAGGTTTTAGAACATGATAACGTGGAAATTCCTGTAATTGTTTTTGTCATTTGAAGTGTTTTAGACACCAAAGGTGTATTTCTAAAAGACATTTCTGGTGACCGAAATAATCTCACAGACACGCTAAAATATCTGCAAATTAGGAGACTGTCCGAACTTATCCGACTTCTGAGGTCAATTCGGACAATCTTGAACGAAAAATGTTTATCATGCAGTAATTGAAAAATGCAGTCCGAATTCAAAAGAAGAAAATAGATATTATTTTCATATTCAGACAAATATGTTTGTGCCAACTCAGACAGCTGCAAAGAAATCGGACAGAACACTCAAACATGACGGTTTCTAACTCATTTGTTACAGCTGTTGCAGGCTGTAAGATATAAATAGCAGAAATAATATGAATGGATATTCCTACGACAGTTTCTGACTAAGGATCGCTACAGTGGAACAGTGGTTTCCATCTGATATAGTCGTGCACCTTTCTGAAGCAGTATCTGACCAGCAGAGATCGCTTGCACTTCACACTAACGCCTCTTATTCTCAAAGAACGAATCCAATCTGCATGGAATTTTGCATGTTGATAAAGAATACACTCATCTACCAGTATATGAAGTTTAGTGGCGATAGGTTGAGTTTTATGATTTTATAGAGAAATTTGAAATCTTTGAGGATAGCTTCTAAGTACCGGAATTCAACTTACATCTTTCGCGAGAAGAAACGAACCAAGGATATTATCTGATGTATAAGAGGAAAACTCGAAGCTTCTTTAGCCCAAAATTATTCCCCTGATGGCCTGACTTTGATTTTGTAGAGAAAACTGTCTCATTGATGCTGTCATAAATGCCTTTCTGTACTGATTTCAGATACAAAAGAAGAGGATTTGATGGCCAGTTTCCGGGGAAAGTATTCCAAGCTGCTTTCGGAATTCAAATTGTTGAAAAAATCTCATACTGAAGCTCAATGGACATTGTCGACCTTGAGATCGGAGAATGAGTCGTTAGAGAGAAGAAACAGGCGCCTACGGACACAATTGGCTGATCTACAGGCAAAGCTAAAAGTGCTCGAAGAAAATAACAAAAAGTTGGAAGATGAACTCCATGGTTTGAAAAGTAAGTTCAGAAGACGCTTCTGCATCTGTTGTTTTGGGTTAATGCGTGGGATAATAGGACTCCAGCTCCGGGTTTTGATAGGACTCCAACTCCGGTGTTATGGCACTGTCAAATGAAGGACGCACGGATGTCGTATTACACGCCGCTATCAGGACTGAGCAATAGCATATGATTTCAATCGTCGACAACCCGAAGATCACAATTCACCAATTACACACAGTGCCGTTGGAAAACTGATAGTTAAATTTAAGGAAGCCATAAGTGTCGAAGACCATGAAAGAAGTGGAAGACGTGCCCCGGTGACAGATGATGCTTCATCGATTTGAATTTTAGCTGCAGTTTCCAAAGTTCTCACAAAAACTCTCGTCGGTCTGTCACAAGAACATGGACTTAGTCAGCGCAGTTTTCTTCGAATTTTACATGCCTTTGAATGTCATCCGTACAAGGTGCAAATGTTGCAGCATCTTTGTAAAGCTGACCCGACAGAGGCGTAGTGTTTTGTAAATGGGCTCTACAGCGTCTGGAAGAATCTCAGTATTTCTCTTCGATGATTCTCTAAACTGATGAAGCTAATATTTATGTTAACGGTGAAACAAACCATCAAAATTGGAGATATTGAAGCGATTCGAATCCAAACTAGACTTGTCAGTCAAAGATTCAAGGTGGTAAAATAATGGTGTGATGCGATATTTGGAGTAGCCGAATAGTTGGGCTTTGTCAAAGAAAATATGACTTCTGATATCTAAGAATGCTCCAAGAGGAAATGATGCCATCTCTGCTAAATGTTGAGAGAGAAATTCCGGAATTCTTCAAGAATTCCAGAAAATTGCTAATGTTGATGCTAACTTCAACGACTTCAAAAGTAGTGAAGTGGAAGTCCGCTCCTGCTGAAAGTAGCATCATAAGCAGACGAAAAATGAGGAATTATCTAAGCGCTTTCATGATCGTTGCCAGTCATCAGAGGTAGTTATCCATAATTCAACAAGTATCTTGAACTTGTCACTTCATTGTTGCATCTCAGCAGTGTTTGATATTGAAATGAGCATGTTTTTACGCCTATGCTGCTGTTGCTGTGTTGTTTGATATGGATGACAATTTGCACACCTCAAATGTACGCATGTAAGCAACATGATGACCACATGATGTTTATAGATGCTTTAGACGCAGCTTTATTTCGCGACAATTCTTGAAGTGTCAGTCAAATTCACATCCCTTACACTCATATACGGAACTTGGAAGAGGTGTGGTTTGGTAGGAGTCGTGTGAAGATTTGCAGCCAATGAGACGAAGACGGAGAGAGAACAATGTCCACACAAGTAATAAAAATGCGTCGAACAGACGAAGTCAGATCAAGTTGCTGACATGACAACTCATCACGTTATCACCTCTAATTCAAAAAGTATGTGCCCGATTTGCATAATTTTTTACCTGTGGGAAGAAAATACACTCAACTATATGTGTCTGAAGTTTCATGACGATTGATTCATTTTTACGGATTATAGACAAAATAGAAGACGTGGGGGTTATAGCCCGCATCATAACATCCTTGACAAAGCAAGATGTGAAAATGTGGGTAAAATATTTGTTTTACTTTATCTTATTGCGGAAGTAGGGGCTCCTAGGCCAAACATTGACATCTGAACTGTAGCTCCGCAATAGACAGCAAATATTTACGAAACATAGAGACGATAACTTGAAGTGTAGCGATGTCAGCAACTTATTGTCAAATAATCTCCGTTCGACTCATTTTCATTGCTTGTGCAGATGTTGTTCTCTCTCCGTAATCGTCTCATCGGCTGCTATTTCAAATCTTCCCACCACTTCTGCTCTACCACAACCTTTTGAATGTAATTGGAAAGAGCCAATATTGAAAGATGGTGGTTTTATTTTCCTTTTTGTTATTCTTTACAATCAATTTCTGTTAACATCATTTAAGGAAGGAAATGATGGTCTAGTATAAAATTTGACATTCACACCGACGTTTATGTACAAAAGTCTATGTCATAATGACATACAGGCTGAATACAAAAGGGTTGAAGGGCTTTTGCTTCCAAAACATGAAAAATAGCCAAGACATTATATTCAAAATCTGCCACATCTTTTTAAAGTTACATAGACTGTTCAGAGAAAATTATCCGGCACCTTCTTTTGATTTCTGAATGAAATTTGAGTGATTTCCCGGTTGAATTTTGACACGTGCTGGACAGTGGGCGGTAGTAATATTTATGCTCTAGTGTGTAAGATTTTCAAACTTTTTGAATTCTCTGAGATTTGGCTTCTAAATTGGAAAGCACGTACTCATTTTCGATGACTTGCAAACCATGAACTACTTCCGGAGTATAAATGATTTTTTGATCGTTCCATTAATTACAAAGCATCATATTTTCATTCAATGATTAACATAATTCTGTGACGTAGTATTGTAGTAATATTGATAGGTAATATCACTGAAACATTTTCAAGATTTATAGGAATAGTTATACCGCATTTTTACATGACTATCGCATGCACCATTACATCTGCTTTTGAAATTGGAAGATCAAATAATTGTATAATCGAAGCATTTGTTATTCTTTAGAATTAATGCATACAAGTCAAGAGAACACGGATAATGTGATTTAATTTTACTAAAGCATAACATCAAAATCAATTCATTTCACCGCTGGAATTAAACCATGAAAATCCTTCAAGATATAAAAGCCAGAAGGACCGTGGTCACCCATTGTCATATCGTTATTGAATCTAATGTTCAGCGTTTGAATTGTTTTCTCCTGATCGAAGAATTGATGAATTGTTTTTATTTTGACAGATTCTCCGAAGAATGATGCGGCGGTGCAGTATGTTCCTCCTCCACCTCCTCCTCCCGGTAAGTTCGAAGTCCTGCCGAAATTCTAATTAACATTCAGTCAAGATTAAAAAAGTTTCCTACTTTTGATGCAATTAATTGGAAAATGAGCACGTAATGAGACTCAATTCCTTCAAACTCCTCTTTGATCGACACCGAAATGTCGAATTAGGAGACTTAATATAAGCTGTTTGTCCTTGTGAACTGGAAGACGATATCAAGCACAGTGGTCCCCCCGTTAAAGACCAACCCCTGCAGCGACCACTCCCCTACAATGAAGTATTAGGATAACAGACAGCGAACTGTTGAATCCCATGAAATGTGAAGTTGTTCAACTGCTCCGATCATTAACCTCCTGAGAGAACAGCTGAGTTTAAAAGTGAAAGTTGTAGCCCATGCGCCTCCCACAGACATTTTATAAGAAGCAAATTCCAACTAGAACAACACAGACATTCAATCTGTTTACATTTCGATGACTTTTGATTGTCATTTTCATTGGATTTCAATCATTTGAATGAGGAGAATCCGTTTTTGAAAGATTTTCTTCTAACAAGTGAATTGCAGATAGAAAAGATGAATAAGAAATGAATGGAAAAGACGTTTGCAGGACGATGAGCAGTTGTGTCAATTCTCCGATGAAATGTTTTCCAAACAGTGAAAATGATTAACAGAAGGGAACCTTCAACTGATTTTCCTTCCAAAACAACTTCTTTGCGTCAAATTCATTCATTTCCTCTTCTTTGCAGTTCGATTCTCTCTGTGGGACTGGACGGAGACAGTGGGAAGTGGATTCCACGACCTGCAGCTGCCGGAGACGCCGACGGTCGGAGATCTCCGGAGAGCTCTGTCGGAGAAGGTGAAACTCCGGCCGCAGGAGGTGACGATTCAGCAATTCACCGGCGTCTCCGAAGATGGAGAGAAAGTGTTCCGTGTGGAGGAGGAAGGAAGAGGATTCTTCACAACTGCCGCCGGGAAGGAAGTGGAAGACAGAAGAGTGAAGAATGCGGATTGGAATGAGCTGAGGAATGACAGAGAACTGCTCGTTCTTCCGCATCAACGGTGCCTGTACCTCTTCATCTACCGACGACGATAATTGCAAGAACTTCTCCTTCTCCGCGATTGAAGATGGAAAATCAAGAAAATGAAATCTTTGATTTGTAAATAAACTTTGATTTATCTTCGCAATTTTAGTTCAGAGATTTGCGAACTTCCTTCGATCGTCGGGAAACTGTTTGTCGGCAGAGTCGAACCCGTGCCCTGTGAGTGTGTTGCCATCGCGTTAATATTCATGACTGTCTCGTTGTAAGTCAAGCCGTTTTCAGCTGAATAAGTATCGAACACGAGAAGGACTTTATCTCCCGAAGTGAATTATCCATTCTTACACACTACTAATATGAAGGATATCAGTAAGCCGCAATGACATCACCTTTTTGAAGAAGATAAAGAAACAAATTACCTGTTCGCACTTAGCTCAATCACCCGATCTCTGACTTGATCAAATGCAGTTTTCGCCAGACGTCGCAGTCAGTTGTACAGGTGAAAATATCAAAGGAGGATTTTGATGATAATGTTCTAAAATTCAAGATGAAATGCAGAACATGATTGTCAGCAATAAAGTGTATCCGTAGACACTGGACAGGCAGGACACAAAGTACGGAAGGAGCAAGACCCGGCTGGTAATAAGCCCTCTTGCATTGCATCAGAGCAGCTGCTCAAATATTATAAAAACAGGATTGACATAAGAGCTCAATATATTGAATCTTTTTAACATATGATCTGACCGATGACCGAAACGTTCGCGGAGAAGGCAGGTTGAGAACGAAGTGAAAAAGATGCTTGAAAAATAGAGGACACTGTTATAATAGGCACAGAAATGTAGAGAAGGTGTAAATGCGATTTCGCACGATGAGATGAATCCGGCCTTCGTTCATCGAGGACAAAACCGAAGTAAAACTGGATTGATGATGATGAGGTCATCAAAACTTAATTAAATTTCAATTAATTAATTGCCTAGTTATTCCAATTTCTATTGATTGCAGACATACAAATTCAATTGTCAGTTAGTTGATTGCATCATTGTTCTGTGACTCAAAATTCCAATAACAAAAATTGATTTCTCGTAAAGAAATTATCATTGTCCGGTATTAAATTATGTCAACATTATTCTGTGTGATATCTATGACTCTACAATATCAACAGGACTTATCCGACAAAGCACTTGATCAAGTATCAGGTTACACCGACAGTTCTAGTGCCTGGAAATTGTTTTGATTTACGTTCTCAATAGTCCACTTTCCATACGGACACATGTTCAGCATTGGATAGAGTGGATGCATCACCTTGAGATTTTTCCATATCTGATGAGTTGCTATAAAATTGATGAAGACAGCTGTGTTGAAGAGAATATTTGCGATTCTTCATTAGAAGATCTACATAATAGGAGACAAGCGATATAAATTTAAATTCCAAAAGTCAGGAAACAAGAGGTAATCTTGGACAGGTGCAAGACCTGTTTTGTTGACGTTTTGACTTGTTAAGACGTTGATTGGAGCACTCTTGATCCATTATCATGCGCACAGTGCTTTGAGGGGTACTCCACACGTTTACCTCGAACATCTTGTGACACCTGATCTTGTGAGATATAATGAATGCATCAGCTTCTGCTTTTGAAAGTAAAACTCATAGACTTCCTTTGAAATCTGCAGCTGCTATCTGAGCAATTCTCCGCGTGAATTGCAAATACCTTGAAGAAGAAGAAGAGTTAGCAGAAGTCTTTCTGTGGTTTATAGTTTGCAGTCCTGCCGACAAAAGAGACCGCTTCTATCTACCAAGAAAGTAAGTAACAGCCCTGTTCTTTGCGAACTGTACGAGACATTCATTGAGGAAGACTGGCGCCGAGTAACATTTTCCGATGAGTCTCTTGTAGGTCAACTCTCGGCCTTTTCCCGCGCCTTGAGAAAGCCAGCGAATATACAGGAATAATCCGAAACGCTGCGCAAGATGAGTGAAGAACGCTACAAAGTGATGATGTGGAACGCGTACATAACTGAAATCAGGAACCTGTAGTCAGTTGATGATGAAAGAACAAAATAATTTATAGGTCTGCTTGGACATCACTATCGCGAATCTGATGAAGAATATGAAACGCACTTCCAACAGGACTGTGCCACATGTCTGCGAACGAAGGCAGTTGTCTATCATAAAGCTGTTCAATTGTTTGATCCTTGCCTGGATTGAGTCGAAACGTCAACCCAATCGAGAATTAGTCCAATTATTGCTGAGTGACCCACAAGCCCAAGGTGTCCCACCCATCACAACCAATTGCCTTTTGCGGACTTGACACGCACTATGAACGGAATATGAAGGAAAGACATCTCAACAGAACTGATGCACAGTCTTCAGACTGACGCCGTGTCGGATCTAGTCCACACTGTGCAAAATAGGACCCATCATTCCAAATATTGGCTAATTAATTGAACTACAAATGTACAATGAAAGGAGGGGAGACCGGGTTGTTATGGGCCACTCCTCTGTAAGCCATGCTTCCCAACCTGGAAATCAATTTTCGAGCAGATGAGAACGAAGACATTGTAAATAAGAACATATGGTGTGTCTGACTGCACAATTAATGTCTTTACCACAAATTAGGATTTTGCGAAAATTTGAGCGCTCTTTTTATTATGTTTTTCTCCTGATCAAGTCATGTTTGAGCACCAATTGAGATTTAGGCTGTGGAGATGTAGCATGGTTAACCATCTTCGTGAAATATATTACACATTTTCTAATAACAGTTGATTTTGTAAGTATACTTATGATGGGGTGTTATGGGCCACCCCACCAATTCACCGCAACACCTCAAATAACGCCAAAAAATTGTTTTCCTTCATTCTACTCAAGTGCAAACATAGCCAAGAAGAAAATACGTCGCAGTACGTTGTTGTGAAAGGTCATCGAAAGTTAAAGCGATGTAAACAACAAGAATCCTAGCAAGTCGAAACATCGGATGAAAAAGAATGACAAAAGTAATAACTTATTCTTAACTTATTCATTCAGCAATCACAGTCAGATGTAGCAACTTCAAGTAGAGTCAATTTCAAACAAGCTAGAATTGTATCTAAAGTAAAAATGGCTGAAATTAATTTTGAAAAATCCAAATGCAAAAGTGCCCGTACAGCAAAGGCACCTCAGTACTTTTCTTCCTCATAGGTATAACATAGCTTAAGGATAGCTTATTCATAAGTTGAGTACAATTTTTGCACACATTAACCTATGTGGACGATAACCTCATCGATGTACTCCTTTCGACCCCCGTTGTGGGCGATTTTCGAGTTTTTTCCTTTTCCTGCGTTTTTCATCTCTTTCCAAAGAAGGCAGCAGGTATATTCTGATCAAATCAGTCAGGAGGCCCGATTCTCAATAATAAAAATAACGCCGATCCCCCTACGCGAATATACTGAAATTCGACCAAGAATTAGGGATTGGTCGTCAGTGCTTCATTATCACTGAGTGAATCCACTTCAGATAGGCAGAATAGACCCCTATGAGCCATATTTCAGCTAATGAATGCAAATTTAAGCCGAAATATCTATCAGGAAAAATAACCCACAACACGCGGAATTTGAAATCTTTGATAGATGTTAAAATCGATGAAACAGACAGATGGAGCTTGTAACAGCCAGCTAATAGGCAGGAAATTGAATAGAGCACATCAATTTATCTATACATGTAGCCAACGCTCTATACAGAAGCGTAGATTTGATTAGCCCATGTCATGGGGTCAAGATGACTTAATTTATGGGGTCAAAGTGTCAGGGAGTCGAAGTGACTTGACACCAGTAATAGCCCTAGTTCGTATTTGCAGAGGGCTGTGCCTACGGTGATGTCTCACGGAATTACATGTTCTTGGATTGCTATCTCAATCTCCAATGTCGTCAATCAATAAGTTGCTTCATGCGAGTGTTTTTTATTGTAGATGTACATCTAGTGAAGCTGAAAACTTATGTTCAGAAATTGGGTTAGATAGCCAGCTAGAACGATTATGATTGGGTTTCAAGCAGTTTACTGACTTCGTTTGGAATTTATCAATCTCTATCAGTGTTACTTACAGCTCTCACAATTACTAGTATTAATTATTCTCAGTCATAGCTTTGATTGTCATGCCTTCGCATAGCAAGTAGGCATAACTATTCGTCCCAATTTAAGTTATGCCGGTTAACAACCTATCTAAACCGGTTGACCGGTAAATCAAATAGTTAATCGCTCTTATGTGTAGGGAGAATCTTCAATTTGACTTTTGTGGAACATTACTAAATTAATTTTGCATTTCTACAAATATTAATGGGTGGTCCACAACACCCCCCGGCCCATAACACCCCACTCTCCCCTACATGTTTCCTATTCACCAATCAATCATATAGGGCTTACTTGATTTTTTGACCAATATGAACTATAAACATGTTGTCACATTCAGAAATCATTGATGCAGTCTTTTGAAGTTTTTGTCTTCCGAATTCAAAGAAGTTTGCTAAAATTGGAAAATTTCGCAAGGTGATGCGTCCATTCTGTCAAATACTGTAGTACCTGCTTTAGGCAACAAGACGTGACACGCGCGCATTCACCTCCTAGGTGACCTGATTTTCTTCTACCAAAACCGGAAGGAACACTTTACGATGTAGGAAAAAGGGTCTGCAGATGCTGTTTTATCATCACAGTCCTTTACAAAGACTGATCGTAGTTAATACAGGCAACGACCTTTCAGAGGTGGGCACTCGCTAATTTTAGCTTTTGCGGCGATCGCCGATCGATGCATCATTTTGGATTATCGAAATATTGTTATCGATAACAACAATTCGATAATCCAAACTTGCTACATTGGTAATCGATTAAAATGTTTCTTTTATCGATAGCGATGTCTATAATTCGATAGCATTACTGAAAGCTATGTAAATGTACTCAGTGTCATGCATGGTACATGAGATATTCTTTTCAGTCATTATAAAGCAGAATATCCAATTAGATGTCATGTTCATAATGACCTTATAGAGAAATGTCAATTGAAAAGTGCATGCATAGATCGGATTTATGAACTAGCCGAACACAAAAGCATCGACGTGTTGAACAACACTGCAACCATGTAAATACCTAATTGATGCTTGAATACAATCAAACAGCAACTAATGCTTGATTAGTTCTTGAATCAAAGATTTATCAATCCCTCAGTCTTCAGCTCAATCAACACAACCTTTTGTTTTTGCAGTCGTTCCTTGAGCGTGCCATGGATGGAAGCAGAAAATTAACAGAATCTTCTTTCTATGTAAATGAAAAAGAAAAGATTGTCAGTGCTTCACATTGTCAGCCGAATTGACCGATGATTGATTGACTGATTCAAGAACTAATTAATAGAAACATCGCTCATAAATGTATTCATTAGAGTTATCGATCAAAGTGTGGACCTACTTTCCCACAATCTATATTATTCTTTAGCCCAGAGGAACGTGTTTGCTGATGAAACCTTGAGGAGAAGCATTGCCTCGGCCATAGTCCCACAATCGTGATGATGGTCAGTCTCAGAGAGGAGAAGCATTACCTCGGCCATAGTCCCACAATCGTGATGATGGTCAGTCTCACAGAGGAGAAGCATTACCTCGGCCATAGTCCCACAATCGTGATGATGGTCAGTCTCGCAGAGGAGAAGCATTACCTCTGCCATAGTCCCACAATCGTGATGATGGTCAGTCTCACAGAGGAGAAGCATTACCTCGGTCATAGTCCCACAATCGTGATGATGGTCAGTCTCACAGAGGAGAAGCATTACCTCGGTCATAGTCCCACAATCGTGATGATGGTCAGTCTCGCAGAGGAGAAGCATCACCTCGGCCATAGTCCCACAATCGTGATGATAGTCAGTCTCACAGAGGAGAAGCATTACCTCGGCCATAGTCCCACAATCGTGATGATGGTCAGTCTCACAGAGGAGAAGCATTACCTCGGCCATAGTCCCACAATCGTGATGATAGTCAGTCTCACAGAGGAGAAGCATTACCTCGGCCATAGTCCCACAATCGTGATGATGATCAGTCTCACAGAGGAGAAGCATTACCTCGGCCATAGTCCCACAATCGTGATGATGGTCAGTCCAACAGAGGAGAAGCATTACCTCGGCCATAGTCCCACAATCGTGATGATGGTCAGTCTCACAGAGGAGAAGCATCACCTCGGCCATAGTCCCACAATCGTGATGATGTTCAGTCTCACAGAGGAGAAGCATTACCTCGGCCATAGTCCCACAATCGTGATGATGGTCAGTCTCACAGAGGAGAAGCATTACCTCGGCCATAGTCCCACAATCGTGATGATGGTCAGTCTCACAGAGGAGAAGCATTACCTCGGCCATAGTCCCACAATCGTGATGATGGTCAGTCTCACAGAGGAGAAGCATTACCTCGGTCATAGTCCCACAATCGTGATGATAGTCAGTCTCACAGAGGAGAAGCATTACCTCTGCCATAGTCCCACAATCGTGATGATGGTCAGTCTCGCAGAGGAGAAGCATTACCTCGGCCATAGTCCCACAATCGTGATGATGGTCAGTCTCACAGAGGAGAAGCATTACCTCGGCCATAGTCCCACAATCGTGATGATGGTCAGTCTCGCAGAGGAGAAGCATTACCTCGGCCATAGTCCCACAATCGTGATGATAGTCAGTCTCACAGAGGAGAAGCATTACCTCGGCCATAGTCCCACAATCGTGATGATGGTCAGTCTCGCAGAGGAGAAGCATTACCTCGGCCATAGTCCCACAATCGTGATGATGGTCAGTCTCACAGAGGAGAAGCATTACCTCGGTCATAGTCCCACAATCGTGATGATGGTCAGTCTCACAGAGGAGAAGCATTACCTCGGCCATAGTCCCACAATCGTGATGATAGTCAGTCTCACAGAGGAGAAGCATTACCTCGGCCATAGTTTCACCAACGCAATGCGTCAATCGAGGCATGAAGTGTCTTCCGAATGACAGGCGCGCATATCCACATCCAGGCCTCTTTCTGACGGTTAAGGAGTCGGTCACTCCTGCAGCTCCCAGTTGGATCATAAAGTTCATGAACACTTTGTCAGCTATCTTACTGTTGTATTTCCTTTCTCAAACATAGCCATCAAACTTCCTTGACGCTTATTCTTGTTGGGTTTGAGCCGACTTCAACACTGCTGGACAACTTTCTTGCATTTTGAGTCGCTCTCTTGAAGCCATCTGTTCAAATTCAGGGTCAAATGATTAAGACTCATGATAGTCTATCTCAATGGAAATTGAACAGTTATCGTTATCGATTAACAGAAAACATGTCATCGACATGGATAATTAGATTATCAATTAGCGCATATTTGAAAATCATTATCGGCGATGTTATCACCGATTATCGTTACAGTTATCGAAGTGCCCACCTCTGCGAATTTTAGAACACCTTATTCGTCTCTGCCACAGCAGTAGAGTGAAGCCCATATTGGGGCAATCGTGGAATCTTTAATTTCATTGAGGCAGTGCTATTTGTTGTCCAGCGTCCGTTTGATCTGTAAACTTGCTATCGGCACTTTTCCTGTATTTTGTGTGTATCCTGAGCATCTTATTTAATTTTTGTACATTCTTATTTTCGTAACTCTGATGCGTGCGCCGATTTACATATCTAAGTGCGCTTTACAGATTGGCTTTGCCATTTTAATTTTGGAATTGATGTTTTCTTTTAATCTGTATTCTGTTGCTGATTGCATTCCTCATTACTTTGCATATGTACAATATCGGATTCTTGCTTCATAAACATGCAACTTTTATATCTTCAACAAGTGTGATTTTTTCCAGTAACGTGTTGCATCACCATCAATTATACATGTCAAGCCATTTCATTATGTGGCTGTTGCAATTTCAGGTGAGATGACAATTGGTTTTACAATTGGTTTTTTGAAGCCAAAACCAATTTTGAACCAAAATGGGCGAAATGCTAAGTTTATCTTCATATTTTTGTCAAAAGATATTATTATTGTTTTGCATTTTTGTATCCACTCATGAAATTTTCTGTTCAGTTTTTAGGATGTTCTTCGATATTATCATGAGACAATTATCAAGTGATTTTGATTGTTGATACTTTATGGAAAGTTGTCAGTAAATTCAGTTTGATACAAAATTTCTTGTTTTTATTGACGTTGTTACATGGTTTTAAGAATTTAGCACCTCCAAATTTTATTGAATTAATCAGGTGAAATACATGATATCATGCAAATATAGTCCAACTGCCTAAAACAAGTATACTCGTGATACTTTGAATTTCAAATTTAGTTAAGCATTACAGCGAAATATTGTTAAATGCTCCCAAACTAATGGCCTTAGAGAAGTTATAGCTTAAAAATCGCTCTGGAAAAGCCTTTTTCAAGTACTCGAAATTCCTAGGATTCTCAGGATGTTCTGAAAATGTTTCCATCGCGAAAAGGGGTTAATCAGCATTCGAAAGACCAGCATTGCCAAACGATTTTCAGAGTGGCATCAAATAATTTCCAACAATTTCAGGAACAGGTATTTCGAGCGATTCGCTATTTCGGTGATGCTTCATTTTTCACCTATATCGATCGATCGAATAATACTCCTGACTCTGAGAAGGTGACATACGCTCTGTAAACAGTTCCTATCAAACTGACAGACACGAATGTATGACAATGCCCATTCCAAGAGGCTACAAAAGGTATACAACAATAGGTGACATGCCACGTTCAATTACGCGTAATTACACACATGATGACCCTAAACATCCGTGGCTATGCGTGACGTACCTTGTTGCAACCTGTCGGCAGTCCTGTTATACATGTATAGACTTCGCGTCTCATGTGTCTGCATGTATCAGAGGCTAAACAATGTGATAGGAGCTCAATTTCATAATCAGGGAAGACAGAACATGCTTATCGGTTCATCCGCGGTTCAAGCGGCAGCGCAGACAACCGTGGAAGACGCTCAAACTATAAACGGTCGCCCACGCGTATTCATAAACATTCCCCATGTTTTAACGGTTAGAGGACGTCGAAATCTGGAAGTTCTAAAGGACAACCTGGGTGTAATACACCCAGGAAGCTATATTGTCCGATATTTGCCATTGAAGCATCGCCTGTCGAGGTTTAGTGCCTATATAGCAATTTGACCCTGCGGAATTCGAATCTGCAGTCAGATTTGAGAAATTCGATTTCATTCACTATGAAAAACATGTTTTTTGATATTTACATGTACTTGTCCATGTACATGTAACGATTTTTCCAATGTGAAGCTAGTTTGGAAAATCTTATTTCTCTTTCTTACACAATTCGGACCTGCTGATCAGCGCCGTAGCTTTGTTGCCCGCCCCCCAAATGATTATCATTTTCATCGATTTTAGTGTTCATGATCACATTTTCTTGGTCAGCCTTGACATCACTCTTGTAGTTATACACCGGTAAATAGGGCCTACTCTTAACTTATTTCCTTGCGGAACTCATGTTTATGCTGATAAACATCCCATCTTGGCCTAAATTATTGTGTTAACTCTCTTTTATTTTGCACTAACGCATGCATGTGCGAGTAGGCCTCTATCTAAACAAAAATATTTCTTTTTGTAGGCCTACATAGATATTGTTTCTTTCTATGTGATGGTAGGCTATAAACAGGCATATGATTTGTTTTGTCAATATCAATTCAGGTACTACATCACATTGGTATGAAAATGTGCTTTATTTAAGTACAGTACCTATAAATCGCACTTTCAGTGTTGATATCAAAAACTAACTTTATTACATAGCTTTTATTCACTTACAAATATTCATGTGAAACATAATACCCTAAACATAAAAAACGAGAAAGTAAAAACGATCACTTGTGTTTCGAAATAGTCAAGATTTCAATTTGCAAACATTATACGTACATGAATAATGATTAAATCAATTCAACTGTAGTACTATCGATATCTAGCTATCAGCTATAACCCACATTATTTTGAAGTAAAAAAGGAACACAGTATGATATGGAACTAATTGTTGGAATGCAAAGAATCACTCGACATCACTCGGAAATCACTCGACAGGTAGTCCAAAACATCCAGGGCAAAGCTTGTACATGTGGTCCATGCAAATCACTTTCTCACAGGAGCAGCATACTGACCTTGACTTTTTGTCTGCGCTTGCTTTACAAATTTGACATCGTTGTTGCCTTTGCAGAGACTCGCGATTCAGGCTGCGAGACTCACGGTTCAGGTTGCAAGACTCACGATTCAGGTTTCGATTGTCAGGAATTGTATGACCTAGCATTTCAATGGTACTTCGAACATGCTTTTGCAGACTTTGGGCATTTGCAATCCTTTGGCGTATTTTCTGGTCAACCAGTTCGTAACCCACGCTTTTCAAGAATTCAACGCGGCTCATGTAGACGTCGCCGGTTCGCTCATGAATGAACTGTGCCTTGATACCCGCGACATCGAATAGGTTGCAAATAGCACCGACTGGCCAGCGTCTGCATTTTCGCTTTGCCGAAAACCCTCGTACCTTCTTGTCCACGAGGTGCACTCCGCTTTTCGTTTGATTGTAGAAGTCGACTGTAGGTGGCTTCTCACTGTTACTTGCCGCGGCGGCAGCAGTCTCCCGTGTACAGGTATCGAGGAGAAGCACGGGCTTACTGCCTTTGTCCCAAAAACTGCACAGAAGTTTTTCTCCAGTAGCGATGATCGCCTCGACTTCGACCTTCGGTGACCTTCGCGATAGGCGGGATGCAGCGGCGATTTTGACGTAGAGTGCCAACCAATGTCGTATTGTTCTGTAGCAAATGGTCTGCTAATTCCTCGGACGTAAACCAGTTGTCAACAGTTATGTTCCGGCCATTATTGAGGAATGGCTGTGTAAGCTGGATCACAATTGCCTCGGCCTGAGAAGAGCAGGTTTGCACAACTTCTTCCTTCAAGCTGTTTGCGCCGATGTAGACAATTCCAGAGAAGACATATTCGCCTCCTGAACTGGTGAGCCAGAAGATTTTAATTCCAAACTTGCCTGGCTTGCTTGCGATGTATTGTCTAAATCTAACGCGGCCGTGGAATTCAAGGAGTTGTTCGACGGTCAGGTACAGCGGCGCAGATACATATTCCTGTATCGTCTTATTGAACATTTCCAACAAATAGCGACACGGAGCCAGGGGGTCATCTCGATTGCGTCGAGCTACGTCGTCAAATCGTAGGAACTTCATGATTTCCTTGAATCTATCTCGTGACATGGTGGCACGAAACACCGGTTGGTCATCACGAATGGACCACAAGTCCATCGTGCTCCTGTAGTGCGCTTTGAAAACGCCTCCCGAAATCAACCATCCAACAAATGAATCCATTTCAGTCCGATCAGTCACTTTCCATACCTTCTTAGTATTATTGACCCGATTGTATTCGCGAACTTGGCGTTGTGCTTGAAGATTTGTGTACATTACCATGTCATCAATAATAAAGTCAGTGAACATGGCGTCGATGGACTAATCCCACGGGCAATCGTGAACGGCTCGCCGTGAAACACGTTGTGCTGAGGCTGCCTACCTCCATGTGGTAGACTTAGAGCCATGTGATAGAATAGAGCATCAATGAATAGCTAAGGGAGAAGCGAAGTCAACAGTAGCGCCTGAATCACTGTACTTTAGTCGTTGAAGTCAAAATTCGCCTCAGCCGTTGCTCAGTGGAATGCAATAATCACACCTGGGTGTATTACACCCAGGTTGTCCTTTAACTATTATCTATCAATTGCGCCTAAAGTATTTATTCGTCTTGCTTGATTTTTTGGTCATAACTTGCTCTCATCTAGACGCACAAAGTCATGAAGTTTCAACTCTTAAATCGCAATAGTTTAGAAATGAGACG
Organism: Prostheceraeus crozeri; assembly: GCA_907163375.1. Taxonomy (NCBI): domain Eukaryota; kingdom Metazoa; phylum Platyhelminthes; order Polycladida; family Euryleptidae; genus Prostheceraeus; species Prostheceraeus crozeri. The sequence goes on along the minus strand of CAJQUW010002893.1, from coordinate 215,295 downwards.
AAATTGAATTTTTCACCTGGGTGTGTTACACCCAGGTTGTCCTCCAACCGTTAACAACATCAGATCAAGTGATTTCTGTCTCCTAGTGCAGCGCGTATGTACGCGCATAGAAGAATAGAATGTCTTACAGATGTTTGGGGCTGTTTCGTAATTGCGCGTGGGATGGCATGTCACCTAGTGAATAAAAAAAGCTTCAATGATAATTTGATCGCAAAGATGCATACTTGTATGTGGCAACTTATCATTGCGTTTTCAAATACATGTCATTCCTTAACCAAATAGATACAAAGGAAAACAGCTCGCAAGTTCAAACCGCTGAATTATGTGCTGATAGACTTTCAGAGAGATTGAAAGAATTCAGAATTTGTTCTTTTTCAAAATCTGAAATTTGATAATGAAAACACTTCATGCATCCGGACTATGTTTATGTTAGCCGCAAGTCGACAATAAAACAGTTTTGCTTTTTAATTGACTTCTGTGCAAACGCTTTGTTCGATTAATGTCATCACGCCTGCTCAATTTGACAAAAGGGGGGGGCTGTTGCAATTTTAGTTGCTTGTTGTCATGTTGTGGTATAATTTTCAAATTTGGAATCATTAAAGAAGGTATAATACTTATAAAGTTAAATGACGCATGCTTTCTTGTGAGTTTGCAAAGTCGCTAGCTTTCATTTAGAAAAGTGAGCATTTTTGTTTAAATTCTAATAACCATTATCTTTTGTTTTCTGCCTAACTCCTCTCGATCCCATTGACATATCAAGAAGTTCACGGCTAACATGATGAGACTGCATGAAAGTAAAAATTGCAGTGGGCTAAATCAAATTGTGTTCCTTATTTTTCGAATCAGATAAAAACTGAAAAATTACATCCTTTCAAAGTGACCAATTAAGTTTATAGCCTTGAAAAGTTGAGAAAAGTCGACAACAATTTGATAATTATAGTGTGAGATCTCAGATTTGGTTTTCAAATTGGCGAGAATAGCTAGCAAGTGAATCACCCGGGATCAATCAGATATTAATTAAAGAGGTTGGCTTCTGACAAAAAATGATAGACCAACATGTAATGTTGACGATGCGAGAGCAATTGAGGGTAAACTTTCCTAATTCGGACACTTTCCTAATTTGGACACTTCTAAGCAAAATACGAATATTACTAAGTCAAGAACAGCGGATTTGAAATTTTCGAAGACGCAACCTGTATTCTATGCCATTCTAGTATATAAACCTATAAAAGAAATTTTCTAAGTGATTAATATCACTCCTGTATGAACCAATTTTCATCCAAAAAGTCGTTCCTTTGTGTGTGAGAGCTAAGGATTGGCGAAAAATTCCTTAAGTTCAGAGTGCAATTACGAAGTCAAACTTAAGTCTTTTCCATAAGTATTTTACATGAATTGACAGAAAAATTTCTGAAGTTTCTTTTGCAATTTGTCGCATGTTTCTAGGTAGCGTACTTTTTCTTTTAGAGGACTTTGTGTATTTTTTTGTCATCTGTAACTCCGCTTGCCTAATTTGGACACTTTTTCAATGAATGACGACCCCACTTGCCTAATTATGGACAGTTTTATAAAAAAATTTTTGATGTAGTTTTTTCTGATAAATTCGAGTCATATGAAGTGATAGAGCCTTGAATGGGGATACGAGATTCTCCTCGATGTGCTGTGCCAACAAGAAACAATAGAACAAGAGAATTGAGCTGATGATGCCTGCCGTCGATATAACAACGATGAAGTCGAACTGATTTGCCTATTCACATCCTATAATAAGGAGGCTACTATCTCTCTCTATCTCTTTACACTATTCCTCGATAGCTGTACTGACATGAAGCCGAAGAGAAAGGAACGGAGTCAACAGAATATGCAAGAGGCACTAGAAGATGCCAACGAGCAGTTCGCACAGAGTCAGTGTTCAAGCAAAGAAGTAAGTAAGTCATAAAATTATCTAGACCAGGGGTGTCAACCACATTAATTCAACCACAGCTTTTATGGAGGCTGTGGCCGATGGGTCTACCATCCGTAATGTTGCTAGATAAATATGATGCATTTAGTCCTCGTGCTACTAGGGTATAATGTACAGTGTATATATATTTTGTTTAAATGCTTTAATTTACATGAAATAGTGAGTGAGCTTCTTCCAAAGGAAATGACATTAGGGCGTATTACAAATCTCGTAGGCCTATTACAAATTCTCAACTATTGATTGGTTGAGGCTACACAGTTTATATCTAGTTTCCTTAAATAAACGACGATCTAGACGTAGATATTAAACAATAACATCAAAATTTTGGAACTTATTGTCACATCCTATGTCACATAAAATTATTCTCAATAGACCTAAGTCTGAGCATTTTTTAGCTTGCTGAAGCAACGTATAGCCTAATAAGTATATTTTAAATTAATAATTTCTTACTGTGTCATCAGCTCTGAAGATGCTTTGTGCAACGATCGAAGTACTAAGCTACATTGTAGAACAATAGGTAGATAAATCATATCATTCGCTCCGCTCATTGCCATGCCTTGATTGGAATTGCTTTTCTAAACGTACAGTGTGTTCTTGATAGAGACGTGCTCAAAGAACATGTTCTATATTACCTCTTAGATAAGGTCTTTCATTTCAGGTCTACGGAAGGTCCGCATACAAAGAATTGCCAAAGCACACTCCGTGCCTCGAACAGCGTTGCGAAGAGCATGGCATTGCGAAGAGAATGATAATTCAAGATCATCAATAGGCCGTCCAGTAACACTTACTTGTGAACAAGGAAAATGTCTTTGTGAACTTATTTTTGATCGTCAGAAAAGAGGCTTCCCAATGACGGTTGATTCGGCTAGGAAACTCGTCTTTGAATACTGTGAAATAAATCGTATTCCACATCACTTCAATCGGACTGAAAAACGAGCAGGCTGGAAATGGTGGTCAGCCTTCAGGAAACGAAATCCAAATGTGACATTGAGGCAACCAGAGAATTTGTCGGGAAACCGAGCCTTGGGAATGGAAGAAGATCGAATCAAAGCATATTACTTTGTCTGAGAAAGAATTACTTAACTCTCCAAGTCGTTTCTACAAAGTCGACGAAACCGGCATTCAAATTGTGACTAAGGGTGGCAAGGTTTTAGCTCAGGGAGGAGCAAAGAATATTCAAATACTTTCATCTGCTGAGCGAGGCTCAAACACGACAATTGTTGGTTACTGTAATGCAGAGGGAAATTGTATACCACCAATGATTATTTTCAAAGGGACTAGGAAATCCGCGATTGAATCACTACCTCCAAGATCATTGATTGAAGTTTCCAAATCTGGATGGATCGACAAAGAATTGTTCCTCGCATGGTTTCGGCATTTCGTCAAACTCTAATCATGGACGGTCACACAAGCCATGAAAGTGTTGCCTTATTTGAAGAAGCAAACAAGAACAATGTGGACATTTTGAGGCTTCCGTCTCACACCTCAAATTATCTTCAACCCTTGGACGTAAGTGTCTACGGACCCTTCAAAAGATCTTAGAGAGAAGGATGTCGTATTTACATGGATAGCAATCCTGGGTCGGTGATTTCAAGGGCAAATTTTGGAGAAGTCTTCACTGCTGCTTGGAATAAAGCATGTAAGCCTGAAAATGCCATCTCTGGATTTTGAAAGAGTGGTTTGTGCCCACTCTCATTCGATGCGATTCCTAAGCAAGCCTTCATCATTTCGAAGGAATTGTTGGGATCGTCTGCTGATGTGATATGTTTCGAAAATGTTTATTCCGAATTTGTATCACAGAATGATACCAATGTACTGGAGAACGATGTTCCAATCGTACCGATAAATTCAATCGAAGAGGTAGTTTCGGAAATCGAATACAACACAGATCTACCTGTAACCGATGACCCAGTCGTGAATTATGTTGAAGAGCCATTGTGTATGAGTGAGAGTTCTATGAACATCACCGACAGTAGTGCAGATGAAATTGTTGTCGATAATGATGGTTCCTCATACCTCGTACTGGAATCAAGTACACGTATGGAGCCTCAAACATCAACTGGAGAAATTTCCTTTACAGAGTTGCTGCAGCTTCCCATACAGTCAAGTCGGAAAGCAGCTCAAGATGCCTTCAAGCGAATGAGAGAGCCTGCTTTACTCAGTAGCTACCGTTTCAATGTTGATGTCAATGAAACACCATCAACATCAAGCGTTCAAACGGATGAAAGTACATGTCCTCAATGTCTGATCTCATACTACAATGATGCAAGCGGAGATGACTGGCTCCAGTGCATGGAGTGTCAGAGGTGGGAACATGCAAAATGCGGTGGAAAAAAAATACTGTCGGAACATTTTGTGTAAGGCATGTGTCAGAAATGTTATTGACTTCCTGACGAAATAGCTTGACTGAATTTCATTGACTGAGTTTGACTAGTCCTATGCTACACGTACATCAATATAATTAATACGAAGTTGGATAACCTTTTTTACTTTCTCAATTCATAATTTCAGACGATGATCGAGACTTTTTTGGACTTAATTTTCGTATCTTACTGCTTGATAAGCAACAAAATAAGTGTCCATATTTAGGCAAGTAGTGTCCATATTTAGGAAAGTGGAGTGTTCAAATTAGGCAAGTGAGATGTAATGCTTTAGATAGGGTGTAGTCAAAAGTGTCCGAATTAGGAAAGTTTACCCGATATTGAATATAGCCTAGGTGACAATGCCACGCGTGATTCACGCGTAATTACGGAACAGCCCCAAACATCCGTGGTTAAGGACATTCTATTCTTCTACCCGCGTACATACGCGCTGCACTTAGAGTCAGAAATCACTTGATCTGATGCTGTTAAAACATGGGAAATGTTTATGAATACGCGCGGACGACCGTTTATAGTTTGCGCGTCGTCTACAGTTGTCTGCGCTACCGCATGAGCCGCGGATGAACCGATAAGCATGTTCTGTCTTCCCTGATCATGAAATTGAGCTCCTATCACATTGTTTAGCCTCTGATACATGCACACACATGAGACGCAAAGTCTATATAACAGGACTGCCAACTATACTAACTTATATAACCGATATTGCAGCAATATCCCGCATAGCCATTACGCGTGATTGAGCGTGGCATGTCACCTAGTGTATGGCTTCAAATACAAGTTAATATGTCTGAGATAGTCTACTTCGCCTATTTTGTAGCAGCTTGACATTTCTATCAGTGTAAATGGATAGTTAAACAATGAACAATGAAAATTGTTTTGAAAAAGACAAGAATGATGAAGCACAGAATAACAGAATAATAAACAATAAGCTTAGTGATTGATAGTGTGAAGTGTAGGATTCTTAATGGGATACTTAATTAATGTGGTCGGAAAGCGCATTTATACCTTCTCTACATTTCTGTAACTATTATAACAGCGTCCTCCCTCAACAGCTCTGATGCAATGCAAGAGGGCTTCATTACCCGCCGGGTCTTGCTCCTTCCGTACTTTGTGTCCTGCCTGTTCAGTGTCTACGGATCCACTTTATTGCTGACAATCATGTTCTACATTTCATTTTGAATCTTGCAACATTGTCATCAAAATCCTTCTTTGACATTTTCACCTGTACAGCAATGTCTCGACTACGACGTCTGGCGATCGAAAACTGCATTTTGATTGAGTCACAGATAGTGTAAGTAAAGTGTGAACAGAAAATTTATTTCTTTACCTTTTTCAAAAAGCTGATGTCAATTTGCTTTACTAATATCCTTCATATTAGTAGTGCGTATAAATAGATAATTGATTTCGGGAGACGAAGTCCTTTCTGTGAGAATCAGTTGTATCTCCATTAAATTACGATGAAATCGATTTTGTTGTTAGTTGGCACACTTGAAATGCACGAATATAATTTTCTTCGCTTGCTTATTATAGAATTCAAAATTAAGTTGTTGTTGTTGATTTATTGCAACGATAAAATCAAACTGCAAGGCATAACCCATAATCTGGCCCTCGATCGAGTAAAGTGGAAGAGGACGATACGGCCCACCCTGGAGTAATTTGGGATTGGTGGCCGGTAAAGGTGAGCAGTAAAGGTGAGCATAAAATCAAACTGCAAGAGCAAAATATCACAAAGACAATGATCATAATTAACTTCAATAAGTAAAAACTTCTTAGCTGGTTCATGGCCTCGCTTGTTCTCTTGTGAACTTACAACAAGTGATAAAGAGCTACGTGACATTTCATAATAAAGTCATCGCACAATACATTCCTGAAGACCAATAAGAAATCGATAAACATACATGCAATCACTTCACAATGACGTAAACGGGAATGAAATAATACAGCACTGATATGGACATGAAATGAAGAAGAGAATAATAAAACATGATAAATGATAAATACCTGTAAATCTATAATACTGAAAACATGGCATATGTAAAGGCACACTGAGAGAAATGTATCATAAAATGCTAATAAATTAAAGTAGATATACATACTTTAACACAGTCTCAAATTGTAAGTTCTATCTTTTTGGATACACAGAGAAGGATTCTGCCGACGGATTAATCAAATAAACGCTTTCTGATACACTTCAGATGGAATGATGTTCTTTGGCACCGTTGTACACTGAATCCCTTGTTGTCTTGATTCAGGACATCTTCCTTGCGATCACATGTCATGAGATGAACGGGTGATGGCTGATGATGGCAGTGTTGAGGACCGTGGGCGAGTAATTGGACGTAGTCAACCAACTTGGGAGTTGTTCACTGCGACGTTTGAGAAGGCTTCGTTCACTTCGGACCTATGTACCTTGCCTCCGCAAGGGACAGTCAAATGAGTACACAACGTAGGGTTTTCGGATCGATAGGAACGATGTCTTTGGGAGACAGTTCGGTGATAATGTCCTCGTACGAAAAACAGGAATGGCTTTTCAACTGAGTAGTAAGAATCTCAATGTACCTGCATACTTTCTTTGAAATGATTTCACTAATAGTCCCTTAGTACTTACACGATATCAAAGAAGAGTCTTTTCTTTTCCACAGTAGCGAGTCCTTTGATATACATGGGGAATGCTTCTCTATAAGCCATTCAGGAGTATTCCATTCTCGCAGACAGCATGCGCTTGATGAAAGATACTTCTTTTGGAAAATGTTCTTCTGAGCACAAATCACGAGCACGTATGAAACAATGTCTTCATACAAATTTCGTTCAGTGTATCTTTTGGGTGGAGAAGTTTGTAGTTGGAGTTTGTTGAGCCCAGAGAACGTCCTCTTTCCTGTAAATTGAACTGGGAAAATCTTCCCATCACGAATGTGCAGCTTGATTGTCCAGGAAGTGGTCTGCAGCATTCTCGCCGAAATACTTGATGGTCGGGGTGGAGATACGCATTGCAAACGGCGAAACAACGAATTGTTCTCAGCTTCATTAGCAGTTACAATAAATATTATCATCTCACGTATCTTCCATAATATTTCGTTTGATTTCCCATCACTGAATAACTTTCCACTTCTCCAAATCCCCCTTGAATATTTGAGCATAATGAGCAGCTCAAAGGAGAGCCCATCGCCCCAGACCGTCGACTTGTTCATACACGTTCATTGGAGAAGGACAAAACTTTACATTCGTAGTCACAGCTCTCAGCAATGTTCTGCAGTTTTTCTTCACTGTAAGTGGGTAACCTCAAATAATTTTCGTGTGGCCTGGTCGTTCAGAGGCGATAAAGAGTTATCACATATAATATCGATGGTCTCTTTCACGGGAACACAGGTAAAGAGCTACCGATATCGAAGAAGGATACGCAACTTTCGTCGTTTTCCAATTCCATTTCAACTATCTTGTCGCGGAATTGTTTTGTGTCTTTGATGCTGTAGGTGTCGTAGTCAGGTAGAATATCCTTCAGAAGATTCTGATCCAGGAACTTCGCCAATGAATGATACGCTGAACCCACCATCGATAACACTGGCCTGAGCGGAGTATTCGGCTTGTGTACTTTGGCTAACCCGTAGAGTCGTGGAATAACACAACCATTCGGAACAAAGTCCCCGGAATTCGGAGGAAGTTGCTTTTGGTGAACCAGTTTGTTGATGATTGATGTCAGTTTCTTCTGGCTACTTGATCATTCCAATCAATCGTCTGATCAAGCTTTAAGAATTTTGATTGATCTTTAAGTATCTGTGATATACGATCTTTGTACTGGCATTTGCTCATTACCACCGTGCCGTTTCCTTTATCGGGTTTCATCAAAACAACGTCTTTCTTTCGTAAATCACTAACAACTCTCATACGGGACTTCTCTTCTATCGATATCACAGATTTGACGTTCACCAGTTCATGAGCATACTTTCTCAACGATGCCTCAACCTCCGCCTTCTTTTGTTGCGGGAATTTCCTTGGTCAGCTTGAATGCCAAGCATTCTGAGTCAGTGAATACCTGCACTGGATCAATCTTCCTTGGGGGCACATAATGATTGAGTCCCAGAGATAAGGCTTGTTCTTCATCCTTACTGAGAATCACATCACTGATGTGGTGCACTGTACTCGACACTGTAGAACGTCCAAAACGTTGAACCAATAGATGGTTTATCGCAGCTTTGTAAGATTCTGATCGCTGATGTCTCTGTTTGTTGTGCACTTTCCATACCAGCTTGTATAAACTGCACGAATCGACGATGGATAACTCCGACAAAACTTGTCTAAGAAGTTGAGACTTCAGCAGTTGCCACCTCTGTAGATCATTCTCTGTTTTGCCAATATCCGACAACAAAAAGCATTCAATGGTATTCAAATTGATGCCAACCTTTGCCACTGCCATTCGATTTCTGACTTGATTTGGTAGGACTTTGTGCTGCAAACAGTTCTTCAAGAACTTCAGTCGCTCGCTGTGATATGCCAATTTACCAGAAAGCTTAACGATGTCGTTCAATATCGCGACAAACGTAGCAGAGTAGCGCTCTTTCCATATTGAGAATTGATGTTGGGATGGCGCTAATTTCCAAATAAACTTCAATAAGTAAAAACTTCTTAGCTGGTTCATGGCCTCGCTTGTTCTCTCGTGAACTTACAACAAGTGATAAAGAGCTACGTGACATTTCATAATAAAGTCATCGCACAATACATTCCTGAAGACCAATAAGAAATCGATAAACATACATGCAATCACTTCACAATGACGTAAACGGGAATGAAATAATACAGCACTGATATGGACATGAAATGAAGAAGAGAATAATAAAATATGATAAATGATAAATACCTGTAAATCTATAATACTGAAAACATGGCATATGTAAAGGCACACTGAGAGAAATGTATCATAAAATGCTAATAAATTAAAGTAAGATATACATACTTAACACAGTCTCAAATTGTAGAGTCTATCTTTTTGGATACACAGAGAAGGATTCTGCCGACGGATACTAACGCTTTCTGATACACTCAGCTGGAATGATGTTCTTTGGCACCGTTGTACACTGAATCCCTTGTTGTCTTGATTCAGGACATCTTCCTTGCGATCACATGTCATGAGATGACGGGTGATGGCTGATGATGGCAGTGTTGAGGACCGTGGGCGAGTATTGGACGTAGTCAACCAACTTGGGAGATGTTCACTGCGACGTTTGAGAAGGCTTCGTTCACTTCGACCTATGTACCTTGCTCCGCAAGGACAGTCAAATGAGTACACAACGTAGGGTTTTCGGTCGATAGGAACGATGTCTTTGGGAGACGTCGGTGATAATGTCCTCGTACGAAAAACAGGAATGGCTTTCACTGAGTAGTAAGAATTCTCAATGTCCCTGCATACTTTCTTTGAAATGATTTCACTAATAGTCCCATAGTACTCGATATCAAAGAAGAGTCTTTTCTTTTCCACAGTAGGAGTCCTTTTGATATCATGGGAATGCTTCTCTATAAGCCATTCAGGATATCCATTCTCGAGCAGCATGCGCTTGATGAAAGATACTTCTTTTGGAAAATGTTCTTCTGAGCACAAATCACGAGCACGTTGAAACAATGTCTTCACCAAATTTCGTTTGTATCTTTTGGGTGAGAAGGATTTGTAGTTGGAGTAGAGCCCAGAGAACGTCTCTTTCCTGTAAATTGAACTGGAAATCTTCCCATCACGAATGTGCAGCTTGATGTCCAGGAAGTGGTCTGCAGCTTCTCGCGAAAACTTGATGGCGGGGTGGAGATCATTGCAACGGCGAAACAACGAATTGTTCTCAGCTTCATTAGCAGTTACAATAACCAGCTAAGAAGTTTTTACTTATTGAAGTTTATTTGGAAATTAGCGCCATCCCAACATCCATAATTAACTTATTAAAATTGTGATGGGCAAGCAAGTTAGGATAGCGGACCACCAATTTTAATAGGCAGTAGTATAGGCTTAATATTCTTTTATTCCGTACTTTTAAGTGCACATATGGGCTGCTGTACCGTTCGCGCATAGCGGTCGTATTACATATCAAAATTTTACATGTAAAGGTATACAGCAGTATTGTACGCAACTAATTTGTTTAATTTTAAGGAATCATAATTTACTTTCTACAATTCATGTGAGTATTAAAGAGCGAATAGGCCTATAACAAATCATGGAAGCTTTTCTTTTGAGTGTAATTAAACGGTCATTTGAATTTTTTGATGATTTGACCATCATACCCTTTTCATCGAAAAAGAACGTTCTGTAAGTGCAATGCAACTATCCGCCTGAAAGCCGCACAAGATAAAATTGATTGTGCTACAATGATTGATCATACTACGTGCACGTATGTCACCCAAACATATGCGTCTTTCATGTGCATGGACTCCACAAATGGCACTCGTCTGCTAATGCCAATCGAGTGTACGAAATATATGTTATTGTAGTAGAATACAAATGAAATTCAGCAAGAATATTTGAAAAAAATGTTGGCCTGTCAAAATCTTGCGGTTGGATTCCTCCATTCGTAGTCAAGGTCCAATAAATATAGCCTCTTTCTGGTTTCATTGAGGCGTGGTTTAGAGAAACATGCTCAGAAGGGCTTCGAATATAATTCCAACTGGCAAAAAAAACCGTTGGATTTCCGTTGAATCAACGGCATGCAGGTTGCAATGCCGTTGATGTAAAATATCACTAGTCGGTAGTGATGCAAATGGAAAATTTTGAAATTTATTTTTCGATGATTGACGATTTTGCCTATGTTTTGGAGACTTGTTATAGTCATTTGAAAAGACTATGTAATATTCAAAGACCGAAAGCTTCTCTATCATCCCTGCATGTTACCTTTTGGAACCAACTGCACCCTTTCCATGTCTATTTCAGATCATCCCAAATGAATTTCAGATTTCTCTAATTGAATTTCAGATATCTGTCAGAAAACCAACTTTGAAAGGATCTTAAATTCAACTGGAGAATCTCCAATTCATCTGGAAATGTCTGAAATTCATTTGGGTAGATCTGAAATCGATTTGGAACTATCTGAACCATCTGAGCTAGAAATGGAAGATGTGTAGTTATATACGCCAGAAGTTAGAAACTGTCATAGATATTCTTCTATGATCATCACAGATATCTTTAGTTACCAAATATCTCACCAGTTTACAGTCTTTATATATCTTCCAATATGGTCGCTCATGTATAATGCTGTGGTGGACTGTGTGCTTATGCTTCACATGTTCATCAACACATGGAGAATTTGTATCATTATTATCAAGGCTGCATAATAAAGCTTAATTTTCAAGCTACAAACAATCTCCCAAATAAAGTGCATTATTTTTGCTCCAGATCTTTCACATTGCATGAAATTATACCCCTTTAGTAAAAGAAAAAAATTCACGTTATCCCAAACGGTACGTGTCTGTGTGATAATTAAAAATGCTACAAATTAGCACAAGCCACATGGTGGCGACGGAATGTTAAAAAATCCGCGGACGTGAATCGCATTGCTACGATTGTTTTAATCGAATTAATATGATGAAATCAAGAGTTTTAGAACATCCATTGATGTGTTATATCCCGGCTGTGGTAGTAAACACAAAAATTATATCGCAAAAATTAAAATTTTCCATTTTTTGAAGATGGTTTTATTCGAGATAATTAATGATGAAATCAAGAGTTTTAGACCCATTCTATCGGTGTGCAGCTGCCTCGGCTGTGGAAGCGGTCAAAGTACATGTATAGGGCCTATCACAAAACATCAAAACTTCCAAAATTTTCATCACTAGTAGTCGGTCTACAGTCGGAAAAGTGTTGAGGTCACAACCCGTCGTTTTATGTTCTTCTCTGCATTATGTCGCCACCGCAGTTATCGCAACATTTCGGGGGTGAGTCAGACTCGAATTCCCTGCAACGCGTGCAGGCATGCATTATGCCATGTCATCGACTATGGGCTTGTCTCATTTGCTGTCAAAGTGCAGACTCGAGGAAAATGCGTATTGCTGCTTCCTCATTCGGAATTACTCTCTGATCAGATCACTCGTGTGGACAGTGAATCGTCGGTTTTGCAAGTGTTCAATTCCGCCTTACCCTATACATTCGTGGATTATGTATGCAATAGCAGAAGGCGGGAGGACCATGATTCCGATGATAGCAATAGAATAAACCTCTCCCGAGTGAAAATTACTGCCGATGTATGACTTATATAAAATTCAATAAAATATAATTGTGCCGACGTTTCGCGTCTAGACGCTTAGTCGTGGCAGAACTAGCACAGATAATGAAAGAGTGATTTACAAAACTCTAATTCTCGTTGCAACAGTCTCGTGACGCCTGTTCATCAAAGGTTGATGGTAATTAATGAAACGAGCTTCCACCAAACTTGCCTCAACCGAATCACGCACACGCTTTAAAATTTCTACATTAAAATCGTCAATGCTATTGACATAGCTACAAATATTTCTATGATCGCTTAAAGCGCTTGAATTGTTTTTATATTTAATACTGTTTTTGTGTTCGTATTATATCTTAAATGAAATGGACGAGCAGTTTTTCCGATATATTGGCCATTACAAAATTTGCAAGTGAATTGATAAATCACACAAGTCACATCACAGACATAATAAAAAGGCAATTTGTCACATAGGTCACAATTATTGTGCTTATAGATCGGTCTATGACTGAACACATTACGGAGCTTTTTATTACCGGTACTAACAAAATTGATATCTAATTTGTACTTGCGAATACTGTAGTATATTTTTCTCATAAGACTATCACAAACAAAAGGAAGTTTTAGAGTACACTTATTGGATTATCCGTCTTTTTTGTATTTCTTTTTTATTTGATTTTTCTGAGTCATTTTTATGTCTTGTTGAGAGTAACCGTTACGCAATAAATTATCTTCGCACTTACTTATTGAATTGCACTGGTACTCATTCGGTAGAAGATTGCTGTTCCTTAATTCAAGGTCTTTGAATTTTTGATTTAGGAAATTGGTTTTTACTGAATTAGGAAGCCAACTGTCTTTTTTTAAAGTGTTACCAGAACTAGCTCTTTTGTATATTTTTGGCGAACTACCTTGCAATTATCAACCCAAATACTCAAGTCAAGAAAGTTGAGAACACCATTTTTTGGAACTTCGAGAGTGAATATAATATTGTCGTTAATAGAGTTAAAGACTTCAAGTATCTCATTGAAGATGTTATCGTTTCTCTTTATAGGCCCAATGATACAATCATCAATGTATCTTTTGTAAATGATTTTAGAAAAATTGATGTTTGATTTTAATTTAGAAATGGCCTTTTCTTCAATGTAGTTCAAAAAAATTATAGAGAAAGGAGGCGCATAGTGCGATCCCATGGGGACTCCTTTTATTTGTAAATAGATTTTCTCATTAAAAGTGATTTCATAATTACATGTATATGAAATAAATTTTAACATGGTCATAAATTCGTCCAAACTAATGTTGAAGTTGTTAATAACGTTCCAGTGCTTTTTTGAACGTTTTAACACTGGAACGCTTTAAGCGATCATAGAAATATTTGTAGCTATGTCAATAGCATTGACGATTTTAATGTAGAAATTTTAAAGCGTGTGCGTGATTCGGTTGAGGCAAGTTTGGTTGAAGCTCGTTTAATTAATTACCATCAACCTTTGATGAACAGGCGTCACGAGACTGTTGCAACGAGAATTAGAGTTTTGTAAATCACTCTTTCATTATCTGTGCTAGTTCTGCCACGACTAAGCGTCTGGACGCGAAACGTCGACACAATTATATTTTATTGAATTTTATACAGTCATACATCGGCAGTAATTTTCACTCGGGAGAGGTTTATTCTATTGCTATCATCGGATTCTTGGATCATCGAATTTAAATCAGTCAATCATCCGGAAGGTGAGCTTAAACAGCGTGCATTTGCCAAAATGTAGACGGTATTGAATAAAGTTTTGTTGTAAATTGGTAGCCTAATACTCTCCTGACTCTAAAATAGCATAGGTAGTTGCATTTTTGCACAATGATATTTTGTAAAACAAACTAGATAAATGTATGCTGTCATGACATATAACTCGCGAAAGGTGTTCATTTTATCTACATCACAAAACTGATCAGTTTCTAGATCGGTCATTGCTGCCCAGTCCATGTCAATCACACACATTAACAACGATTTTTTCGGGCATCAATGTAGGACATTTTCAGGGCCCTCAAATGTAGTATACAATATTCATGTTAATGTCTGTGTTATATTGTAGTTCAATATTTAAACATTGAAAGATATACGAACCTTGACAAAATCTCTATAGTAACATAGCTCGAAGGTAATTGCCTATGGTATTTTGTATACCACATCAATCATAGATGAATCATGACCTATGCTCCGAGTTCTATGATTTTGACATACTATATATTCGAAAGTCAGTTGCTTTCACAGTTTTCAATTCAGCTGTGGGAGCAGTTAGTCCAAAATGTAATTTTGCAGTGTTCAATTTAATAATTACGACACGGGCGCATAAGTACGATACGATCGCGTGCAAGCCGGTCGTGTCTCTGCCAGCTCTGTCATACTTGTGGTTTCATTGAATTTTGGTGTGTCACATTTATCCTCTGCGGTAATTTTTACATCGTTCGACTCGTCATCATATCGCCGTTCATATAATCGAGCTCATTCATTTGGAATTTATCTGGTTTCGTCGTGTTTGAGGAAAATTCCCACTGCATCGCTCTCCGACGTGAATAGTGTTCTCTTCGCTTCTTTCTCGCTGTGTTGCGTGGTGCTGTGTTGTGGAAAGCAATCTCAACGTAATCGGACACGTGCTGCAGACGAATTCCTGATTCCCCGATAAAGATCATTTTGTGCCGACCATCAACGTCATTCACTCACGCAGTGTACGGGTACAGTTCTAGCCTTGTAGTCTCGAGTTCTGTTTTCAAATCTGGACTGGGCAACCAACATTATTTTTTGAATTGTGGTCACCGTTAGCGATATTTTGCAGTTGACAGAGGAGCAATTGCGACACAGGAAGGCTAGTATCAGTAAACAGGACCTCCTGGAAGCCTTAATCTATATGAAATCAAGGAGCGAGACAGACGCAATCGACACGTTGTTTGACGAATTTGAAAAGAAAATTTCCAACAAGGTTTCTAAAATTGTTGAAAACACGACTATTATGATGGAGAGAATGGAGTCCATCGAGAAGAAATACTCCAAGATCGAAGAAAAAGTCGAAAAATCTATCGGCGAACTAAAGTGTCGATGCGACAAAACAGAGCATCATTTGACGAACTACTCACCACATCAGGAATTTAACATCAACAATGTCATTGACGAAATGGAACATCGCAAGAGGATGGAGCTGAACGTAATTGTTCGAGGAATACCTGAAGCAGTTGATGGTTCGGTCGAAGAAAGAAAATCTGTCGACTCCTAATTCGACTCAAAGAGGTTTTTGACGAGATGGACATTGCTCCTGCAATTGTCAATCACCATCGGATTGGCCGATCAAGCAGTAACGGTGTCCGCCCAATTCGCATCAAATTAAAGGACAGTAATGATAAAATTGACTTGCTGAGGAAATCTGTGGCCTTGTCAAAATCGCAGTGTTTCAAGAGGGTATACTTCAATCACGATCTTACACGATTCCAACAAATCGAGAGAGCAAAACTGATGGAAGAATGTAAATTGCGCAAAGAAAATGCTGAGGACGTGTACATTTATCGGAACCGGATCGTTTGCAGAAACAATGAGCAAAATTTTCAATAAAGCTTCTATCAGAAAATCAAGTACGCAATTTCGAAATCATAGAAATTGGACTCTTTGAAAGTGACTACGTCGCACTACCAACCGAACGTAATGATAATATGCGAATCATGGCTTACTCCACTAATTATCGACGATTATCTTCTCATAGCGAACTACTCTGCCCCGTTTAGGTGTGACCGCTCGGATGGCCGCTAGGGAGGGGGAGTCTGCGTCTATGTGAACGACACCATACCATGTGAGCAATGCATCCTCCTTCCACTGCTGAAAATCTTTGCCCAAATATCGAGTACATATGGTTGCGTCTTCAAACAATGAATGTCGTTTTGCTTGCAATTTATGTACATCCGAACGTCTTGATGAACTGCTGCACCTCAATATAAGAAAGGATTGTTATGGACGCTGATTTCTTCATGGAGAAGTACTCTAGCTGCAGCATCGTTATTGCAGGTGATTTGAACCAGCTACCAACGACAATCTTAACATCTTCCCCAGGTGTGAAAAACATTGTAACGACACCTACTAGAGGTGACTCGATTTTGGACAAAATTCTAATCGATGCCGACTTATCCCTGGAATATCAGCCTGTAGATATACTGCCGCCACTGGGAAATGCTGATCACAACATCGTTCTACTGAGACCACTGAATTTCACGTCCAACCTTCCCGAGAAAACTGTCATTAAAGTCTGCGATTACCGTGAAAGTAACATTTCGAATTATCTACAATTTTTGAGCAATTATCGGTGGGCAACCTTCTACAGATCATCGCAATCTCTCGAAGAAAAATGTGAAATATTCAACAATGTAGTGGATGCAGCTAAAGCGCTTATTCCCTTCACATATGTTACTATGACAAGCAAAGACAAGCCATGCATAACACCGAAGATAAAAAGTTTAATAAATCGAATGTATGACGCTTTTCGTGCAAAACAATGGACGCTGTACGAGTATCTCAAAGTTAAAGTAAGAGAAGAAATTCACAAAGTCAAGCGGTATTGGTTTAAAAGTAAGGAAAGTAATTCAAATGGACTATGGTCTATGGTGAATTGTGTGACAAACAAAAAACGGATGAAACCCTTGAATAAAATCATGTCTGAATATGACAATGTTAGCGAAGCCGTCGAGTCTATTAGCTACAGTCTATTGACCTCATTCTCATTATCTGATCATGACCAAGTAGCCGATCAACGAGAAAGTTCTCACGAACTTGATGACTGGAAAATTGACATTTCAGTGGAAGATGAGCAAAAATCACTTCAAAATCTGAAGGCCAACAAAGCACTTGGTAATGATGGTTTCTCACCAAGACTCTTGAAGATTGCAAGTGAGCACCTAGCGCCACCCCTCGCGCATTTATACAATTTGTCAATGTAGCCGCAATGAAATTCCCAAGACAATGGAAGCTAGCAAATATAACACCGACACATCATTCACTACTACCTATATCGAATTTATCCATCTGTTCCAAGGTCCTTGAAAAGCTTATTGTGAAGAACATGCGCACCACCTTCGTATCCAAATACGGAAACAATCAGTTTGGCTTCAGACCCTCAACCTCCACAACTCATGCTCACATATTTTTGCATGATACCATCACGCACCATTTAGACGAAGTAGATTGCTCGGGTGTCCTACTAATTTCCTTCGACATGGCCAAGGCGTTCGATTATTTGAAGCATCGAGTTCTTTTCGACACACTCATTGAAAATGACTTGACAAGAGACTTCATTACCTGGTGCCGCAACTATCTACGCGACAGACAGCAACAAGTATTCTCCAATGACATCAAGAGTTCTGTAAAGAATATTACTTCCGGAGTGCCTCAAGGCGCCGTGTTAGCACCATTTTTATTTGCCATCCATATGAGCTCACTACGGCCATCCAATGCCGATGCCTACCTGGTGAAATGTGCCGATGATGTTGTTACGGTGATTCCACTTTATGACAGAGAAGACATCCAAGACATTATCAAGAACGAAGTCGACCATGTAAACAGTTGGTGTATTACACATGGCCTTAAGTTGAACGAGTCGAAAACGATGAGCATTGTTATCAAGAAGAAAACATCACTTGAAAATCATCCAACAATCACGGATACGGATTTGCAAATGAAGATTCTGGGCATCATCTATGACAGAAATCTTACCTGGAACATTCATTTCGATGGCGTATGCAAGAAAGCGTCCCAGCGCCTATATCTTCTCCAGGCCTGTGATTAGTCTGTGAAAAAATTGAGGATTTTTTGTGAAAAATTTGAGGAATGGAAACGGAGCCTAATATGATAATTGCAAGAAAACTACAAATTGTTGCACGGATTTTGGGCCAAACTTCAAATCATGAAAGTCACAACGAAGAAAGTAACCCAAGGGTTGACCACACCACACTTTTTGAAGTTGTGTATATTGCAAAGGAATACTGACTTGGTCATAACTCATTCCCGCATTATTACGAATTCTAATTGTAATTTGTTGCGTTATATTATCTGCTTAGAATGTGTCGAACAGAGGATGTCAGATCAAGCTGCTGATATCGCTCTGCTTCACGCTATCGTCTCCAATTCAATGATGCTTGTCAGATTTGTATACTGTAATTTTTGAATGTAGGATATATCCTCAACCACATGCATCTGAGACTTTGCAACGATAAATTTTTACGGACTTTAGACAAATTTGGGAGGAGAGTAACCCATAAGTATAGAAAGCTTAAATCATCATTGACGGAATGCTTGTGACTTAAAAAATTTATCAGTAATTCATTATGCTACATAAGTTTTGGTGGGTTTTGTTTACTTAATAGCGTTTGATCATATCGTTTTTGATCATATCGTTCCGATCTGCATTCAAATGAATTCTCTCATACAACACAAAACAAGTGTCGGGAACAGGCTTGCCAGTTGAGCTGTTGGTCTCATACATACAGGCAAAGGGTGAAAGATTATCACCTCTATTCGCATGAAGTTGCGCAGAGATATTGACGTCCACATCTTGGAGTAGACCCAGGTTTGAAAATCTACCAACCCAGAACTATGTGGTTCAATGTCTTAATTAATCTAAGTTCACATACAACGATAAACAATGTGTGCACTAGTTTCACACCAACCTGTGTTCAGCAAATTATGAAAACGATCTATAATTGAATAATTCATCCAGGATAAATGTCGGTCGGCAGACCCTGGAAAATGTAGCTGCAAAAAGCTACGACGAGCAGAGCTTCATACGCTTCCAAACCCCGCACGCTAGTGACCAGGAGGCAGACACTAAATTTAGGGACCATCCGCTTTACCCCGTCGGATGTGTTCATGTTCAGCGGAAATAAAATGGAGAGATTGAGATTGAGTGAAACAAACGCTTCAGTTGATAAGAGCACTGAAATCCAAGTAGGCTGGGCTACCTATATGTTATCATATAATGGATATGGAAGATCGATATCCTTAAGTACTTTAAGAAGTACAGGATGCATTTTGCAGCCATACCATATCGCAGAAACATATAAAGAAGGTTGTGAAAAATTTCAAGATAATTAATGAAAATAATTGAATGTGCATTTTATTGTTGGAATTCTTAGCAATATTATGAAGTTAGAAGTAAAACATCTAGTGTTCAGTGTTCAAATATACAATTTCCGTAGGTTCGATCGCAGTGTTTCACTCACGTGAAAGCATTTAATGAGTGAGTTTCGACAGACAATAACTTCGGACAACTTCTCTTAGAAAAACAAGTCCAGACGAACCGGAACATCTGCAGCCCTGTAGCTTGCAGAATGAAAACGACATTCAACGTATTCAACGTAACAAAGTTCGTCAAGTTAAGAAAATTAAAAAAACAAGCTAACGACGACTGGTTAATTTTTGATGTGCTAATTAAGGACATGACATGGCTAAAAGAAAATCATTATATCCTAAAATGTCTAGAAATTTAAAAATACTTGCTAGAAGGACAAGCAACGGTTCTCCTCTCGTCATGTGGAATGAATTGGTAAGTCGCTCTTTTCAAAGTTATGTTTATCACTTATATATTGAAATGATTCTATTTAACAGTCTGCCCATTCAGATGATAAAAAGACAGGTCTGTTTCCAATCAAAATATCAGATCTAGCTAGCACAGCGGGATTACGCTATCTAAAATCTAACAGGTGTGCCAGAGAAAAGTTATTAAGTTATAAATCATGAGAGAAAAAAAAGAAATATATCATGAGTGATTCATGAGTGATTCAGCATGGATGTAGGATACATGTTACAGGATTCTATATTAGCTTCTTGTTTGGAAGTTTACATATCATCGCCATTCGCCAGAAAAACAATACATCATCCTACATTTAGTCTGTAGTGTGTCGAATTTGAGGAATTTCTCATAATTAAGCTATATTTGAGGAAGTTTTGAGGATTTGAGGAGTAATAAACAAATTTGAGGAATTTGAGGAGTAATCACAGGCCTGCTTCTCCGATCCCTGAAACCCAAGAATTACATCCTCTGTATTTTGGAATACTGTAATCCAATTTTTCTTGGGTTGAACTCCGTCAACAGCGACAAACTCCATAGAATACACCGCCGATGTCATCGCATTATTTGTGGACCACTTTGCAGAGAAGACTGTCTCCCAAACATCAGCGACAGACGCGAAGCCCAATCTCTAAAGCTTTTCCAATCGCTGCTTCAAGCTGACAGCATTTTGCATGAGCTGTTCCTCTCATTCAGTAAGAAGCTGCTGATTCCCCTCAGTCGGACGCAGCGGCGATCAACTTCCTTCATACCAAAATGCGCAACACTGTACAACTCTGTGCACCACAGATGAACTCACCAAAGTATTGTGGAGCTACGCTTGTACCCTCTGAGTTATTTCTTACTGACTTACGTACTTTTAAATTTCTTGTGACTTCAGTTAAACGTTGTACTCGATTTTCAATATCTTGAAATAAACGATTTATCATAAGTGGCAGAAGTGAACAAAAGCAAAGCATGATAAGACACTAGGCCTAATTGAAGATGGAGATTGTCAAAGAGGTCGAGGAAAGTTGTTGTGTAATATGCCAGCACCAATTCAAATTTTGTATCTCAACATGTGCGATGAATAACGAAGGTCTATAACAGGAGAAATTTCTATGAAGAAGACTGTACGGGAAACATTTTCGAATTTACAAGAAACACAGATGAAGCAATCAAATGACCTGCGAATATAATAATGGTAAGCTAATGGGGTCATATTGAGCAAGAAAACTGCCACAATTTTTTTAAATTGTATTCTAAAATTAATTCTTTCAAAATTTGCTTTTGGAAAGCATCCTTTGTGTTAGATATTCTAACTGACATGACCATTATTTCATGGTAATTAGGGTACACGATAAATGAAGCTAAAAGAATTTTGATTTTGAATGAAATCTCTACACTTCAGAACGAGATGCGGATGAAACTGAGAATGTTCCTCGACCCAATTAACATGAATCTCAAAGAACATTGACATAATGAGCAGCACAGAATACACAGAACAGTGCAGTGAGCATTCGTAAACGATGTCCTGAGCATGTTTCATGTATTTTCGCATGATGAATTTTAGATTGATTTCTTGTATGCTGTCATTATTACAGCGGTAATCTAATTTCCTATAGGCGTATACCGCTAACTCATTAAGTGCATAGGCCTATTGGTAATCATATTGCCAGTTTTTGTGTCATTCAAGAAATCTCCACCGTGATGAAAATGAGTTATTTTCAAAACTACTTTTGCTGACATTAAATTACAGATATACAAATTTATCTCATATGATTATCTAACTTTCAGATTCACCATCGGCGCTTAATTTCGCAAGACATTCATTACAAAGGCTAGAGGATGATGTTTCGAAAAAACTTAAGATGAATCTAAACTCAATGAATGACTCATGTATCTGGCATTGTCTAATATGCGACAAATTGATGTGTGCCATCAGAAACTGACATCGATCAGTGAAAAGGTTGATAGTTTGGTATCAATTTGCTTCGACATCATTCAATGAAACAGCTGAATGACCTGTCATCAACACATGGGAAGTCTATCGAATGCACAAATGGTTTGGTAAGTTCTCACTCATCGCAAAAAGTAATATTATAAAGTATTATGATGCCTGAGAATTCCGAGATTCGCTGTTCAAATACAGACTCTGTCGTCGTCGTCGGTTACGATATAATTCTGCGCGTCACATGTTCCATCTACATTTTAAGTAGTCAGCTGCAGTAGAAACTTACTTTCTTGTTTATAGTTTATAATTATCTTAAAATCAGAGCTTTAATTGTGAGTATTAACCAAACTATCAAACATCTTATGGAAATGAAATTATCCAACAAGAAAGTCGAGGAAACATCGAAACAATCAGATTTGATTTCACTGGTTCCTACATTTTTTTGTGTGCACACATATGTTCAATTTATTCGGAAACCCACTCCCTAGATATGAACAGGCTTCTATCGGAGGTTGACAAACAATCCCAAGAGATCTGATCATTTTCTATACGTGACTGCAGAACATCGATCTCCAGTCAAGAAACTGAATGTGCAGAAACCTTTTAATTTTTTCGCTTCACAAAAAGCACAAAAACAACATGACAAAACTTCTACTATTTATTTTTTTTCTGCTACCATTTATTGCAAATTTTACTGTGATGTGTAGCAAAGAAGCCAATTTTATTTACGAGTATCTGTAAAGACGGTTGCATTCTGAAAGTTCAAACTTTCTGTTGATTAAGGTTTAAACGTTGCGTTTGCTTCCTCTAATGTTGCATCTCGATGATCAATCATTTCGAACAAATAATCAATTCAAGGAATTCAATTGGAATTTCAAATATTCATGCATGCTTTGAAACATGTGCAAAACCTTATTCTCATCATCTAAACTGCTCAGTGTATGGACGCCTTGTTTTTTCAGAATTCTTGTCGAAAACATACATTTACCAAATGCATTTCTAAAGCTAGAGAAGAAAACCATGAGAATGGCTATACCCTGATGCATGTAAGTAAGTCGTTGATATATTATTTGTTGTGATAATTCGATCACTTTTTTCAGGTGCTTTTTGAACTTCGAAAGTCCTAGCTTCCCCTTTATTGAGGTTCAATCTCACGTAAGTTAAGTATCATCTGAAATGAATTCGGATTTAGAATTTTGCTGGCTTGAAGTTCGATTGACATTTCTGTCAAATCGTGTCAAAGTGCGTATACCCATAGTCAGTGGCTCCCTGTGTCATATTGTTTGCAGTTATCTATCTCTATATATGACATTGGAATCATTTTTCATTGGATTGCTCAGCATTTGCATACAGGAAAATATTGTGAGTGATTTTGCAGTTGTACGGTTTGTTAGATTTTTGACATGCAGTGGCCGGAGCGAGACTTTTCGCTGTATGGCCTATATGAGATTTACCGCTGGATATGTACGGAAGATGTCAACCATTGGATTATCGTTGAGTTTCATGCCGTTGAATTATCGTTGAATTTCATGCCGTTAGAACAACGTATTCACCCCGATGTAAGTTCACCTATAATTCAACCTAAAACATCCGTTGGATAATCGGTGAATTTCATGCCGATGAAACAACGCATGTACCCCGGTGCAAGTTCACCTATAATCCAACGTCGACAGCCACCGTTAAAACATCCGTTGAAAAAGCGGAACATTTTCCAGTGGGATATAAACTCGCGCAGGTGACCATTTTGCGCTTGTACGAGAAGATATTCATTTCGAAAGGAGCATGGTTAGATAATTCGAATGTGAATTTTTGTGTTTTGTGTCATCATATTGCTCATTTAGTTAATAATTGATGGTTTTGCACATCCTAAAGAGGATCCCTCAACTTTGGAAGCACCTCCCAAAGGTCAAAGTCGGAGTGAGTCATCATCGATTCAAATAATGTCCGCGGGCCGATTTTAGATATGAGAAGAGGTGGCGGACCACCCAATATGTCCCGGCGGGCCACGCGTTGCGCACCACTGTATTAAAGGATGTAAATGGGTCCATACCACTATTCAGATTCAGATAATAAATGAATCAGTGAATCTTGAAATTATAACTGCAAGAATTGCATCAATCCACAATTTAACGTGAATAGTTGAATCAAACTGCATCGAGCTCGTGATCAAAAGGCTGAAATTGATGAAGTACAAGTTGTTTCGAATAGAATTAGGCTGTAATAAAAAATTGTTCCGCTGGGTGGCTCCACCAACTTCATACACGTTGCATAATCAGGGACTACAAAGATAGACACAGATATCTTAGTAGTCTTTGCATCAATCCACAATGAAATATGAATAGTTGAATCTAACTGCATCGAGCATTATAATTCTAACCATTTACAACTCAATTTTACACAGTGTGATTTCTATATACCGTAGGATGCAGTATGCTAGTTAATAATTTAGACAAAAGGATTAACTTGACAGATCCATTTAGCCTGGTGGAAAAGAGCTGTATGAATTAGATCTACTAAGTTAGTAAACTTGAAAATCGAGCCGAGAAGCAGAACAAGATCTCAACTTTTGTATGATGAAGATTTGCATTATAGGCCTAATGCAGTTCATGAAATTTCCTTCATAATCAGCTGAATATACGTTTAATTAAGATACTTGTATTTATATTTTCATTCTTTTTCATATCTCACAAGTTTCATACTACTTATATATTGAAGTCTGAGGTTCCAAGTCGAAAGTATATAAACACAGGAATAATTTGGAAAACTGAGCTTTTTAAAAATTGGTCAATCAAATATCTCGCAAATAACTTTCAATGTGTAGTGACATATTTTTGAGTCGAAATATCCATAAAATATGCATAAAATGTATTCTTTTCAGAGGAATTTAATGAAAAACTTGATCATAGAAACATCATGATTGAGTGTATTTAAATTATACATCACTATTGTTCCAATCCGGGCAATATGAACCTGATTAATTCGAGATAATGAGTAAATCAGATACAAATGAGAGGATTATGTGGAATCAGATGAGCTGTCTAAAATCTTTCCTCAAGTCTCGAATTGTATGGCGTTGATGGAAACATGGCACAACAGAATGGAGACATTGCATTCTGTTCAATATTACAGGAAATGCACAATAAACATCTTATCCATAATCCGATCATCGAAATCTGCATTTTATTCACCATCATCATCGTTTGTTTCAAAACAGCATCAGCTACCTGCTCGGAATCGAATCGCTTGCGTCGCGATCTAAGGCTTCTTCTTATACGATATGACTCACACACAATATGATACATTTGTGTAAATTATCTATGCCATCAGGGTTTTCGAGCCGTGGTCCAGCTACCACGTACGCCTCCGACTCCGACATATTGTCGGGCCCCAACATGAGACCGAACAAGAAACTTTCCCATAATGATGTACACCCGATGGCTACTGCGAAACTGCACCTCCGTCGAGGTCTACCTGGTACCTCTTCTTGTCAGACAAGATCACAACAGGCACATATCCAGTGGGAGCAGGCTGAGGTTTTCACTAAACTGACATTCGTCTATGTTTTCTGTGATGAATTAAGTGAGAAGTACTACGGCGTGTAGAACCATCTCTAAGTCATGCAGTTAATACTGTTGAAGAAGCTACACATTTAGATTTATCAAATCGTTGTTTTATCTTAAAAGACAGCATCCTGATTACGTTTTAGCTGAAACTTATTAAGTCTTTCAATACATTTTCGTACATATCATTGATCCGAGGGATGAACACATGCAGGATAGAAAGGCGAGAACAGAGGCGAGAACAAATATTTCATTCTTCCAGAGAGAGGCATCATTGATTAAAAAGTGGTATTTCAGTCAGTGAAAGGGTTTTCAAAAGCTTCAATCCGCACGCTCTTGGAAATGCATGTGCACTTTTTTGACCGTGTCAGATATGAACAGGAACCGGGTAAAACTTGTAGTTGAAATATTGAACTAACGTTGAACTTGACTGTAGAAAACATTGCTAACGCAAAAGTTGCGCAAAATTAGGTAAAAGTGCAAATTGAGTGCAATTGTGCAAATGTAATCGAAAGCAAGAAACAATTACATCATCTGAAAGCTAAGCACGAGCCTGATTTAATCGTGATCATCTTTATTTTCTGTATTGAGTAATCTGTAAGCACCGGTGAATGAATTAAAACTAAACATTCGTGTTATCAAGTCTGCTGACCACAACGGATCAGAGACAACCTAATCGCTCGGCCAATTTAGAGTACTAAACATATCCTTTCACATGGTATAAAGTTGATTGAAATTAATCATTTAATCAATGAAAAATCGTGTCAGATATTTTCTAGCAGCAATTTTTTGGTAGAAGTTATTAGTAGTATATCCTTTGTGCATTCAACCGATCTTGAAAACCTTACATCATGATGAAGCTGAATGACAGCTGATACTGTCTGTCAACTTTCATAAAAAAATCATGTTGAAATCCTGCATCAAAGAAAACGTCCAATTTTTTGCGTGAGGCGTACTGACCACAACTGACCACTTATGAAAAGGAAATACATGCCTAAATGATCCATGGAGCATAAGGTTTCATATGGTATATAGTTTATCAAAATTGGAACAGGACTTCAATACCAAAATTGCATTTGAAACTGCGTCAACTTTTTTGTGCTATTATTTTTGAAACGTTCTGTAGATATTACGTTCGCCCAAGCGTCGGTTTGAAGGACATCTTTGAATATTGAACAATATCATACATTAACAGTTTGTCTATGAATGTATGCAAGAGTTTCTCAATAACCTTTCAATAACTTTGTCTCAAGAGGCATAATTGTGTCGCTTGCGAGAGAGATATTCAGTGTAGTAGGTCACATTGAAAAGTGAGCCAAGAAGGTGAATACTTTTCGAACTTTTTATGCGACGCACTTTTACTTTCTTTTGAGTTAAATGCTTTAAGACTTCAATCAGAATTCTTCATGTTTTCTGATATTCTATTATTAACCGCTATATTAACAAGGGCGAGAAGTAGGCTCACTTATTAATTCCAGAAATGCATGAATGTACAATGTGCATACATACGCAGATGAATGTAGGCCTATTAGAAAAACCTAAATATGAATTTTATTCAATAAAAGAGATGGGCCAAGCTCTTAGCCTCTTCTAGCGTGATTTATAAAGCAATAGGACCTGAATAGAAGGAAAGATGCCCATTAGAAGATCAACATAGAAGTATAGATCCCTGACGCTATTTCAAGCACTGCAGCAGACAGCCATGAACAATATTTTCACCGGAGTGTGTTTGAACTTTAGTCATAATTAAGATATTATTCCGCGTTGTAATATCTTTTGGATTTTATTAAGATTGAATGACATTTTTGGCCAAAACAACATTTCATTCACTATTTTATTAAGCTATGTCTATATTAAGCTTGTATTTAGCTACATAGGTCTGTCGGTTTTTGCATCTTCCAATATCTCTGCAACACTGAGACAGGAGATTCGAACTCCTGATGCATGAAGACCGACATGACACTGACAGAAGTGCAACATCTTAAATCAGGTAATTGATTATCTCATGAAATTGTTGGGATAGCACGCCGAGGAGTGCTAAGTAAGACTTTTGACGTATTTCATATTTTCTCAGTTGAATTTCGGTCTAAATGAAGTATTTTCGATCAAATAACATCGTATTTCTGGAAAATGCGCGTCTACATAACTCTCGATCAAGGTATCTTCAAATAATGGTTGGGATGCAATTTAATGTCTTCGATTGTTGAAACTGTGCCTTTCAGCAAGATGAGTAACGAAAAGATATAGGCCTGCACGTGATTGTTTTTTTAGAATTTGATAATATTAGTGCTTAAGAAATTAGGAACAATTTCCTCAGGGCATGACTAATCATGACTCAAAGATGACATCTTTCTTTTAATGTTTTGCTGTTGCATGTAGGGGGAGAGCGGGGTATTATGGGCCACCTGGGTTTAAGGGGCTCTAGAGACCAATAATTCTAGGACGAACTTTTCTGCCTAATCACTAGTTATAGACACATGTATTCATGTGTCCGTATGCAAGGTTCCGTATGCATTTTCCCATAATAGCCGTTTCATTTTGTTGCAAAGGAAATTTCCTGAATAGAGACAACTATGCCAATTACAAAAGTTCGGGGTTGTTGGGCCACCTGTTGGGGTGTTATGAACCACCCATTAATATTTGTAGAAATGCAACATTATCTTAATTATGTTCCACAACAGTCAAATTGAAGATTCTCCCTACACATAACAGCGATTAACCATTTGATTTACCGGTCAACCTGTTACATAGGTTGTTAACCGGCATAACTTAAATTGTGAGGAATGGTTAAGCCTGCTTGCTCTGCGAAGGCATGATAATCAGAGCTATGACTGAGAATAATCAACGTGAAAGCTATAAACTCGATAATTCGGCCAATCCTGGAGTGGTATAGATGAAAAAAATTTTGCCTCCGGCTTTCACAGGAATCGTCTGGAAGTCCGATATTTCGCCTTCTTTGACGGGGACTTGAAATGCACTGACAGAACACAGACAAGCATGAAACATCAGCTGAACAATAATCATCTAGCAGTCAAGCTTAATTATCGCAAAATTCTCTTAATAAATGAGGTGTCAGATCATCTTACTTACAAAAAAGGAAGTAGTGATTGTCCTGTACAATTATTTACAAGAGAGTCCTGGTTGCGTAGAATATAAATTGATTCGAGAGCAAGTCGCGCGGTGTGATCTCGCTCAACTGTCAAAATGGCCCATTTAAGACATTTGTCCGGCATTTCCCCATGGTCCGTCGTTACATGTTGATAGAAGGCCGAAGATGGTGAATTGACATGTTCTCTCAACCGGGATTTGACAGTTCTCCTTGTTTGGCCAATATACTTTAAAGAGCATTTTGTGCATGTCAGCTCATAACTTCCGGTAACATTGATCTGCTTTGGTGCCACTTGTACATGTCCAGCAGTTAGGTTTGCATTTCGGCCTCTCCTTTTTCTTCCTCCATTGCATGCTCAAGGGACGCTCACTCTGAAATATGAGTCTGATGTTCTCATCGATCCCACATCTCTTAGCAAGCTTGAAAATTTGTCTTCTGATGCTTTCATCTATGAATGGAAGCCGAATGAAGGTTTGGGGGTCAGGTTTGTCTTCTTCCTTAAGAATGGGAGGATCATCATAATAACGTCTCACCAATTTTCTTGGATATCCGTTTGCTTGAAATCGCTTTCGTAACATCACCTTGGAATCTTCCAATTGGGATTGAGATGAATTTCTGACCGTTCTCCAATTTTCCCCTTTCAAAAGAGCTGTTTTCCTGTTCGTTGGGACGTGAGATGACTTTTGATTCCAAGGTGATGTTACGAAACCCATTCATAATCGTTCTAGCTGGCTATCTACCCCAATTCCTGAACACCTGTTTCCAGCTTCACTGGATGATAAATATGCTGTAAAACACTGGCACAACAAATTATTGATTGACAATATTGCAGCTTGATAGAGCAATCCAAGTAATTAACATGAGAGATAACATACCTTAGGCACAACCCTCTGCAAATACGAACTAGGCCTATTACTCCAATCACTCTTTTTCACCCGATGTCTCGACTTGCTAGGATTCTTGTTGCTTACATCGCTTTAACTTTCGGTGACCTTTCACAACAGCATGCTCTAACGCATTTTCATGTTAGCAATTTTGCGCTCGAGTAGAATGAAGGAAAAATACTTTTGGTGACTTTTAAGGTATTGCAGTGAATTGTGGGGTGACCATAACACCCCATATTCGGTGGCCCGCAACTCCCCACCATAATTATACTTACAAAATCAACTGTTACTAGAAAATGTGCAATATACTTCAGCCAACCCTTTCTGTTTTCTCGGTCGTTCTTTTCAATGTCGTTCAAAATGTTTTCAGCTAAAATTTCAATTGGTGCTCAAGCATGACTTGGCTGCTCAGGAGAAATAAACACATAAAAAAGCGCTCAAATTTTTGTAAAAGCCTAAATTTGAGGTAAAAAGATTGAGAAAATTAATTGTGTAGTCAGAAACACCTTATGTTCTTATTTACAATGTTTAGATTAGTCTTCAGTTTGAAAGTATGGCTTATAGGGTGGTCGCCCATAACCAGTGCTCCTAGTGACACTTGACCTCTCATTTCGCGTCACGCCTAATCGGTTGATTTAGCTATAAAGTAGCCTATACATCATAGTCACGCTTATCAATCAGCACAAAGCATCTATTACATCATCATTTACATGATAATTACTTTTAATACGAACTCGTTATTTCATCGATCTAATAGATGTACTATATATCATCAGACTATAGTGATGCAAATGGAAAATTTTCCAGAAAATTTTTCAATTTTTTCAAAATTTTCCGGAAAATTTTCCATTGGAAAATTTTGAAATTTATTTTTCGGTGATTGACGTTTTTTTCTTTGTTTTGGAGACTTATTATAGTCGTTTGAAAAGACTATGTAATATTCAAAGTTCAAAAGCTTCTTTTATCCCTGTATGTTAACTTACACATACACATACACTGCTTGGCCGTCATGGAGAGCAGACGTGTCTGCGAATGTCCCCCGTTTCTCTCCTATGATTCTCTCGTTTTCTGAGTTTCTAGCCATCCGTTCTTCAAGAAATTCGATACGAGTGGTGCCCATAATTGATCCCTTCATCTGTGCAAAGCTCATCGTCAACATCACATTGTGAAATGAGCAGTCCATGCTCAAATTTCCTTCCTCAACTACGTTTTTCCTCCACTCCCATTGGCTCTTAACACGCCGTGCATTTATCTCCTCAACTTTGCTGTTTCTTGCTGTGCTACGCAAACCCCAGCATCGTTTACACCTGGGCATCCCGCAGTCTGTAAATCTCATTGATATCTCCTCTCCGTCTCGTTTCACTCACACTATTGATCCCCTTGGATTTCCCCGCGACTCGCGTCATCCTTTTTCTACGCCAAGGCCAAGTGTAGTGGATTAGCCCAGTGTGGTGAGACCCTCAACCGTATTGCTGCTGCCATCAGCTGTTCGATCATCACGGACATACGCCCCTCCTACGCGCGTTTTCCCCAAAGACTCGCGATTTATGCATCACTTCCTTCTCGCTTGAGGTGTGTGATGATAGTCGTGTGGATCCAATCGCTGGTTACTTTTTAAACAACTCTGGTTCGAGCCCCTAGTCATTCGCATCAGCAAGTCCTAGTTTGTCACTTTTCTTTTATACAACATGAGTGAGAAAGAAAAGGCGCATCCTGATTTTGGACTAGTCAAACGCATGTCAAATGCCCAAATGTCCAAGCTGTCGAAAGACCAATTGATTTCAGTCCTGAGAGAGGCTATCAATAATTGCAATGCCCCAGAAGCGGGACAAACGGCCACTCCATATGCTACTAAGGATGTCATCGTTGAGATTATGGACAACAAACTGAATAGTCATTTCAAATTAATTGAAGAAATGTTATCCCAAACCATGGAGAGTCTCAAGAATGTACGCTCCACGTGCGATTCTCTCCAAATCCAAATCAATGAGTTGAAGGAGAAATCTAAATCCACCAAGTCTATCAGCTTTGACTCTGATGACATTGTAAATGAGTTAGAGCAACGGATGAATCGACGATCGAATGTGGTTATATCTGGATTAGCAGAGAACCAAAGTGGATCTGTCGACGAGCGGAAGCAAAGCGATGAAACGAAAGTTAAAGACATTTTTCGCGAGCTCGGCAACCATTCTGCAGTTGTGCTCTCTGTAGCAAGAATCGGGAAGCCTAGTTCCAAAAGATCAAGACTTGTGCGGGTGACTTTGTCTGACTCTGAAATGAAAATGTCGATTTTGAAAAATTCTAAGTCCCTCAGAAGTTCGAACTCATATCGTCACATATTTGTAAATAATGACCTGACATTTAAACAAAGGGAGGAACAAAAGGCTCTTCGTGACGAATTGAAAACCAGAAGAGGAAATGGGGAAGACGTCGTCATCTACAAAAACAAAATTACAAGGAAAGATGATATCAAGAATTTTCAATAAATTGTTTTTCATGTTGTGTACCCCCCTATATCCTTTTATCCAACATACAATCCCTACGTCCAAAGCACGACGAATTGTGTGTAATTTCTTCCGCTAGAATACCCGATGTTATTGCCCTCTGTGAAACCTGGTTACATGAAAATATTTCTGATGACGAGCTAATAATTCCAGGATACAGTCTTCATAGACAAGACAGACATGATGGCAGAAGAGGCGGTGGCGTTTGTGCTTACGTACGAAACAACATTCCTCATACTGTTGAACCTTTAGTTGATAATCTGGATTTTATTGAATGTCTTTGTATAAAGTTTAATTCAATAAGTATTGCTTTACTGGTCATATACATTCCTCCGAATTTGAATAGCTCCAATTATCAGCAAGTGAATGATTTTATCATCTATGTTTGCGATTCATTGTCATCTTTTGAACTCATGATTGTTGGAGACCTAAATAGATTCCCTACAAACTGTATTGAGGGAAGTTTGAATCTTAAGCAAGTAGTCAACTGTCCTACACGGAAAGGTAATATTCTTGATAAAATCCTTCTGTCTGACTCTGTCCTTTCATCCTACTATTGTAAAGCATGTCCTGTATGTTTCAACTCCCCTATCAAAGTAGGACCCCCAATTGGAGGTTCTGATCACGGTACTGTTACGTTGAGACCTTGCAATAATGTCATGCAGAAAGCTAAGGAAAAGTTTTATTTTGCTAAAGTCTATGATTTTCGTGATAGTCATGTTGCCAAATTTTGTCATTCATTAGATGCCTTTCCTTGGCAAAGATTCTATGGAATGGATGTTCCCTTCAAAGAAAAATGTAATATTTTTTACAGCATTTTGCACAATGCTATGGAAAACATCCCACAACAAACTGTAAGAATGTCCGGTCGAGAGAAACCATGGATCACACCTAGATTGAAAATGATGATAAACCTCCGCTATGATGCCTACAGGAAAGGCAATTTTGATTTGTATTATCACTATAAAGAGAAAGTCACAAGCGAAATGAAGTGCGCAAAAAGGAAATGGATTGAAAGCCTAAACGGTAAACCAAATGGATTATGGAAAGTACTCAGTGCAACGAATAATATCAAATCAAATAGTCTTTCAATTTCAAATGATGCAGCAGAGACTATCAATGCTAGTTTTGCATCGAACTTCTCCCCTCCTCCTAACTGGCCTGATATTTTGCGAGGAGTTGAAGAAAAGGCTGAAGCAAAGGAATGGAAAACTGATATCTCTGTTGAAAGAACCTATGCCTTACTCCAAAAATTGAAAGCAAACCAGTCCTCCGGTAGTGATGACATCCCGCCATTCCTAGTAAAAGCTGCCTGTGATGTCTTAGCTGCTCCGCTCACCCATCTTATCGCCCTATCCTTCGAATCCAAGTCAGTGCCCGATGCCTGGAAAATTGCTAGAGTAAATCCAATCCCCAAAAAGAAACATAATGACTTCCGGCCTATATCGGTCTTACCTGCATTCTCAAAAGTCCTCGAACAATATGTAATTGATTCGATCAAGCCATCTCTCATTGACGCATACGGTACCGACCAATTTGGTTTTAGACCGTCCTACTCAACGCTTCACGCAAACATCCGCATTCACGACTTCACAACATTATCATTGGACGAGTTGTATTGTACTGGTGTCGCTTTACTTTCATTCGACATGTCCAAAGCATTTGACCGTCTTAATCATGGGAGTCTTATCAGCTCCTTAATCGAGGCTGATCTTCCCAAGGATTTTATTTTATGGTGCAGTGATCTTCTCGTGAACCGGCATCAATATGTGAAGCTAGGACATTGTACGAGCTCTACCACCCCAGTTACTTCAGGTATTCCGCAAGGAGGAAAACTTTCTCCCTTTCTTTTCTGCACCCATATGAGATCATTCAAAGCTCTACACCCACATGCCTTGACTTCTAAATATGCTGACGACATTGTGATTGTTCTACCTGCCTTCCGTTCAATTGATATCGAACTCCAAATTCGAGACGAGATCAATCATTTAAAAGACTGGTGTAACTCACATGGACTAGTACTAAATTGTGAAAAAACCCAATGCATGTTTATCGCTAAAAGTCAGAATTCTTTAGTGCATCGTGATATTCATTTTGTAAATTGTATAAAGATTCTTGGAGTCATTTATGACTCAAATCTATCTTGGAATACTTTTGTAGACAATTTATGCAAACGTGCCAACCAGCGTCTTTATGTCATCAAGCGATTAAAACAATGCCTTTCTGTGTCCCAACTCATTCAGATTTATATTGCTACTGTCCTTTCAACGCTGGAATACAATGCTGCCCTCCTCGTTGGACTGAACCAGCTTAATGTTGAAAAATTGGAAAAGGTTCGGCGACGTTCTCACAAAATTATTTGCGGACCAAAGTGCAGTTGTGATAGCTTCACCCCCCTATCCCTAAGAAGGGAAAGATCTGCCCTAACAGTTTTCAGAAAAATGTTAGAACCAAAACATTTATTGCATAAAATCATGCCCCCCAAACTTTCAAGATCCCGACATTCCCTCGCTGTCTCTATCCCCTTTTCAAGAACCCAACAACGCCAATTGTCATTTATTCCCAGATGCTCTATTTTGCATAACCTAGCAGAAATATGCTAACTAATGTATTTCCTACAGCTACTGTGCATGTCTTCTGTATACTGTACAAGCCCTGTAATTTTCATCTGTGTATCTGCAATGCATGATTTCCATTTCAAATGAATAAACACATACTACTACTACTACTACTACTAACTTTTGGTACCAACTGCACCTTTACCATGTCTATTTCAGATCTTTCCAAATGAATTTCAGACATAAGATGGATTTCAGATTTCTCTAGCTGAATTTCAGATATCTGTCACAAGTTCAACTTTGAAAAGATCTTCAATTCAACTGGAGATCTCCAACTCATCTAGATCATATCTGAAATTCATTTGGGCAGATCTGAAATCGATTTGGAACTATCTGAACCATCTGAACTAGAAATGGATGATGTGTATCCTCAACGAAGATATCGGACAATGCGCCAGAAGTTTGAAGCTATCATAGATATTCTTTTACTCATCACATATCTTTAGTTTCCAAATATCTCACAAGTTTACAGTCTTTATATCTTCCAATTTGGTCGCTCATGAGTGCTGCGTTGCTTATACTTCATCACATGTTCATCAACACATGGAGAATTTGCATATGATCAACGCTGCATAAAGCTTAACTTTGAAGCCAACAATTAGCAAACTCCAAAATGAAGTACATTATTTTTGCTCCATACCTTTCACATTGCATGAAATTATACACCCCTATTTTAAAGCAAGATTCACGTTATCCCAAAGGGTGTCTGAGTGATAGTTAAAAATGCTAACA
Organism: Prostheceraeus crozeri; assembly: GCA_907163375.1. Classification (NCBI taxonomy): domain Eukaryota; kingdom Metazoa; phylum Platyhelminthes; order Polycladida; family Euryleptidae; genus Prostheceraeus; species Prostheceraeus crozeri. The sequence continues at coordinate 179,848 of CAJQUW010002893.1, read as the reverse complement.
AAATGGCGCAAGCCACTGGTGGCAAAGGAATTTCAAAAATCCGCGGACGGAACTCGCATTGCTACGATCGCTTTAATCGAAATACAGGGCGTCAAGTTAATAGGAATAGACAAAAAATAGGAAAAAATAGGAACGCCTAAAAAATAGGAAAAAATAGGAATCACGCAAAAAAAAAGGAAATAATAGGAATTTTTCAAGATAAGTTGAATAACAAACAAAAAACAATACTTTCACGTGGATCGAATCTTCAAATGTTTACATGGACTCATAAATCATATGTACATGAATGGAAATTGTTGAAAAAGCGAGAGCAGGCGTTTTATTGCGAACATGTATTAATGTAAGAAAACAATCGCTTTCATTGCTAGTGCGCGACGCCATGTATGAAGGAAACTGTCCATAATTAGAATCAAGATTATTTGTTTGATACAATCAACCCTATTTGATCCGGTTCGCACGTTAATGCAATTTCAGTGATAGATAAGACATGCGTTAACTCGAGTTTTCAAACTAAACATCGTTCACTGATCATCCTGATCTTCCAGTATCATTATCTTATTAGATGACAAAGCCTTGTCAAGCAGTTTGCGCTTTTTCTTTTCATTTTTTCTCTTCTTATTTGTTATCTCATCTAACTGCTTCATTGCTGCTTCCCGTTTCTGATTTGCTGTTTCAAACATCATGGTAACTACTTTCATGCTAAATGTTTCAATACTTTTCTTACCATCGACCGCACTATTCAGTTTCGCAGTTGCATCTTTCATAAGCTCGTCAGCTGCTTTCAATTCTTCTCTAGCCTTATTTTCTTCTTGATGTAAACCCTTTTCTTTTTCCGTTACTGCAATTTTCTTACGTAACAGCTGTTCCTTTTCTCTTTGTACACTCGCTGGCAACTCGGCGGATTTTTCATTTTCATCTTTCTTTCGTTGATGTTCCGCCTTTTCTCGTTCTTGGTTTTCTTTATATGCTGCATGAGCATACCGTACTGCCCGTTTCAGCTCCTGTGATATAGGAATGGCTTCCGGTCTACAAAAATCGGGATCAAAGAACCTGACAGCGTCTTTTACAACATGAAGTCCAACGATGGTCTTTTCGCCGAGAGACGTCCTTTCTTGTGTAACGATGCGGGAGTTGATAGAGAGACTTCTTTCACTATCAGCGTTTGTTTGCCCTAAAACTAAAGCAGATTTTATCACAATAGGAAGGACTCTGTATTTCAAGTTACCATCAGCTGCTTTTAGTTGAAAAATACCATTCCAAAACATTTCTATTCTGTCACTTGGGTCGTAAATCGGCACATTATTGTCAGATTGATAAAGCTTCCATTCGTCAAGCAGTTCATTCACGTCAACTTCAGGTTGCAAAGCCTTGCTTATTTCTTGAATGAAAACTGTACTTACTTCATCCTTCTTTTTTAAAGGATTTACACATCGTAGTTGGCTAAGTAGCGAATTCCCAAGAGGCAGTTTCTCAATTAAATACGACGAAGCACTTCCGAAAAACAATCGGATTTGATGAAATGCATATGTCCTTTGCTCTGGTTTGAGATTGCTCATTGCTTTTCTTGTGGAATCACCAATCATAATTTCATCATTTGATAACTGTGAAGATTCACTTCTACAATCGATGGATCGGAGCTCAATTCCATATTTGTTTCCAATCGCCTCTGGTATCATAAACCTTCGAAGAAGTTTCAAAATGAACTCACAAAGTTGGTCATAAAGAATATGAATCATGGGACTATTCTTTTGCAGCAGACGCAACAAATTCTCGAAAATAGGAGTGATATTCGCGAAAAATTCCAAGAAAACTCGTGTTAAGAATTTCTCTTTGGTACTAAGCATGACTTGCACTCTTTTGAAGTTGGCGCTTTTTGGCATCGACTGTGTGCTCTTCCCAAGGTCTGAAACGAAATGCACAATCGCTTCCCATTGTTCTATGACTCTTTTAACAGACGGTCCAATACTAAGCCACCGGACTTCTGTATGTTGCTTGAAATTGTGGGTTTCCAAATCAAATTCCAATTGTATTGATCTGAAGTCTTCACGACGGGCAGCGCTGTATTTAAAAATAGAATGCAAATCGTAGCAAAATTGACTTATGTCAATATCGAACTCTTTGATTCCTTTCCGAAAGCCGTTATGTATTGTGTGAATAGCACATGAATCCAAATCTATCAGACCAGGAAAATCAGGATGATCGCGAGAAATCAGTTCATTCAGATTTCTGAAGATTGTCTTGTTAACGTTCGGACCATCTCGTACAAGTGTAGCTAACCTTTGTATCGGTAATTTATCATCACACATTTTTTGATACATCCTAAAAGCGACGGTATTACCGTCCGCATGTCCGAAAAACAGAGATGTGTAGAAAGAGCACCACACTTGATTGTGCTGCGGCGACCAGTACCTTATTGTTAGATCCATCTGTTTTTTTACTTGAGTTGTGGATGTTTCATCGAAATGTATAGAGAAAGGTAGATTTGATTTCACTAGGTCAGAAACAATTACTCCTGTGAAGTATGGTGACAACCCATCTCCTATTATATATGATGCGCTCGTGCGACTTAAGCTGAATTGTGCAGCTACTGCACTATCAGGGAACATAGCTTTGAATAAGCTTCCTTTGTTGTCACATGAACGTAACGACAAATTTTTGCATGCCACTTCTGCTAACCAATAAACAGTGGCATTAAGATTACTATCGGAAGAATCCTTAAGAGTCATCATACTAACAGTAGACTTATCAGTATTAGAGCATACTACAGCTGATGATATCGCATCACTAGGTATCGAAGTTGCACTAGCTGAAGTATTCATCAGTGAGAGTTTTGTTTGCTTTGTATCCAATACATTTTTCAACAACTCCATGTGTTTTTTCTTTCTAGCATGCTGGAGTAATTGAGCTTTTCCGGAATTATCGCACTTAATATCGATTTGGCATGGAGTACAATGACCATGACTGTCATCCTTTCCTTTCCGACACCAATCGCCCATTTTCTGATTGTTGCTATCGAAGGTAGAGAGCCATGTAACATTGAATTTTGTTTTACCGGAGGGCATCTTACGTTGCAAAGCTCAAGTTGAGACCCTGAAATAAACAAAAAAACTTTATTGGCACGCTGGTTAATTGATATTTTACGATATAAGATATTCTTCAAACTCAAATCATCATTAAGTGTACAAATCTGCATGCGTTATTTTAATTCACATGCATCGCGCCTAGCATTTAATACAGGGCAATCAGATAGTTGGAGATTGTCAATTATATTCTCATTAATGGTACTGAAAAAATCTTCGGAAGAATATGCCGCTCTAAATTCGTAAACCAGTCTGAAAAAATAGGAATCATCTTTGTTTACATCACTGATTTACACTTAAGCGAGAGAGTGAGAAGGGAGATTTACCGCCATCTTAGTCTCATAGATTATTCTCCCCTTCACTGAAATGTGACATTATCACCGTTAAGTGCGAGCTTCACTCTATTTGGCGAGGGGCTTCTACTTTCTCATTGTTCTGTCTGTGGTCATTCCCGTAAATAGGCTCAGCTTCGTTAAAGATAGCACACGAGCGTACAGTGATGAACGATATATCCTGAGAATCTAAATCCCTTTCAAAACATTCCAGGTAATTCTCCGAAAGGCTTGACTTGCAAAAAGAAACAAACATTAATGTACATGTACATGTATAAAACAAGTATGAACTGAACAAAACTTACCACATAGTAATGTCTGGAAGCTGATTACTAAGACAACAGGTGTATTTGAAGATCCGTATCCAGTGCTGCGTACCATTTTACCGAATTTAAATTACTGGATGTACGTCCATTTATATCGTTTCCGGACAAGCAATGCACCTCACCTGTTGACTCAAATAGGAAGCAGTAATAACTGAGAACGACGTGAAACCGAAACGATGAACATGAAACAAAACTAGCAGTAAAGCAAATAGTTTTTATAACAAGTTTATTTTTTAAAAGTCATTATAAATGCATATTGAATTACACGAGAAGAAAAACATTATCAGTTCATGGGAGATCAGTTCAGAGAGTCGATCATATTTTTCCAATTGTCATTTTGTTCAGTACTAGCGTTTTAGTTATCTGATAGACTGGAAGCGAGGTAACAAACGGAAAACTGTCTGATCCTACCTCATTAAGGATGTAAACCGATATCAGCACACTGCAAAAAAGACATGAAATATGAAAAATTCCATTTCTTAAAACCATAATCCCATTTTCTGATGAGTCACACAAATATGAGTAGCACGTCAAGTTAAGGAACTGATGTAGGTACACGGCTAGCTCTCGATATATGCAACCATCATAGCCATGTATCGAGAGCTGAACGCGAACCATTCTTGTTCACAAAGAGAACTGTCGTTACCGAATATAAAACGCAACTCTATTTTCTGAATGGTTATCCATGGACCATAATATTGAATAAGATAAAGAACGAGCTACACAAAAATAGGAAAAAATAGGAATTTTGTCATAAAATAGGAAAAAGTAGGAATTTTGTCATAAAATAGGAAAAAATAGGAATTTTATGATAAAATAGGAAAAAAAAGGAAAAAAATAGGAACTTGACGCCCTGGAAATAATGATGAAATTAAGAGTTTTAGACCCAATTTATTGATACGCAGCTGCCTCGGCAGTTGAAGCGCTCAAATTACAGGGCCTATCAAAAAAATCAAAACTTTCAAAATTTTCCATAATTTTCCAATATTTTCCATAATTTTCCACGGAAAATTTTGATTCAAAATTTTCCGGAAAATTTTCATCACTATCAGACTATCACGATAAGAAATTGCTGTCAAAAATGCATGTATATGATCATCATGAGTGAATGTTATTATTCATTCAGCATTTAGGTCGTTTCGATGATGGGCCTTCTTTTCTTGAATCATCAATGTGACGTTTCAAAGCCGACCGCACAATCTGATCAGATAATCGTTTTTGTCTCTGGTCCAACTTGCGCTGTTTTGACTGCAGTTCCTCCAATTACTGATCGGACCTCAAAGCTTGACGCTTCGCCTCTTCGAGAAGTTTGTGTAATCTCTCCTTCTCCTTCAGTTTCTGGGTCACCGCTTCTTCATTAGCCTCCATCTCTTCGTCTATTTTCACTTTTCTTTTGCCATTTTTCTTCATCTCTTCAATTTGATGCGATAGCTCTTTTCCAATGCTTCGGCTTTCTCAGCATTCTCTTTTTGTCGTCGTTCTTGTAGCATTACTTGATACTTCGAGTATGCCGCTGCGACACTTTGATTCAGCTTAGGAGTAATCGGGATGGTCGAATTAGTCCAACCCATGCCCTTCACAACAGATTTTTTTAACAACCACACGTTTTTCACACGTGAACGTGTGAAAATCACAAGTTTTTCAGTCCTGAACCTGACCGGTATGTATCCAGTTTCATCTGTGAATATGAATTATGTTTTGTCTGCTTCAATAACTGATATCTATTACGTTTGTTTGGTTAATTGGTACTTCTTTCTACGAGCGTGTCATGCAAACTTTGGATTGATAATTATAATAACCTCCAAAAATATGATACATTGTCATACATCAAGAGCGAGAATAACTTCTTCGGATACAAATTGTATTGGTTTCACACAACGTTTCGCTTAGGCAAGCTTGTTCACGTGTGAATATTGGACACAGAGATTCGCAAAGTTATAGCAATGAGGTATGTTTACAACAAAAGGTCAAGGTCAAAACTAGGGAAATTAATACATCACGTACGATAGGCCTAAGCTACATAATACTCACAAAGTAGGAAAGTAAGATAGTCATAAGATAAAATACAGGAAAAGAAGTAGATATTCACAAATAAAATCAAGAACTGTACATTAGATTACGTCCCACACAATGGTTCATCAGAAGAGAAGGATCGACCTTGGAAATGTACTTAGATTCCAAATAACATCTCCTAGTGACACTTCTCAGATTATCATGAAGAATCCTCCATATAACTGAACTCGTAGAAATGTCAGTGTTGTGTGTATCACGAAAATGTAATTTCACTGCTGAAAAATTATCCTTAAAAATGTGCTCACGGAGTCTGGTCTGTACTGACCGACCTGTTTCACCAATATACACTTGATTACAAACTTTACAAGTGATTTCATAAATCAAAAACTTTTTGTGACATCTATTTGGATGAAGCGCACAGGCACAAGTATCACAGTCACTATTGCATTGCTTCCTTTCCTTTGGAGGATGCAGTAAAGTCTTTAGATTATTGCCACCATTAAAAGAAAATTTAATTTTGTCTTGCAGACCAGTCCTTCTTAAAAGGGAATTCATCTTACGTTTATTAACCTCATCTACATAGGGGACTTTCAAGAAGAATGGTCTATGAGAGTTGGACGGAGCATTCGAATTTGCTCCATATTGCCTTTCTTTAGAGTTAAATTTCACCAGAGAATTCTGAATGAAGTCGTTCGGATAGCCGTTGGCGATAAGCCTGTTGATCACCTTATCCACAGAATAATTAAAATTTTCTCGGTTAGTAGATCTCGTTTTGGCCCGGTGAAATTCTCCCATAACTATGGCTCTCTTTTGCGAAATGGGTCCATTTGAAGTCCACGGATATATTGAACCACTATGAAAACTCTTCATAAAAAGGCGTGTTTGAAATTTGCCACCAAACTTTTTGATTTCACAATCAAGAAAGGGTAGCCAGCCAACACTATTCGGTGACTCACAGGTAAATTTGATAGACTTGCTTACCCCGTTACATTTAAGTAATATCTGATCCAATGAAATTCCATCAGGCCAAATAATAAAAATGTCATCTATGTAGCGTTTCCATAGAATGGTATCAGGGATGCTCCTCAAAACGCATTTTTCGATATAATTCATGTAAATAATAGCCACTATAGGGGCCAAGGGGTTTCCCATAGATAGACCATTAATCTGCTTGAATGTCATCTGCTCAAATATAATATAGTCATTTTCCAAAGATAGTTTTATGAGGTCCAATAGATCCGGAACGTGAATTTGTATCAACAAATCATCCATAAATGAAAAGGAAGAAAGGAATTCCTCTAGAATAGTGTAAATACCATATTCTTCCTCGGAATCCATCCTGGGAATGCTGCCATAAAGATTTGCTACGTCAAGGGACGCAAAGCTAGTACTTTCAGAAGCATCGACCTCCCTGATCCAGTTGACGAAGGTAATTGTATCAGGGACATGAGCTTCAACCGCCTTAAGGCAGTTAGACAGTTTGCCAGCCACTTCTCGAGCCAAGAAAGTCCCAGGTCCGTCTGTAGCCGCCACGATTGGTCTGCCCTTTAATGGTCCATTTTTGTGATCTTTAGGAAGAATATATGTGGACGACAGAGAAGGCTCCGAACATTTGCATCTCATCAGCCAACCATAAACCATTTGCTGATTATCTTTATATTTATTAGCAATACATGTCAAGGCCTTGTTGAATTTACCTTGTCCCGTCGTAAATTCAACAAGGCCTTGACATGTATTGCTAATAAATATAAAGATAATCAGCAAATGGTTTATGGTTGGCTGATGAGATGCAAATGTTCGGAGCCTTCTCTGTCGTCCACATATATTCTTCCTAAAGATCACAAAAATGGACCATTAAAGGGCAGACCAATCGTGGCGGCTACAGACGGACCTGGGACTTTCTTGGCTCGAGAAGTGGCTGGCAAACTGTCTAACTGCCTTAAGGCGGTTGAAGCTCATGTCCCTGATACAATTACCTTCGTCAACTGGATCAGGGAGGTCGATGCTTCTGAAAGTACTAGCTTTGCGTCCCTTGACGTAGCAAATCTTTATGGCAGCATTCCCAGGATGGATTCCGAGGAAGAATATGGTATTTACACTATTCTAGAGGAATTCCTTTCTTCCTTTTCATTTATGGATGATTTGTTGATACAAATTCACGTTCCGGATCTATTGGACCTCATAAAACTATCTTTGGAAAATGACTATATTATATTTGAGCAGATGACATTCAAGCAGATTAATGGTCTATCTATGGGAAACCCCTTGGCCCCTATAGTGGCTATTATTTACATGAATTATATCGAAAAATGCGTTTTGAGGAGCATCCCTGATACCATTCTATGGAAACGCTACATAGATGACATTTTTATTATTTGGCCTGATGGAATTTCATTGGATCAGATATTACTTAAATGTAACGGGGTAAGCAAGTCTATCAAATTTACCTGTGAGTCACCGAATAGTGTTGGCTGGCTACCCTTTCTTGATTGTGAAATCAAAAAGTTTGGTGGCAAATTTCAAACACGCCTTTTTATGAAGAGTTTTCATAGTGGTTCAATATATCCGTGGACTTCAAATGGACCCATTTCGCAAAAGAGAGCCATAGTTATGGGAGAATTTCACCGGGCCAAAACGAGATCTACTAACCGAGAAAATTTTAATTATTCTGTGGATAAGGTGATCAACAGGCTTATCGCCAACGGCTATCCGAACGACTTCATTCAGAATTCTCTGGTGAAATTTAACTCTAAAGAAAGGCAATATGGAGCAAATTCGAATGCTCCGTCCAACTCTCATAGACCATTCTTCTTGAAAGTCCCCTATGTAGATGAGGTTAATAAACGTAAGATGAATTCCCTTTTAAGAAGGACTGGTCTGCAAGACAAAATTAAATTTTCTTTTAATGGTGGCAATAATCTAAAGACTTTACTGCATCCTCCAAAGGAAAGGAAGCAATGCAATAGTGACTGTGATACTTGTGCCTGTGCGCTTCATCCAAATAGATGTCACAAAAAGTTTTTGATTTATGAAATCACTTGTAAAGTTTGTAATCAAGTGTATATTGGTGAAACAGGTCGGTCAGTACAGACCAGACTCCGTGAGCACATTTTTAAGGATAATTTTTCAGCAGTGAAATTACATTTTCGTGATACACACAACACTGACATTTCTACGAGTTCAGTTATATGGAGGATTCTTCATGATAATCTGAGAAGTGTCACTAGGAGATGTTATTTGGAATCTAAGTACATTTCCAAGGTCGATCCTTCTCTTCTGATGAACCATTGTGTGGGACGTAATCTAATGTACAGTTCTTGATTTTATTTGTGAATATCTACTTCTTTTCCTGTATTTTATCTTATGACTATCTTACTTTCCTACTTTGTGAGTATTATGTAGCTTAGGCCTATCGTACGTGATGTATTAATTTCCCTAGTTTTGACCTTGACCTTTTGTTGTAAACATACCTCATTGCTATAACTTTGCGAATCTCTGTGTCCAATATTCACACGTGAACAAGCTTGCCTAAGCGAAACGTTGTGTGAAACCAATACAATTTGTATCCGAAGAAGTTATTCTCGCTCCTGATCTAACATTCCCGGATACGTGGACTACACATGATTCCAAAATTGTCATACATGTTTATAATAACCTCCAAAAATATGATACATTGCCATACATGTTTAATGTTCAATTCAGACACACTTCCATCCACCAGGATGCACTTTTTTACACAGACATAATATTGACAAATATAGATATGAGAATTTCGCGTATTCTCATCCACTGATTTCGCGTCGAAGGCTCTCATTTCGGGCAATTCGCGTCGTCGCTAGGAGCACTGCCCATAACACCACGCTCTACCCTATTGCTATTATTATTTCAGAACAATAAAAATGATTCCGTTTTTATTTTTCCAATAAAACCTTACCTCCTTTTGAACAAACTTAGTATTTATGAATAATGTATGCCGTGGTTATGTCAAGCTTGCACAGTGTCATTGACAAGACCGTGTAAGACATGCGTGATTGTAGGAATCGTTCTTAAGGCTAATTATTGCTATTTCCTAGCATGCTACTCACTCTATTCATTATCTGATCAACAAAAATGTGGAATAGTCCCCGACTCATTACTCACTAGCCTACAGGCATTTTTCATGGAGGAGATTATCAGGTATCTAAAGCTTGGACATTTCTTTGTGAATGCCCAGAACCACCGGAAATCGTCCAAGTAAAGCGCAGTGACGTAATTAGAATAAGGTAATCAGCACGTCAATAATGTAAGTGTAATTTACTTTTGGAATTTGTACCTTGCTTCTCATTGAAAATGTTCATTGACACAGAGAATGCATTCTGATAAGTTGCATTTCATAGAAAAACAAGAAGACAAGACAGTCTTTTCAATAGGCGGATAAGAGTTGCAGACATGGCTAACTCTTAATTCGTGGAAACCTTCATTTCAACCGTGAAATGTTTGAATGTGAAATGTTGTCACTTTCATCGAAACGAATCTTATCTACAGCTCACGTTTATACACTGCTTGGGAGAGCATCCAGTTATTTGGAACCTTTAAATAGCAGTGGCCATTACACCGACTGGACCGGTCCGAACTGGAATCTATACAGGAGTGCACCGGATTTATTCGGCTTTGGAGCGCTGGATTGTTTTTTTCTCAATTTCTAAAAATAGAACATGCGTCTGGCGCGCCGACCTCGAAATCTGTCTGTTATGCTGATCGCAAACGTGAAGTCATGATCGGACCCAGTTGCAAACCTGTTTTTGTTCATATCCCCTTTCAGGAAGATTTGAAAGCGCGTGAAGTTCGCTCTCGTCTGATCTCTTCTGTTAAACGAGCATATCCTGCTGCGGATCCGATTATTCTTTTCCGTGCCCATACTATTCCGACTGGTTCTCTCAAGGATAAGCTGAGCAAAGTCGTCCGATCTCATATAATTTACAAATTCGAATGCAGCTGTGGACTCAGCTATGTCGGTCGTACTGAGCGCCGCTTATCCATGAGAATTGCTGAACATCTCCCGAAATGGGCTATTACTGTGGGTATAAGACCAAGATCCAGAAATGCTCCTGCCAGCTCTGTTACTATCCACATTATATCTTGCAGAACTTTTGACAAAAACCGTAGTCCGTCATCTTACTTTTCTATCATCGGTAGTAGTAACAATTTCCGCTATCTACAAATTCTAGAGTCGCTCATTATTAAAGCTATGATGCCGGCTCTTTGTGTACAGAAAGAAACGTATCAACTTCACCTTGCGTGGTAGAAGATTAATGTTCATGTGTATTTGCTCACTCTCGTGACCGCTCTCTGTCAGACATCGCAACTTGCCATTCCGTAATCCGGTGTGTTCCACTGAAGTGAACCGGCGAAAGGCCTCTGGACATAACATGAAGTTAACATATCCAATTCTTCGCATTTACAAAATAGGGTCATTTTAGACTCTTACCTATGATTTTGTAGGAATTTTATGTTTGTACACCACCTGGACCAAATCTCACGAGCCGCCAGTGCGTCTAGCGCGCTCTGGGTTTGGCGATCTAGCACTCGTTTTTATTAATTCTGAAAATGGATCTTGTGTCAATCGTCAGTGCGCCAGATCTTGCGTCTAGAATCTCGAATCACTTCGAATCATGCACGCCTGGCACTGGTTTCGGCAAGCTGATAATTTCAAAAATTCTAGGAATAGATTCTACGTCTGATGCGATGGCCCGTCAATCTTGACTCTGGCCCTCCTGGCACTGATTTCAGAATTTCTAGGAATAAATCTTACGTCTGGCGCACTGGCGCGGCAACCTCGAATCTGGCGCTTATTTTCATAAATTCTAGAAATAGAGTGAAGCTTCAACGCCAAATCTGGCACACTGGCGCGTCAACCCACAACCTGGCGCGCTGAATTCAAATCTGTAGCGTCTGGTCCTGTCTTCGGCGAGCTTATTATCTGAATTTCTAAAAAAATCATTCTGGTTCTGTCGCGACGTGTCAGCCCAACGATATCTGTCCCAATCTTTGCGACACAAGGCACACAAGAGCCCCATATAACAACAGTAGGCGTTCGTTTTCCATTTGCCGCAATAAGCAAGTGGATCATGAGACATGGATGTTTGTCGAGTACTTTCCATTAGTTTTATCTAATCTTACGATAGAATTCCACTCCGATCAACGATACTTGTATGTCCTGGTGGACGTCCACCATCATTTTGAAAAATATGAAAGTGAAATATGATTCGGTCGATTCTAAGAAGATTTGCATTTTTTACTTTAAACCAGTGCTTCCCAACCTTTTTGCTATCGCGGTACACCTCGGTCAACGGCCAGATAGGTGCGGCACACAATTTGAAAAGCCCAGAATATCAAAATGAGCATTAAAGTGTATTTACTCTATTTTTTAGACTACATCGATGTACACATAAAATTGTGAAGGGTTTTTTCTTTGAAGTTTGAAGCTAAAAGCAACCACACACAAATTTCAAACTACGAATCACATACAGGTCTACTGCATGTATTACTCAAACAATTCTATGCTTACTTTGAAAAGCGGGATTAGACTGTAGTCAGCATCACTCAAATTTAGTGAGATTTCTGCTCTTGCACTGTGCGTTCCAGTTTCGTAAAGTCTGGTCGAACGGATGTCGTCAGCGCCACTTGGATGATTTCTCCGAGAAGTGTTTCAGAAAGCGAGTTCCTTTTTTTTCGATTTCACAGCCACGACTTGGCTGAATCCTTCTTCACAATTGTAAGAGCTGTGAAATGCAACCAATTCTCGTATAGCTGCATCACCCAGTTCTTTATAATGCAGCTCTCGTAGAACTCCGACTCAAAATTGAGTCCGAGTCTTTTCTGTGAACGCCTCCCTCAAGCGTGAGTCGCATTGCAAGTCAACAAGTTTCTCCATCGCATGATCATCCTGCCCAGTTGCAGTAAAAGGATTAACAATCCAACGAAGGGCTTCCTTTTCCTCATCAGATATAATAGTTCAATCATCTGTAGTTACAGACAGTTACTGATAACATAAAATATAAAAGTTACACAACACTGTTTGAATTATAAAGTTGTGTGGCATACATCACAAAGGATTTCCTTCGAAGTATCAAACGATGACGTGGAATTCGCAGTCTGTTCGACCCTCTCGTGTCTCGCCGACTGATGTCTTCCTGTCTGACAGGGAGAAGATGGTGGAGAGGATGATGAGTCTTCTTCATTTTCATTAATTGAGTGAGGACCATTTTGTTCAAATGCGTGATAATTTGAGGTGTTTTTGGTCAGTTCAAGAGCCTCATCGTAGGACAAAGCAGGATGAATGACTTTTAGAGCACATTTTTCGACTCTCTCGATGACCAGCTGTAGCATCTTCAACGTAAATGGGAACCACGCTGGGGATGCGTACTCAAAAATGCTCCGAATGCATGTGTGATAGAGGCGAGTTAGTCCTTGACTACTGCCACCGTAACGTTTTAGTGTTCGTAGCCAGAATATTCTCTGCATGGCCTTTTTTCTACAGAGTTCGACGTGATTCTTGAAAGTTAAATGTTTATCAACAGTTACGCCGAGAAGCTTCACATAGTTCATCTGTCGTATGTAGCTGTCTCCAACGAAAATGTAATCGACTTGGTATATTCCTTTTTGCACTGACGATGAGTTCAACAGTTTTGGTTGCACTCAGGGACATATTGTTTTCTATGCACCATTGTTGGATGGCTTTGATTGAGTTCTGAGCTTTGTTGTGAAGATCTTGATTGTTTTTCGAAGAGGAAATGCTCACTGTTACGTCATCCGCATAGTCACTGTTGGGATTTTGGTCGGAAATATAAGTGAGTCACAGCCAAGACCCCAAGACCAGTGTTTTTGAGCGAGCGAGCAAGCGGCATTTTTTCAAGTTTTTGATGAGCGGATGAGCGAGCCATTTTTAGAAAAAACAGAAATTGAAAAGATCAAATAATCAAAAAAGCGAAATATTTGAAAAGTCTCTTAAAAATGCTTTCTAAAAAAAGTCTTTTTATAGTACATGCATGTATATAACTTGATTGATGAACTTGATTGAAAAACTTGTTAACTTTTTCTCTTTTCTGTAGTTCTCACACTCTTGACAATATACATTGAATGCCTGTCTGGATTCTTCTTCTGAATATGAACTTAGCAATAAGAAGGTCTTTGTGATCGATGCTGCACTCAACATCTGACCATCGACACATTATTTATTCACAAATCTTTTGAATCGCTCTCCCAATCGTCGCTTCGTCCCATAGATGTACTAATGGTCTCCGGAATTGCACGAAGACATTAAAAGATGCCTTAATTTGATAGAAGAATTTCGTTGCTGGAACATATCCACATGCAGATCCTTGAGAGACATTCAGTATCGTCAAACGTGAAAGAACTGCGAAAGAGCTACAATTTAGGAAGAATTGAAACCAACCAAATTAGGCCTACACCAGGACAATCCTAGTGTAGGCATATATGGCTTCCATTTTGCGATGCATTGATTTTAAGACCACGGACATTGATTCACTTTAGTCCTTTTCCATACCGGACTCTGAAGTGCGTAGGACTGAATCTGCTTCCCCTTCAACATCCAAACCAATGTTCCATATCACATGCAATTCACGGTACAACATATTTATGTTCTGAGCTTTCTTATCGTGATGTTCATTTGCTCCAACTCATTCATCCCTCCATGTTGTAAAAAACAATTTAAGATGTCAAATCACCAATTTTGTCAGATTTTTTAAATTTGAAATTCCACCGAACTTAAGAGAAAAATCTCCTCAATGATAAAGATTGCAGAGTGCCCGCTCGCCTGGACAAGTAATGGAGAGATGTCCTCAAACATCATGTCTGAGGACATTTTTCTATTCTGTCTCCTCAATTATTGCTATCTACGATGCTAAACGAGTTGAGTGTAATAGGAAGTTACTTATCTGAGAACGACAAGATTGCTGTGTAGGCCATACATGGAATAGCCTACATGTCAAACATACTAAGTAGACTTGCCTTTATACGTATTTCAGTACCTGCTCTATACTAGAGTAGGTTACTCTATGTTGTCAGTATTATTTCATTCATTCATGACTTTTAATTACCTAATTATTTACAAGATTCTCCACTAGGGTAATTGTTTAACTTTGGCGTCTTCCGTTTCCTGGATCCTTCGAATTTTTTTAACTGTGTCGTGTCTTAATTTGATACGCATACAGTCCTTTTCATAAATAGTTAGAAATTAGCTAGAACTAGACATTTTAAAGTAAACATCACGTTTTCTAACTATAATTGAATAAATTTGAATCCTATATCATATTAAATATTTTTCTTTGTTATATGTCTGCCCAGTTAGGGCCTAGTCGTTAAAAGGGAGTAGACCTTGCTAGCCAGTCTAGGGTTGGTTTTCCTGCCTGTCTTCTATACAATGGAGTTGCACTGCAGGCACGATGGCATGGAGCATTGTCATCCATGAGAATCCAATCAGATGATGGATCACCTAAACTGCATGCTAAAGGATAAACATGTTCTTCGATCACTCGAACGTAGCGTTCGGAGTTCATGTTTTCCCTCATAACATGCAGTGAACTGCGACCATCACTCCCAGATGGCTCCCCAGATAAGCAATTTCCTGCAATCGTCCTGACTCCTCGATGTAAATAAACGATCAGGAATGTCTTTCGATTATTGTGTTTCATACCCAGCATTAGAACGGTCATATTTTTCCCAATTCGTTTGATCTTCCGCTCTTCAGCCTTTCAGACCCGTTCGTTCGTTCACCGCTCAAATGAACTATCACCCCCGTTCCGTTCGTTCATGGCATAAAACACCCGTTCAATCGTTCCTTCTAAGTCAAAACAATATTCAATTTTGATGGACCCTACATAGTGCTGTCGAACCTTATTAAATAGTGATGTCGTTTCAAGCTAACATTGGTTTTTTCAGAGAAATGTGGAAGCTGGCGATGCAGGATGTTCTCCCATCTGACATCGCGAAATAATACAAGCCGCCCTATCGGAAAATTCGTTGTCGGTATTGTCCTACGATGACAATGCGAAACATGAGTTGATGTCAAACGTTACACGTCACACGCGCCCTTTGTATCAAAACCAATCAAACTAGAGAATATCAAAATCGATGGAGAAAGTCATACTCCTTCTGTCTTGATGATTAGCCTACAACACGCTTTAGCAGCATCACGCTGCACGAGTTTGCTATAGGTGACGATGGGTAGATGTTCACCCATTTGACACTTCGCTTACACAGTGCTCGAAACCTGCTAGCTAGCATAGGCCTAGGTTTAGTCTTCAGAAATAGTGATTTAAGAATACGATGTGATAATTCGATAGTGACTAGATTCAATTGCATAATGAGCTTAGGCTACATACATTACGCCCACGTCATGTACACCGCCATGAATCCCTACCTGCATATCCACTGACCGGATATGAATTCTCAGATTAAGCCATTATTGTAAATGCCCGTGCCTGCATGCGAATGCCCGCTTCCCGCAAAAATCGAGATGCCCGCATCGGGCCCGACCCCAGCTTATGACTTTTCTTGATGCAAAAGCAACATAATACCTGCCATTTTTAAAAAGTAATGGTCAGATTGACATCCACAGTGCAAGTAGACCTACCTCATCACAGCTTTTGAATTCAAACTGTTCAATGCTTTGTGACTAAGTGATGAATTAAATGATACTTTAGTGCGCATCATGACAAATTTCGTTGCTTCATGGAAGGATGTGAAACTTTTTCAGTCCGGCTTCTTCAGTTTTCACCACTGATAAACTGCATTGATGTAGTAGACACGAGTTTGTAGACACGAGTTTTATTTAAAAATGTGGCGTTACATCAAATAATGATTTCAAGACCACAGTACACAAATGAATTTATACATGTAGAAGTTAAAAAAGAAAGAAGAAAGTCAGTCAGGATAAGTAAAAGTCTCGTGCACTTGCTTTGAAAGAGGCCAAGGTATCGCAGTCTCGTACACTGTCAGGCAGCGCATTCCAAGCGCGAGGACCAGCCGATGAGAAGGGCCTCCTCATCGAAGACTTCAGCCTCCGCTTCGGGTACGCTAGGGTCGAGGAGCTCGCGGATCGAAGGTGACGGCGGCTCGGGAGATCAGCAGTCTGCGTGAGTAGTCTCGAGAGATACGAGGGAGCACGGCCATGGAGACATTTGTAGGCTATCGTCGCTAGGCGCAGCTCAATCCGTTCTTGAGCTGGCAACCATTGAAAATCCTGCAGCACCGGGGAAATGTGAGCGGATCGCGGTAGATTGCGCACAAGTCGTGCTGAGGCATTGATAACGGACTGGAGGCGGGAGATGTCACAATTTGGTAATCCAGAGAGCAGTCCAATACAGTAGTCCAGTCTAGAGAAGACCAGGCTATGTATCAGAGCTGCAGTAAGAGATGCTGTTATCGAACGTCGGATGGTACGAATTTGGCGCAAAATACCAAAGCAGACCGATATAGTTCTGCAGACGTGAGATTTGAAGGACAGAGCGGGATCCAATACAACTCCGAGGCAACGCATGGTAGTGGCCGGTATAGCTAGCTGATCACCCACAGTAATCGGCGGAAGCTGCAGCGTTCGAAGGCGTTGTGCTGTTCCGAACCACATGAATTGCGTCTTCTTCGGATTGAGAAGCAGATTATTGGCTCTCAGCCAAAGGTCTAGTGAGGCTATAGCGGAAGTCAACTCGGTCGCAAGAGACGCGCTCTTCGATGGAACACACGAGCCGTAGACCTGAATATCGTCGGCGAACACGTGAATGCGCAATCCCATTTGACGAACAAATGGGATAATGTCCATGACGTAAAGCAGGAAGAGTATAGGGCCGAGTGTTGAGCCTTGGGGAATTCCGGTGGGAACTGGTGTTACCTTCGAGAAGGCTCCGTTGAATTTGTAGAACATACTCCTGCCAGAGATGAAGGACGTGAACCATTGCAATGCAAGTCCAGTCACTCCAAAAGAAGTGGATAGCCGCTCAAGGAGAACATGATGATCGACCGTGTCAAAAGCTGACGATAGATCCAAACTTGCTAGGAGTGTAATAAGTCCATCATCCATATCACATAGAATGTCATTCGTAATATGGAGCAGTGCTGTCTCCGTTGAGTACTTGGCTCGATATGCTGACTGAAGTTGGTTCAATAAGTCATTGGAGTTCAAATAATGCACAAAATGCTTGGCGACCATCTTCTCCATAACTTTTGAAAGAATGGGCAGGTTACATATCGGTCGATATGAAGAGATATTGTCCATATCAGAGCAGCCCTTCTTGATGACCGGTGTCACACATATCAACTTCAGCGTACTCGGAAACGCCCCTTCGTTGAAGCATTTGTTGATCAAGAAGGCAATAAAGGGGGATATGAGGTCTATGCAGAGCTTCATTATTCTTGTTGGGAGAACATCGCAGCTTGATTGCTTGTCCGGGAGCGATAACACTATTTCAGTAACATCTGCAGGTGTTGTTGGCGGGAAATGACTCAGACGATGGCTACCTGGAGTAGTCGAGAACTCAGGAGCGGGAGAGTCCGCGGTGGAGTCACGGATTTGAGCAAGTTTGTTGGAAAAGTGTACAAGGACATCTTCTGGACTAATGGCCTTGCTGGATGGTAGGCGATTTCTACCCATTAGAGAGTTGATAGAGCTCCACAGATCACGCTGGTTATTGCATTCACTAGACACCTTCGCGTACCAGTAATATCGACGTTTCACTTTGAGAAGGTTGTAGTAATACTTCCTGCAAGCTCTCCAATCGTCGTCAGTGAGCTCAAGGTCATTCTGGGAGAGGTTGCCATAGAAGAAGTGACGCTCTATGCGCCTGAGGAGTTGCTTCGCGAGTCTGCAGTCACCGTCAAACCACGGATCTGAATCACGGCAGCAGCGGCGTACTGATCGTAGAGGCACAAGCTCATCAACAGCTGATCGGATAGTTCGACCAAAAGTTTCCGTGAGCTGATCGCAACTGCTTTGGTCCCATTGATGTGGAGCGCAGAGAATAGTGCTTGCGAGTACGGAGCGAAGTCTGTCGATATTCAGGCTCTTCCATGGACGATACGTGAAGCTCAAGTAAGTCGGTGACGGTCTCGAAAGAGCACTCTTCCACTGAATGAGTTTGTGATCCGAAAGACAAGGATCAACAATGCTCGTCGAGAAAGTGGACTCACTGCGTGCAAACACTTGGTCTATGGTCCCTCCAAGGCGATGAGTGGGTTGATCGACGCGGCACTCAAGACCATAGCTAGCGCAAGTCTCCAGCAGCTGACGTGTGTGTGGGTCTTGAGGACGTTCAGAATGAATGTTGAAGTCGCCAGCCAATATCAAGGGAGCAGCGTCGACCGAGAAAAGTTCCAGAATGCGCGATAATTCAACAAAGAAGCGTGAAGGGACAGGTCCTGTACGATATAAGATAATCAGAATACAGGAGTCAGAGCCTGACGACAGTCGCACGCATAAGACCTCACAGGTGGAGGGCACGAACCCAAGCTCCAACCGAGTGATGCGAACTCCAGCGGTCACAATAATTGCAACGCCTCCATGGTTTGTTCTGACGGTGTCTTGGCGTGTTCGCGGTCGGGGGTTGTCGATGACCGTATAGCCAGCGGCGCGTAGACGTCGAAGGCATACCGAGTCCTCGTCATGCCAAGTCTCGATAAGCATCAACACGTCGAGATTTTTTTCACGCACAACTTCGAGTAGGTTGTCCACTTTGCTGTTAAGAGATCGAATATTGTAGAGTCCATATGTAAGAAATTTGAATTGTCGTTGGGCATGGCGTTCACACTTCGGGAGGTATCTGAGAACTCTGCTTCTGCGTGGATACGTGGAAAGGCTTCGCCGACGGACGGTAATTCGACGTTGAATTTCTCGCGGATCTTGGCTGCGTCGACACTGATGTGCAGCATTTCTGATATTCAAGAAGAATATCATCCGCTTCACACTGCGATGTAGACCTATGCAAGGTTTGCCTCGAATCTGTAGCAAGTCACTGGCGGAAAATCGATTAACCATGCTGTGTTGATATGACGCAGCTGGTGTGCAGACAAGCGACACTCATGCACAATGTTGCAGGAGGTGCTGGCTAATCCGACCGTTCAGCGCGACGGCTGCCGATCGAATTGATGGTGATAAGCGCAGATGTTTTAGTTGCTGATGAGAAGTAGAATAAGTAGATGTATTTTCGGAACACTAAATCAATAACAAGAGATGGAATCATTGTGTAATAGCAAGTCTCTTGTCATTGTTTTGTCATTGAACTGAAGTCTTAATGCTCAAACAAGCAATTTCGAAGAGCATCAATAGAGTTTTCTTTTATCGGAATTTTCGAGGTTTCACTACATCACGAAAGCCCAATGGGTTAGTGGTGATCCATGCACAAATTAGCAATTAAATATTTTCAAATTTCAGAATACTACTTTATTGAAGTCAGAATGTGTAAATAAGCAATTTTGGAATGTATCAAGGATTTTCTACCCTTATTTCTTTTGTTGGGTTTCTGGGGCTAAATTACTGCTCAATCACGTTCAATCAAGCAAAAAAGCCGTTCGTTCCGATCACCGTTCATCGGCTTCTCAGACATGTCGTTCGATAATTCGTTCATCAGAAAAATGAAAAACGCACCGTTCAGACAGTTCGTTCAAATGCCAGGTATGCCCCTACTAATCTGACACGTTGAGGAATCCGGACCGACCCTCAGTGTCATCTGTGTGACATGCCAATCTTCGCAGTGTCCTCTCTGGCTATGATTTGGTTTCGCAGAGAGTATGCTGCACGCACCGGAACGGTGTTCAATTGTAAGGATCACCATGAAGAAGAGTGCAAAGGTAGAAGGAAGTAGGACCTGGGCGCAACGAGCTGCTGCGGACCGACCATCTTGACAGATACTGAGCTTAGTGGGCCGAAGTCTCAGTGACGACTGGCGCCGATGTCTCAGGTCCTTTTGGGTGCAGCATTTGCTGTTTCACATAAACCAGCGATTTCGTTTATCAAGCGATTTTATTTGTAGCAGATTTCTTGCATTTATTGATTACTCAGTCACTCATAAGTCACGTATGTCATCATTAGCTACTTTTAGGAATTATCCACATTATTTTGTCACGACTTCAAATAAGTTCATTTTCAATTGTCAACGCATTACATAGTTTCTTAACGCACCTTGCGAATTTTGTCCAAATATTGCGCCAAGAATTGTGTGCACTGATTCATGTGATCAGAATGTAGGATTAAGTTTAGATTATTGCCCATCTCTACACATGTCAAAAGAATTCTGTGGCCATGTTCATCAAAATATATTGTTTCAACTAATTTTGCGCAATAGCTAATTCAATATGTATGATGGTAATTAGTATGATGGTCTACATTGTTTCATCGTGTGTTTCAAATTTCAAGTAAAATGAAATGATGAATTTCCTTTCAACGCCTATAAAAGGTATCTATTTCATTTAAAGCATGGAATTAGCTCTGAGCATAAAAAAGTTTGTAGAATTAAGGAGGGCATTTTTTCATGATTTTGATCGGTGAGCGAGCGAAAGGATTATTTTGAGGAAATGAGCGGTGAGCGAGCGACAGGGCGATTATGAGCAAATGAGCGATGAGCGAGCGAAAGCGGAATTTCGATCCGCTCAAAAACACTGCCCAAGACTGATCCCTGAGGCACTCCACCTGATATTCCGCTTCTCGCGAGGTCGCGCCTTGAAAGACGACTACTTGCTTGCGACCTGCGAGATAGCTTTGTGTCAAGGCGATGAGACCAGGGTCAATGTGGTTGTGCAGCTGCTTAGGCAGAAGGAGTCAGGTCGCATTCTGTCAAATGCTCGTGTCATGTCAATCATGATGGCTCTTACGAAGGATGAGCCAGCGTCTAGAGCTTCGGTCCACTTGTCAAAAATCGATATTAACGCATTTGTTGTACCACCATTTTCAACATATGCATGTTGGTTCGGCAAAGAGAGACCGTGTTGGTACCTGTCACAGATAGTTTTTTCGACGATTTTTGATAGAATCTCGAGAAGGGATATAGGTCGAAAATCCGCACATGTTGACGGAGACTTTTTCTTTGGAATTGGGCGCACTTTGGCACACTTCCATATATCAGGAAAGTGGCGCTTGGAAAATATGTTGTCAATTATACTCATCAGAGGTTGAATTATGAAGCCACTGCCGTTCTTGAGTAGCCATGCTGGGATGTTTGATATTTCTGAACTTTTGTGCTCATTAATATTTGACAGGTTCCTGAGGACCTCGTATGTAGTGGGAGGTTTGACACTGTTACCAAGTGGAATGTCAATGTTGGGTTCGTTAATAGTTGTTTCGTTTGTTATTGAAGCAAAGTACGCGCACAGCTTCTCTGCTGCTTCAATATCATTAACCCATTCGACGTCAAGATGTGTTTATTTAGATGGCAACACTTTTGAATCACTCTTCGGCTTCCGATTTAGAAGAATATTGACGTGACTCCACCATTGCTATGGATTCAAATTAGGGTTGCCAAAAAAATGTTTTTTATCCATCATATTTTAAATATATTTAAAATATGTTTTTTATGTTTTTTTGTTTTTTTTATTGATGTGAATTGCAGCAGTTTTTGTAAGCTATAGCTTCATAAATTTGTTTTTTAAAGACCTAATGAATGAAAGGAAAGCATAATATAATACTTAAAAATCCTAAAATAATGTCATTCAATTTGCTATGATCGCTGCATTGTGTTATACTGGATGTCGGAATGCTTGTCATTTCGTTTTTCATTTATTCTGATGCACGGGTTCATCTTTTAAGTTATTGAGAAGCCAGAAAAATTGAGTTTTAATAAATGAAAATACGAAACGAAACGATGAGAGATGATGATCAAAAAGACAAAGTGATAATGGAAAACTATATTGCCAGTATGCAAAAGAAACAAAACAAAAGTTAGCAAAACAATCGTATCCCATGGATGAAATTACAATAAAGCAGTCCTTCATGTTGATGAATATTCACTCAACCAACACACTAGTATCACTCAACATACTCAACGTCACTTTCATCATCTGCATCAAATGGGAAGCAATCGTCAACAAATACTTTTTGAAATCCCATGTTGCATGTTATCTTCATTAGCTTCGTAACTTTTTCCAAATGTAGTCTATTCCGCGTCTTTGAATGAATGAAATTCATCTTGCTATTGATCCTCTCCACGTTTGCAGAATGAGGCACAATAGAACGAATTCTGTTTGCTACATGAAACAGTGGGGTGTCAGCGAAAAATGCAGACCACCTGAAAGATAAGATGGTCATGTTTATATTCCGACTTTTCATGCTCGTTTAAAGTACACTGTTAACATATCGCACTAAGAAGGAAGCATGTAAGACTGCAGGAATATTAAAAAAATATTAAATAATCCCCATGTAATATGTACACAAAGGGAACGTTAACTTCCGTTAACTAAGAAATATCGATACAAATTCCAATTCCCATGGACACGATGTGTCCAGCTGTACTGAGAAGCCACATACATGTACACAACACTGGTATTCAAATTTGATCTATCCTGATAACAAATGTCGTTCAAGTGGTACCTCTAAACAGAATTTGCGTAGTCATACTTTAACATAGTGAAACACACTCATCAAAATTTCTACGTACAAGCTATGCTGTGTGCTCAATGATTGACTCCAGATAATTTATACGTATTAGTAAAAGTAAGGCGCACAGATGGAACACAAGTAACAGAAGAAAAGCAAAAGCAAAATGTTGAGCCTGGGGTCAGATAGACCTAATTAGAGGTATACCGCATATGAAGTTCTTGACTTTGATATAATCTTGACTTATCCTTTGCAGTTACACATGTTTATCTCACTAATCAAAATATCCATTAACAAAATACGTGCATGCATTGTGCATGTTTCAATACGCAGCACTATACCTCTTCAATACAATAAAATTGATTGACATATGGTTTAAGATTATCTTTGGAAGATGACTCAGGAAAATATTTCTACCAATAGACAACCACATGGCTCAGCTACGCAAGCTTACCAGGTAAGCGGGGGCATATTGTTGTGATATTTCAGTATAGTATCAGACGCTATAGTATCGTCAGGTGCTACTGCCGTCCAAATGAAATCGGATGAGAATCGCCCAGTCTTAGTTCGAAACTCGGCGAGTTCGGTCATGACATTCGTTGGGTCAGTTGAAGAAGAGTTACTCCATTTTGTGATCAATTGAATTCCAGACAATATTTGAATAGAGTTCAAGTCTTGTCCTCTTCGATGAGGGTCCAGAATATTTGCAGCATGTAGAACACCACTCTCTCCTGAAATGAACTCCTGGCGATTTTGTAGTTTTTGTTTGAACGAGTTCTCATGACAACTACTGAGGGGAGACTGACTCAAGGCTGAATTATCGATAAGTTCTGCATTTATGGCCCTCAATCCACATGGAACCAGAGAGGCACGAGGAATGTTTGATTCAAATACAGCAATCTATCGACTGATTTCTGACACAACTCTCATCGTTGATTTGACACGATCCCACAGGATATCAGAGAGAAGGTCGCGCTTGACAGGGGCCACCTGCGCTTACACATGTGCGTCATCGTTAACACATAATCTCTGAAGAGGTGCACGATTTACGTCAAGACTTTTCAAGGATGCTTCCCATGATAACCACCTACAAAAGATTAACATGGCTACACCGAAGATCTGCTTGACTATTATTAGATTGCGAAAATCCTATTACGAAAGTTGATCAAACAAGAGTCGAAAAGTCATGGACTGGCATACGAAGCAAACAAATAATAAAAAGTAGGTCTATACTTTGATTAATTTTAAAAATTAAGCAGAACTTGTTTGATAAAGCCGACTTAAAGGTAAAAATTCGCAATTAGAATATCTATTTGCAACATAGCTTTCGTTGTGCGTCGATACGGGAGGTTCATTTCAAGATAAGTTGTTTTCAATTGCATAGAGAATTACATAGTAACTGCCTTCTATTTACGACTTTTTATTCACCAAAAGTTACACAAAGTTAAAAAGTACCCAACGCGTTTCGTCCGAAGACAGTCTCAAGGTGAAACTCTTTGTTGATGGTCTTTATTTTTGGTCGTGCATTATTTATAGGGTGTCGTGTAGGATTATCAGAAATTAAACTGAGAACTTTTAGCACTTATTTAAGTCACACATATATAGCTATTGTAATGTAAAGTAACTCATGAAGCATACGAAATACAAAATATCAATCGATTACAAATAATTCATCTCACCGAGTGGCTACTGGCAGTTTGAGACTGTCGCGTAAGTCTTCTTCGATCGCATTTCGAAGAACTGACTTGTTATTAACAGTTTGAACAATTTGTCTCACTTGCTTTAAAAACGTCCCCAATGAAGGCATATTCATAAAGTCCTCTAACAGAAGGTTGAGGCCATGAGATACACATCCAATCGCTGCCAAGTCCGGATGCTCACTCAACGCGATCTTCAACGATGCTCGCATATTTGCCGCATTGTCGGTGACAAGAGCAGTGAAACATTCCGCGCCTACCGACGTCATGCGCTGCAGAATTTCTCGTGCGATGACATCTCCAGTATGCCTTTCACTCACAAAAACAGAGTCGAGAAACATGGGTTCAGGATCACAAACCACGAAGTTTAATATATGCTTGCCACAAACGTTCACCCAACCATCCACTGAAAGAATCAGTTTTTGACTGGCTTTAGACAGACGAGTTTTTATTTGCGCATCAACCTCTTCAGCCTCTTGGTCCAGGAGTGGGCCACTGATCTCGTCGCGGCTAGGAACGCGGAAAGCCGGATTCAGCTGGCGAAAAAATTCTTTCCAGTTCGGGCTCGACACCAAGCTGAATGGAGCGCCTGATGAGTATATGGCCCTGGCCAGGAGTCTTTGTAATTTCTGCTGCTCTTGAAGGTCAGTTTCTCGCACCCAAGATGATAGTTTGACCAAAGGAAAGAAATGCATGATGAAAATTCATTGAAAAATCGAAATTGAAGGGCTAAAACTGTGTTGTGCCGCCTACTATATATAGGATTAAGGGATACTTTCTGATAATTGCCCATAAGTGATGTTAAAATCAGTGTTGTGATAGAAAACGCCCACCACTTGTTAACTTGTGCAACACTGACGATACTCGTGCAATCCAAAAAAAATTGTCGGAGGATGATGAGTATGAGTATAAAATTCTACTGATCGAAATCGTTGGTCAAGCGCTTAAGCGAACTTTCAATGCTTTTCAGTCCTCTGTGAGTGCAACCCGTGTTTAACTTGCGATGAATCCACTGACCCTCATCGGAAAGATATGACAAGCACTATTTTATGCACCTATCGTACTATCCTATACTGTGTTATCATCTTGCCATGTAGGCCTTGAATGAATATTGCCGGTGAGTAAAATAGAAAACAAATGAGTCCCACTATTGACCGTAATTGATTATTCTGAAATATTTAAGAAGAATCACATGACCTACATCAGAATCTATTGAATATAGTGTGTACTGTCTACATTACACTTACTAAGTCTATGTTACACTTACTTTTCTTGGGATATAATAGACCTACTAGACAAGGCAATCTTGATATCAACTCACCTGAGAGGTAGATTTTGAGGAAGTTGGCTGCTGTTCATCACTTGGTGTCAGTGCTGCGGACTTCGCTGGTGGGGGCATTTCAGTTCCTGTCGCAGATCCACCAATAGCTATCTTCACAGCTCTTGGGATGGACATGCACTTTTGGACGAGATGTTCTGTCCTTTTGGTGGCACATTGCTTTGTTTCCCAGGAACAAAATTTACATGAGTAAGTTCTTCCGTCAGATTTTATAGTGAAATACTTGTTTGAAATGCTAGGCTTTCGCCCGCACACCCCAGCTTTTCCAACCATCGCAACAACCTTGCGGTGACACTTTCACTAATCAAGTGAATTTAGGAGTTCACGTTGAAAATTGTTCTTGATTTTGATTGGATGCTTGTAATATCCAATTGTCAATTTCGTATGAGATTGAGTCACCGTCACGTCAGCCATACATCACGTGATGAATGCGTCATCATTGTGAGTCAAACTTAGCCGCATGCGGAGAAAGACTAGAACTTGTTTTTTACACATCCGCTGATGCTGGTGATTATCAGCCATAGCACCGCAGTTTTATACCTTGATAGAAGAGGTTATTATTGTCTACCGTTATAGAGTAAACTCAACTCTTTCTACTTTAGGAAAGCATGTTCTTCAAAATATTGAATTACTGACATTTAATACGCAATCATACATACACAAATGGGGTTACATCGTCTCAAGAATTGTGGATTGTTTATCGAAATAACAAAAAATAGTGACTTTACTACAGTATTACAGCAGTAAAAACAATACCTAACAATTGTTAAAAAAACATATTAAAAACAATGTTTTTTTAACCATATTTAAAATATATTTAAAATATCATATTTTAAATATCGCAACCCTAATTCAAATCCATGTTGAGTTTAGAGTTCACAAAATTAGACTTCCTCTCAGTTATCCGTGCTTCAATAAGTGAGTTGAAGAATTTGACTTTTTTTGAACTTTCCTTGGCGATAAAACCTTGTTTTCGCGCGCCTCCATTTCAGGATGGTTTCATCAATCCATGGCGGATGACGTTTTGGCTTCGATTTCATGATCACATATGATTGCTCGAGAATACTTGATAAGGTTTGATTCATCATGGCAACCTGCATCTCAACATTCGTCCCACTTAGCACGTTCCAGTCACACGATGCGAGTAAATTAAGTGCCAGGCTTTTGTTGATTTTCTGCCGAGGTTCGGGTGGCAGATAGAGCTTTTGGTCGTGTATTGCAGTCGCACAAAAACAAGCGTGATTACCAAGTCCCAGGGGGCTCAGTTTAGAGACAATCCATGGTATCGGAGTTATGTTGCAAAACTTGAGGTCAATACAAGCCTTTCCTCTACTGGGGAAGTTTATAATTTGTGACAAACCATGCGTTTCCTGAAGCTCTTCGTAGTTCATTCTATTAAAGACACCAATAATCGCAGCGTATGCGCTCGGAACGGATCGGAGTGAATCAGTCAGTGTATTATTGAAATAATCCAGAATCGATTTACCGTCAGCATTTGGTGTATGATAGACGATAGAAAACACTAAATCTTGCGATGGATATTAGATCATGATTGTTATAGATATGGTATTGGTCTTGAATTCACTCAATTCTTTGTAACTTATGTTGTTATGAATGTAGAGACAGCAGCCACCACCCATCCGGTTCGGTCTATCACATCTAATGACGCTGTAGCCAGGGATGGAAATGGACTCGTCGTCAATGGAGTTGTCGAACCAGGTTTCTGCTACACCAATTATGTCTGTAGTCTTGGAGATTGCACAAGCAGATAATTCATTGGTTTTATACCTCAAAAATCTTCCATTGCAATAAAGAATATTTGGTGGGAAATTATGACATTGTGGCATAGGTAGCTGGTTTAGATTTCTCAGTGGTCGAAGAAAGCGAGTTCGAGTTGGCGTTGGAGTAGCGGCACACCTGTGTACACATGGATCAGGGACTGACGGAATCTAAGCAGGATAAACACAATTGCTATTATTAGCAAAATTGGGTGGGCGAGAGCAAGCGGAATTCCATCTGTGGTGGTGGGAAATCGCGTCACCATGGTGGCGACGCGTAATGCACACTGATATAGGGAACTGAGAAAACAATGGTAGAGGCGATACATGCACTGCCGTGGAAACAGGTGGCCGAATGCAGTCTTCCAATGGAGAGATTTTGGAGATACAGTTTCCACGAGTGATGGTGAGATGTGGTCGTGCAGGCAAGGCAGTAGAGAGCGCAGGTTGGCATTGAGACGAAACACATGTAGGAGATAAGCGCGGGCGGTGACGCTGGTCATGACAGAGCAGTGTAGCAGGTGGATCGATGACAGAGTGGCACGGCGGAGAGGAAACACAGAGAGACGATGAAACCGGATGAACATGGGAAGGCGGCTTCAGCAGCCGGTAAAATCATAAAGCTCTCCTTGTCTGTCTATCTAACCTTGGGGTAGATGGAGGTCGCAAATGAAGGAGGTGATGGCGAGTGTACGTCAGTCGGGAACTTGCAGGAATTAGTCATCAATGACTGCTGATAAAGGTGGTGAATAACCAAAAACAAAAGGAAAATCAGCAAATAGCAGAGAGAGCGTAGAACGGCGTAGTCGCTGTTGATGTATTCGAAGAGACTATGAATAAACGAACACATTGATGTAAAAAAAATCATGGCAAGGAGTCCAAATAACAAAACAGTGAGCGAAGGAAAGTTACTGAGCGCGAGACAGAGGACATACGTCCTTCCTGTCACACCGCTAGGCAGCGAATGGCATAGTGACGGAGATAAAGCTGTATAGACCTACTCAGCAGAAAATAAGAAACAGAAAATATATAAAAACAGCACAATTTACACAGAATTGAGAAAACCATGCTCTACAAGCGAGTTGCCAAGAGAATTCGATGAAACTTACAGCTCGTAATCGCAAATGAAAATATTAAAAATTGCTTATTTTTGGCATGGTACACTTATGAATAGGTATACTACATGTTTCATGTAGATTGTGCTACACATCACATACAAGTGGCTGTGCAGTTAGCACTAACTGTAATTCTAAACATTTGTAAATTGCAAAAATCAGAATACTTCTCCGACACGTGACTGACGCGGTCGCGCTACAACTTGGAGGAATAAAAAAATAATACACTCCTCCGGCGCGCTCGAATTAAACGAATCTAATAATAGAACACCACCTATCTGTTCGCGCATTGCGCTTCAATTTGGGTCAATCTAAAAATAGAAAACTCCTCCGGCACGCCTGGCGAACCGAGGGAGTCAGCTGGCGCATGATCCCGCGCGCTCAATGTAAAGATTCGAGTTGGGGGCCGATGCAATTTTTGTCCCGCAGCTTTTGTACCAGCAGATCGGCTTAACCGGCAACATTGTTTGCTGCATAGACAGGGAAGACACACATACAAGTCATCGACAAATAATCGGAACTAGTGCTATCTTGAGTTCTTGTACTGGAATGGCTTGAAGACATGAAATAAGATTGCCTCGTTAAAATATCACTAATTCCTCAAAACTGCTTACAAAGCACTACAAACAATCATCTGTGAAGACGCATCATGATACATATTTCTAACGGTATCTGGTCAACTCGGTACCAAAAAATAAAATTCAGAAATAATAAGTTTTATGCATATATTCATATTTCTAACTGTACATTATTGGTGTAACAACACTATTAAAGAATTTTTTCGTAATAAATTTCGTAAAATCAGTGAAATTAGGTCAACTTTGAGAGACTGCTGTGTCCGTTTCAGGGCACGCAGGAGGATGGGGATTGAATTGCGCATCCTTTGGGATCATTAGCATTAGTTTGAGGTGTTTGTTGCGTAGATTGAGTGAATATCTTAGGCGCTATGGCTATGCTTGAAATTAGTAGAGGAGATGATTAAATTTCGTAGAATCAGTGAAATTAGGTCAACTTTAAGAGCCTGCTGTGTCCGTCTCTGGGCACGCAGGAGGATGGGGATTGAATTGCGCATCCTTTGGGATTATTAGCATTAGTTTGAGGTGTTGGTTGCGTAGACTGAGTGAATATCTTGGCCGCTATGGCTATGCTTGTAGTTTATCAATTTTTCGTTCTGACTTTGCTTGTTGTTTGTAACCAGCCAGATTGCCTCGTTAAAATATCACCAATTCCTCAAAACTGCTTACAGACAAAGTACTACAAACAATCATCTGTGAAGACGCATCATAATACATATTTCTAACTACATTGAGTGATTTGGTGCCTTTAAAGCTAATAAAAGATGCGGCAGTAGAGATGGAAGAATAGTGTACCGGCTCTGTCAATGAAATAGCCACTACCTTTCTAGATTGACGTGATGAATCACTCAATTTTTGTCGAATGCAAATTAGATCCAGAATAATTGATAATGAGTGCACTGCATACATTTCATTTCTCCGATTTTTCTCTGATAATCATGATTAAAGGTAAACGTCTACCACGTGCTGTTTGGAAACACATGGAAATTTCAAAATATAGATATTAGTGAAACAAAAATAGTTGAGGATTAGTGTGTAGCTTGATGGCCTTCTAGACGTCAGTGAAGATATCCGATGTCTATTCTTGAAACCACATTTACAATATGAAGTGAGATCAATGCCTTCAAAGTGAACAAACCTAGCATTTAAAGAACAAATATAGAGTAAGAGAACAGATTTATGGTCCGGAGACAGTTACAAATGCCTGTCGCTATCAAGAATTTTGCATGATAGGCTGTCATTATCGTATTAAAGCAAACACAAATGCACCTAGAGACATCGGAAGTCTGGTTGTTGTGCTGCAATGCAGCGCACGTCCTACTACGTGCGAAGCTTTCTGTAGTTGAACTAGGGTTTTACAAAGATTTGTTTTAATCCTTCGATTCTATAGTAGTGAACGTTTACCCGGCACTTAAAAAATTTTTGTAAACAGGAAGTAACCCTGGAAGTTGAAGATAGCGTTGGTAATGTCGGACACAGTCCACTAAATCCGCTATTTGTTTTATAATTATAGTTGCATTTATATCAAACAATTGATGGGCTAAAACCTTCCATAAAATGGTTAATTCAGTCTACTGTCAAAGAAGTTCGTCAGTATTACTAAACAATGAGAGCTGATAGGCGAATTTAGACAATTATGAATACATGACTCACAAAGTAGTTTATAATTTCTTTTATACAGGATGATGATATAGAGTTATATAAACGGCTTTGCTAGTAATGGTGTGGCTTTTTCTGGCAACGAAATAACTATCAATAACACCGTATGAAATCTATATATAGATCAAACTAAGATCGTGTTTTCAGCTGATCCTTTTCGACACTTGTTCTGCATCATGGAAAGCCGGCTCAATCACAGTGGTGATTTCTATTTGTCTCAAAGAACTTCGCATAATTACATAAGGCCTGAATACGTTCATCAACTTGAATTGGCGTCTGGACTGCGTTTACTTTATACACATGATTGTGCATACTTTCAACTAATTGCATAGCTCGGCGTCGCCGTCCAGGGTTTCCTATGTAATCCTTAGAAACAGAAATAGTAATGCACTCAAAAAATTCCCCAAGTGATGCGGTAGACCTGAGCCATCCCTAGAATGTCCTTAAGTATACTCCCTCTTCCTATACCCAAAGCGACGATCTTCTACCTATCCCAATCCATAGATATCTGACCTGAAACTCTAGTTGTCGCCTGAGTACAATGTTGAGGATAACTTCACAAAAGATGCAGTGATTATTGCCTCTTGAGAGATGTGATGTTGTGGATATACAGGCCTATATCAGATTTAGTGGAGATTCAACGTGATACTTTCTGTCTGATGCCTGTAAAGTTCATTATGGATTTTCATTCACAATGGCAGTGGACGTATTTTTGTATTTTTTCAATTAAGAAATTTAAATTCGTTGTGATTTTACGCATTGTTTATTGTAAAATTCGGTTGTCATAACCTGAGGTATTTATATAGGACAATAACACATTTGGAGTGACTTGCTACTGTGCAGTGATCATCATGCATATAACATATGTCATTACATTAAAATCTAATAGATTTATTTTGTTGTGATTTGTTATTTCCTGAAATTCCAAAATGACTATGATTCCTAATAATTGGAAAGATTAAAGTACTTTTTGAACATCTTGAAGTGGCTAAATAGTGGCTGATTATTGTGGCCAATAATGAGTTGTATTAAAATGACGGAAATTGAATTATTGCTCTACCATTTAGCTAAATGCGCAAAATTGAGATTATAAATTGTAAGATATATGCAGTCCTGCAGACGAATATTAGACAGCTTTGTGTGCATTTTTCCACTTGTTTTTAAAGGGAACCAATTTTCCATTACTTCAAAGTTCAAATTCACCTTTGCTGTAACCTTGGCAAATGGTTTCGAAATTTTATGATATTCACAAATCTGTATTGTAGTGTATTTAATGCAGTAATATTTTTCTTGTAATTCCCTCATGATTTTGGTGCCTTCTAAAGCTCGTAATAATTATGAATTTCTCATTGAGAATTTTTCTTGAATATGTATGCCAATTTGCGGCTATTCATGGCCTACATGCATTATGGCAGAGTTGTATGCAACACTTGTAGTATATTTCGCTTGAAATAATTTTTACATATGATATGTAGACTTACATAACTACTGTGGTTTCCTTGACACAGTGGTCTAGCTCTTGGATTAGAATCTTTTAATCTATAGGTAGAGTTCCGAAAGTGTCACTGAAAGTCAGCAGAAAGAGCATGCGAACTAAAACTATTCCATTCAAGCATGACTATGTAAGCGCCGTCCAAGTCCTCATTATGGGAGAAGAGACGTTAAAGCTTCTTAAAAAGTGGGGAATAGAAATTTTATAAAAAATTAATTTTATTAATTTTATTGAAAAAAATTGATATCATTCCCGGAAAAATGTTTGGAGGTCTGAAAAATATCCAAGTATGTTTGTACAATAGTATGACATTTTGGAAAAGTTGATTTTTTCGGAGGCCTACACTAATAGGGTCAAGAAGGTATCGAAAATGAATATTTTTGAAGTCTTGAGATTGCTTGTAGGCCTACTCCTCAACGTCAAATTACGTTTTAGAATGTTTACAAAATATTGTTTCCCAAATCCCGATTTTCTTATCGAGTTGCATCGCTGTGAACATTCTTTATGGATCCTTTGCTCCTTAACTCAATATCCTAAATATATGTAACTGTAGTATTTAGGTTTACGATGAATAGCATTCCATGTTGTTATCAGCCACATACTCGTATTTTCAACTGTGACATCCTATGAAAATTCAAGTAAGCATTGTATGACAGTACGCATACATAATAACTCCGTAGACAGTAAGTCTCTAACGCAGAATATACTCAAAAGATCTAATCAACTATAAACAAGAGGAACGCCAGAATTAGTAGCCCATCAACGTATTTGCTAGATAGTACCTAACTTTTCTGAATTTTTTGTCTCATGACAATATTGATTGTGTAGGTGGTAATTAGGGGTTTTCTTCACATTCGCTTGATCTTCATCTGAAGGCGCTTTGCCGGGATGCTGTCTAACTGCTGATAATCTTCTCATGATAATAAAGGAACTTGTATTCTTTCTTTCAGATTATCATCTACGTTTCCAAAAGGCAATTCCAAATAAAAATGGCTGCTGCATCTGGTAAGCTCTATCCTTTTCTATTACGGCATCGGTGATATGAAATTGGACATATGTGTTCAATTGGCCACGACCATGAGTACAGACGTTTTTATTCTTGATTTAATGTGTAAATAGTTGTAGCCTACTTGTACATATCTCAATCATAACTGAACTTCAGACTTGTTGGTTAGTACTACTCGTGCGTTCCTTGATGCCTACAACTACTAAGGTATCCTCCACATTATGTCCGAACTAATAGGTTAAAGTGACACATCAAGGAGTCCATGATGTAGATTACAGATCATAAGCATGACACAGATTCTCACGATGCTTATATCCAACTTATCGAAACAATTCGTCAAAATAGTTAACCGAAACACTCATGGCCCTATCAGTAAAGTAGTGATCTGATTTTGACTTGACTAAATCGCTAATAAGAGCAGACCTCATGTCTGTGAATTATTTGTATTTGTTATCATTTACATATCAAAAGAGTTGCGGGAGATATTTCTGGTGATCTCGAATAAGCCAAATCTAAGATGTCTCGTGTTCTGTTTTGTCTGTGAAATTTTACATTACACGTGTGGGTATCATCAGCTATTTATTCTTATACGGATGTGCATAAAGCATTGTAAAAAGATAGATAGCATGCATTACGTAACTTAATCAACACGTTTTGTGTATGGGATATTTACTTTAGTGCACAATTCCATGCGACATACACTAATCACAAAAATGTGTGTCACCTCTTGAATATTGCTTTCGAATGTTAATAGATGACATCGTTATCAAATAGCCAATTTGAATATATCTATGACAACATAGAACATTCCATTTGGCATCGGTAAGTTAGTCATTGAATTGAAGTATATTTATATATATATATATATATATATATATATATATATATATATATATATATATATACCCAAAGTTAGGAGGAAAAACTCAGAACTCGGTACTCAGAGTTTCATGTTAACACAATCATCAGCCAAAGCTAAGGAACGAATTTTACAAAGTTAAAATATTGAAGTAAATATGTAATCGGAGTAACCGTGACCTTTACAATTTAAAGAAATATGCACAGTTACAATAGAAGAGTATGCATTCGGTGTTTATCGTGACCTTTGCAAAGCAGGACACAAAGAAAGTTAATGTCTTGATAGCAAATACTTATTTCGGTGCCTGCATTTGGAGACAAGTTCATTCCGCTTGTTGAGTAGGTTATCACCGTCGTGGTCCAAAATGAAAAATTAATAGAAACACCCTCAAAGTGAGCTATAGCTGTATGCCCAACATCAAATCAATCATAAACGCCCATAACCGGAGAATGTTGAGCAAAGAAGAGAATAACAAAGATCGGAGGGAATGCAATTGCATGAACAAAGAAAAATGCCCTTTGCAAAATAAATGTATGGCAAGCAACATTGTGTATGAGGCCCAAATTACTTGTAATGGTCAGAATAGAAGATATCTGGGTATTTGCGAAAGTTCATTCAAGCTCAGATACGCTAATCACAAGAAGTCGTTTTCCCATGAAAAATACAAGCATGAAACTGAACTGTCTAAGGAATATTGGAGGCTGAAGGAAGCAGGTTCCAGCCCAATAGTAAAATGGAGGATAAAAAAAGTTTGCAAACCCTTCAACCAAGTAACGAAAAGGTGCGACCTCTGTCTCAGCGAGAAGTTTTTCATTTTGGACCACGACGGTGATAACCTACTCAACAAGCGGAATGAACTTGTCTCCAAATGCAGGCACCGAAATAAGTATTTGCTATCAAGACATTAACTTTCTTTGTGTCCTGCTTTGCAAAGGTCACGATAAACACCGAATGCATACTCTTCTATTGTAACTGTGCATATTTCTTTAAATTGTAAAGGTCACGGTTACTCCGATTACATATTTACTTCAATATTTTAACTTTGTAAAATTCGTTCCTTAGCTTTGGCTGATGATTGTGTTAACATGAAACTCTGAGTACCGAGTTCTGAGTTTTTCCTCCTAACTTTGGGTATACGTTGCTCCTTTCACAGTTGAGCACTTTGACGGAAATTGATTCAATTCCTCGAAATTATATATATATATATATATATATATATATATATATATATGAATTCAGACCGCTTCGTTTCAAATGTACAGCCATGTTCCCACGGAGAAAAGTCGTAGGCCTACTTTTCGCTCGTCGCACACGTTAACAACAGGTGTCTTGAAAGATCTTTCAGTACTTCAATTGGAGTTCCCCAAATCAATTTCCTTCGTAGCCTTATCCTTTTTTGTGGGCAAAGAGGCAAGCGTTGGATGATCTCAAACGAAATCCTGATGAAGAATTTCGTTCTAGCGGCAGACATTGCACTTCTTCGTCGATGCGGAGTCTGCAAGAGGCAGACATGCAGACCACGGACTGTGGATACCTTCAGACATCAATTCTTCTAATAATTTTGATCTCTAATATTATCCAAGTCTAATGAATTCGAATAACAGGAAGGAAACATTGCGAAATTGTATCTGTAATCGTAGGTCATTTACTTATACAGCCATATACAACAGATCAGACATATGCAAATACATCATACTTTTTCCAGAAACATTCAAACTTTCATTCAGATGACAAAGCTTTGCGATCCTAAACAAGTCAGCAATAATTTTGATAAATTTGTAATGAAAATTGCAACTGTTTTGTGAAAGACTGTATTGCCCATGGGTGTCATTTGTCACCATCCTCAAAATACAATAAAAAATAAAAATCGGTGAATTATCTTTCATTGGAATGTTGAATTAATGTCCAAGAGTAGAATAACTCAGATGTAACAATGATTGATGCAAAATCTTATCAGAGCGGGCATTGCAGAGTTAATAAACGATCAATTATTGAACAGTTTTGAAAATATGATGACATTGTAACTCAAATGAATTGCCTTCCCTCATAAAATACTTATTTCCTTTCAGAAACCTGGAAAGTCATGATTTTTGCCGAAGATGAAACTCTGGACAAAAGTTTCCGATTCCCATCGCACACTCCTCTTTCTCAAGTCCTGGAGAGTTGGAAGCATCATTTCGGAATTTCTGGTGATTTCATATTGACATCTGATGATAAGGAGGAAGAATACGATATGGACTTTACTCTCCAGGACGTCGGTGAGACGAAGGAGGGCTCTAAGACGGTGGTGTTGGCTATCGAACCCTCGGATCGTCCCAAAACAACAATAAACATCAATATCATACTCGACGGACAGTGCAAGAATTACGATGTGGAAAAGTGGCACAGATTAAGGAACATCATTCCAAACGCAGCAGGAATAACATTCCAATATGAGGGGAAAGTTATTACAATGAACAAGACATTCAGGCAGTTGGGCATTAAGGATAAAGGCGTCATCACTGCCGTAAAATCCATTTCAGTTGAAATTTCTGACGGGAGTCGCAAAATGCTTCCAATCCGTGATGGCTCTGCCGTTTCTCAGTTGAAGGATTTCTTGAAGAAGCTGGAGAAGGAAGAATACTTCTTTGTTGGTTCAGGAAGTAAGCTTCTTCGTGAAGACAAGCTTCTGAACACGAGTGAAGCGATGAATGTCACGAGGCCGGAATTCGTGGTGACGATAGATGGAGACTGCTACAAATTTACCGCCAATGGAGGGAGAGTAGCCTTCAGCAATTTCACAGCTGATCTTTCCAACATCTCGGGAATATGCAGGCGTGAGATCTCGAGGTATCTCTATCAGTGCGAGGGTTGCGGAAGGCGAATTGCGGACAGCGACGGTGAAGGGCAGCTCCTCAACATCGATTGTTGTCCTTATCGGTCACTGATTTTGAAAGTGGCGGATACTCGTGCATGTAGAGGTGAGTTGTCAACATCTATGGCCACATAGAAATCTGGGAAGAAATTGCTTGGACACGTTTGGCTATTTTGCATTGATAAAAGTGGATGTATCCCACTGATTACAGGAAGTTCAGAATCTACGAAAGTCAAAAGCTATGTATTCTCCATGAAATCAGTGTGATAAAAGATATCTATTTCACGATTTCATAGCATCTTCAATAGAATCAGTGCGCCGACCCTACCACGGACAAATGACTTGCATGTATCTTCAGGAGAGAGTGGAATAGTAAAGGAGTAATACTCACTTGAAAAAGACTTATAGTACCAGAAGATTTCGTCATTGAAGTCCGATTCAGATTGGTAGTTATCCGCCTTATGACCAACCCGAATGAATATTTGTTCCACAGGCTCTACTGCCGGCTGTGTTTCCATTGCATTGGCAGTCTTGCTTTCATCTAACTTCAAACTGTTGGCACATGTCCAGACAGATACATGCTCCAATTCCAATTGACATTTGTACCTATCATAAGAATCATCATGCTCAGGAAAGCATATCAAGAGATCGTCAGCGTATTTATACAAAGACGTTTCAAAGAAGGTCTGAAGAGAGGCAACAAAAACACAAAACATAGATGGAGACAAAATTGCTCAAAATGCAAACTATATCTCCACTTGATCACCCTATCGTTGTTGTCTTTCCACAGTCATTCCGTAATGTTGTATGTTATAATGTTAATTAAATCGGAACATTTCTAAATATGCTGAGATAGGTTCACTTCAGACATTTTAGAAAAATTGCAATTGACTTGAGCGAAGCATTGCATGCAGTACACGTAGCAGATGGACACATGAATGGTGAATATGAATATTAGAATTCTTCGCACGCAAGAAAGTTGTCAGTCAGCTTGATTCATTGCATTTTGTGTGAAGTGTCCGGATTGTCTCATGTAATATTCCGTCTGAATGTTTCAAGAATTTCCTAATTGATGCTGTATGACTTAAAATAACGTAATGGAAACTTGTTTGTAGAAGAGATTTGTTGCATATCATAGTTTCACACTAAATGGGATTTTAACAGGATTTTAAATAGGTACCAAACTGATTCAAGACTGCCTTTGTACCTAGAATGAATTGCAAAATCAAACTGACACTAGAAATTATGACTTATTTTTACAGAAAAAAGCCTGACAACTGCGGCATTAGTGTCCGCTGATTGATGTCGAAATCAACAGGAATTTCATCTTCATTGGACTAGAATAATTGCTGAGTTGTGCATGATTCCTCCTCTTGTGAGACACAATCGAAGAAAAGCACATGAAAATCCGATGGAAAACAGACCGATGTTTTCGATGAAAATCAGATTTTCTCTGTACTCTGTGATTAAGGAAGAAGTAATAAATGTAATTTCATAAATGTAATTTTTCACATGGAATGTCATCAGGTTATTTCTTACCGTGTTCATGCACCTTCTTCAATGAAGCTAAACAGATTCAGATTTTGTGAGCATTCTAATAGTCGCAAGCACAAGTGTGTGTGTGTGTGTGGTTAACTTTCGCCACATTTAGCCACATTCTCGCATACATCATCGATCAGAAGTATAACAATGACATATGTGCACATATAGGAAATGACCTGAAGACATACCATGTGAAAAATTATGGTTCTAGGCTTAGTACTTTTCGCATAATCAATGAAGACATACAAAATCTTCCATCATGAAATCGTCAATCTGCTTCCCATTGGATTTAGAAGCGTTTTTCCTCGACCCTGTATGACAAAAAGAGCAACTGGATAGAACTCGGTAAATGCAGAGATTCGTAGTAGGCATAGGGTGTTCATCATTCAATGAAAGTCTCATTCTCGGCCTCGGTCCCTGCAGAAACTCGTTCTGACTGCCGGACAAGACTAACATCAAAGTCTCATTGTATGAAAAGAGGCTGTTTTAAGATATAAATGGTAGGAATATCATAAATAGATATTCTTGCAGCAATTTCCGACCAATGATGTCCACAGTGGAACGGCGATCTCCACCTTCATGTGACAGAACGTTACTACACCTTCACTGAGGTCTTTCTTTTTCTTGTCCGATGCAGTCAAGTGGGGCAATTTCTGACTAATACTTCAGAAAGTCATAGTCATGAAATGCTTTTATGATAATATGTCGATCTTTCATCTGCTCTAACATATCCTTTTCGAGCTGTTGAGTATCTCAAGCCGATGTTTTCAAGAAATTACAGTGCATCTTCGATTATCCGGATGGTCAAAACCCAATAGGTCAGTCAAAGATCCGGATAAGCGAATTTTTAGATCCCATGTTAGCAACAGCTTGTGGGCTTAGGTCGAAAACATTTGATTATACACCAAGACCCTCGTAGAATATGATCTACATAAATATAAATATATAATCTGTATATATGTATCCATCCAGCATATCTACCTAAAATGCAATACTTGATGCAGTATATTTGATTCCGATTCTTCGACTGTCTAATGAAATTATGAGCATCAATTGTACATGCTTGCTATATATTCAGTGTCGTTCCTATCAAGGCACATAAATGCACATACACAAACAAAGACCGTGAACTGAGATCATGAATTGAAAATGATTTATCAGAGCTGCATCCCAGCTTTGACTAGCATGCATAACCTACTTAGTAATGCTCCAATCATTTAGCTGCTTGTCTATTATTTGACTCAATGGACGGGGAAAAACGTGCATTGAGCAAAAATTAATTGTATGTACTACCTAAAGAGGAGAGCAATGCTAAAATGAACATTGGATTCCATGCATGTACATGTATATGTTTTGATGGAACCATGGATAATCGAACGGATTCTGAAATTACGTCCGGATAATCGGTATCCGGATAATCGAAGATGCACTGTATTTCATGTTTTCCTTTCCTGAAAACTCATTTCTAATTTCTTGTGGTGCAGAAATATTATTTATGAAGCTTTGGAATTATGAATTTCAGACTTCTTTCTAACTTAACTGTTGTTGATTAGCGCAGACAGCTGAAATGGACTATTGTTGAATCCTTCGTATTTCTAGAATATCACAGCTTTTAGAACATGATAACGTGGAGATTCCTGCAATTGTTTTTGTCATTCGAAGTGTTTTAGACACCAAAGATGCATTTCTAAAAGACAATTCTGATGACCGAAATAATCTCACAGACACGCTTAAATATCTGCATATTAGGAAATTGTTCGAACTTATCCGACTTCTGAGATCAATTCGGACAATCTTGAACGAAAATGTTTATCATGCAGTAATTGAAAAATGTCGGACGAATTCAAAAGAAGAAAATCGATTGTATTTTCATATTCAGACAAGTATGTTCGTACCAACTCAGACAGCTGCAAAGAAATAGGACAGAACACTCAAACATGACGGTTTCTAACTCATTG
This sequence comes from Prostheceraeus crozeri, assembly GCA_907163375.1. Taxonomy (NCBI): domain Eukaryota; kingdom Metazoa; phylum Platyhelminthes; order Polycladida; family Euryleptidae; genus Prostheceraeus; species Prostheceraeus crozeri. The sequence goes on along the minus strand of CAJQUW010002893.1, from coordinate 138,648 downwards.
CAGACAGCTGTTACAGGCTGTAAGATATAAATAGCAGAAATAATATAAGTGGATATTCCTACGACAGTTTCTGACTAAGGATCGACACAATGGAACAGTGATTTCCATCTGATATAGTCGTGCACCTTTCTGAAGCAGTATCTGAATAGCAAAGATCGCTTACACTTCACACTAACGCCTCTAATTCTCAAAGAACGAATCCAATCTACATGGAATTTTGCATTTTGATAAAGAATACACTCATCTAACAGTATATGAAGTTAAGTGGTGATAAGTCGAGTTGCATTGTTTTATAGAGAAATTTGAAATCTTTTGGGGATAACTTGTAAGTACCGGAATTCATTTTATATCTTACGCGAGAAGAAACGAACCAAGGATATTATCCAATGTATAAGAGGAAAATTCGAAGCTTCTTTAGCCCAAAATTATTCCCCTGATGGCCTGACTTTGATTTTGTAGAGAAAACTGTCACATTGATACTCTCATAAATGTCTTTCTGTACTGATTTCAGATACAAAAGAAGAGGATTTGATGGCCAGTTTCCGGGGAAAGTATTCCAAGCTGCTTTCGGAATTCAAATTGTTGAAAAAATCTCATACTGAAGCTCAATGGACATTGTCGACCTTGAGATCGGAGAATGAGTCGCTAGAGAGAAGAAACAGGCGCCTACGGACACAATTGACTGATCTACAGGCAAACTTAAAAGTCCTCGAAGATAAGAACAAAAAGTTGGAAGATGAACTATATGCTTTGAAAAGTAAGTTCAGAAGACGCTTCTGCAACTGTTTGCTTTGGGTTAATGCGTGGGATAAAAGGATTCCAGCTCCGGTGTTTGATAGGACTGCGACTAAGGGGTTTGATAGGACTGCGACTAAGGGGTTTGATAGAACTCCGACTCCGGCTCAATATTCTGTGGTTTTTGGTGTTATAGAGTCTTTCAAAATAATGGACTGGTAATTCTGTCTGAGATCGCTTCACTTTTCTGTCGGTCGAATTTTCAGTTAATTAATGAATTTAAGTTAATTGCTCGTTCGGGCCTATTATATTAGTTGTGCTTTCGTACGTAGCCTATTTCACACGCTTCAAAAAGTTATCTATTTAGCTAAAGTGTTTGAACGGTTATCGATTTGATTGCATAACATTATAATTCAGATGTTTGTAACAACTTGTCCCGTATGCGGTGCAAGTGGTTTTTCAATGGGCAAATGGTTTTTCTGAAATCTAACACATGTAAGTTTTTGCTCATGATCTAAATATACTTGACACAAAAAATAAGACAAATAGCTTCAATACTTTCGTCACAATCTCAAAAAATTCAAAAATTGCAACAAGTATCCCCGGCCAACACATACTTCGTTCTGCGTGTGCCAACTGTACAAAAAAATTCTCATACACCACAATTAGACCAATTAAGGGGAAAGAAAGTATGATGTGATTTACACCACTGTTTTGTTCTCTTGTCACGAAAACTCTTCTTCAAAATCTCTTATAAGACCACTGTTTTCGAAATGTAGTCTGCAAAACTGTGGAAAAATGTTTCTCGTACACCACAGTTTTGCCTTTAGAAAAAGCGTTTGACCGTGTACCCCGTGAAGTCATATGGTGGGCTATGAGAAAATTGAAGATTGAGGAATGGATTATTCAAGTAGTTAAAGGGATGTATAAGGAAACAAGGTCGAAAGTTAACATCGGATCAAGGTACAGTGAAGCGTTCAACGTCGAGGTTGGTCTCCGTCAAGGGTCTGTGCTAAGCCCCGTTCTATTCGTTATAGTTGTGGAGGCTATCTCTGCGGATTTCCGTCATGGTTGTCCCTGGGAGCTCCTTTATGCAGATGACCTTGTGATCATGGCTGACTCGCTCGAAGCATTAAAGTTTCGTTTCCAGTGTTGGAAGTCAAATTTGGAAGCGAAAGGTCTAAAGGTTAACATCGACAAGTCAAAAACGATGATCAGCAATCCCAACCACGTGGAACATCAAGTGGACAAGGCCTAGTATCCATGTGGAGTTTGCATGAAAGGAGTTGGGAGAAACTCGATCCTATGCACGCATTGTGACCATTGGATTCACCAACGGTCCACAGATCTCACCTCCCTTCGAAATGCTCAAAATTTCAGATGTAAAAGATGCGAAGGTAATGTGACTCCATTACCAGACCTGCCATTTACCATCAACATTGGCGAAGACGAATTGGAAGCTGTGACATCATTCTGCTACCTTGGCGACATGATAGATCAAACAGGAGGATGTTTTGGTGCGACAACCACGAGAGTCAAGTCGGCTTGGAAAACATTCCGTGAGTGCTTCCAGTGATCACCAATCGTGGCATCTCCCTCCGGCGAAGAGGATATGTTTACCAAGCCTGTATCCGAAGTGTGCTGCTTTACGCCTCAGAAATGTGGGCTGTAAAGACTGATGATATGAGCCGACTGGAAAGAAATGAAAATGCGATGATCCGATGGATCTGCTCCACGAAGTTAAGTGAACGGAAATCGAGCTAAGGCATGCCCTAGGTATCACAAACCTTAAAAGCGTTCTGAGGTCACGTCGCCTTCGATGGTTCGGGCAATTAGAGCGCATGCCTAACTGGCTATGGCCACAGAAAATTATGACCTTTGAAGTGCCTGGTCCGAGTATTCGAGAAGGCCAGAAGAAAAGATGGATTCATAATGTGGACAAGGACCTCCGTGACCTGCGACTTGATCGTCGAACTTCACAGGATCGTGGTGCATGGAGGAGCGCTATCCGTCCTCAACATTGGAATCGGCATGGAATACCGTCCAACCCTCAAAACTGGTGGAACCAAGGACGTAAAACCGGACAGTAAGTAAGTAAGTTGCCCCGCGACTCACTCACTTCATGAAATGCTAATAAAAATGGAAGCACAACAATGACGATTCTAGGAGTTGTTATTCTTATTCTAATGTGATTTAATTTCACTTAAGCATAACATCAAAATCAATTCATTTCACCGCCGGTAAATCCTTCAAGATACAAAAGCCACGAGGAACCTGGTCACCCGTTTGTCATATCGTTATTGAATCTAATGTTCAGCGTTTGAATTGTTTTCTCCTGATCGAAGAATTGATGAATTGTTTTTATTTTGACAGATTCTCCGAAGAATGATGCGGCGGTGCAGTATGTTCCTCCTCCACCTCCTCCCGGTAAGTTCAAAATTCTAATTAACATTCAGTCAAGATTAAAGAAGTTTCCTACTTTTGATGCAATGAATTGGATAATGAGCACGTAATGAGACTCAATTCCTTCAAACTCCTCCTTGATCGACACTGAAACATAGGATTAGGGGACTCAATATAAGCTGTTCGTCCTTGTGAACTGGAAGACGATGTCAAACACAGGTTCCCGTTGGCAACCACTCCCCTACAACGACCGCATTTTCATACTCCAGACAATTTCCCAATGTAGGCCTATTGACTCCCCAGCAGCGACCACTCCTTTACAATGAAGTAGGCCTATTAGGATAGCAGACAGCTAGTGTTGCATTTTCGGGGAGGGAAAGTGGGAAGTTCCCTGCACTGTCTCGTCTCCTCCCCGGTACTGATGACATGCCTTCCTTCCCTGAGGGGGACGAATATTTCCGGTAGATAGGCCTTATATTGCCTCAGCCAGATTGATTGAGCATCAATGGATGATTTCTGTCAATATGAGCAACATTGGCAGGTGTAGGCCTAATTTCCTCACGATTCTTCATTAACTAAATTGTCTATAATCATCAATAATTGACTTTCTTTGTTCAGAAAGATGATAAGTGAATTCGAGAAGCAGAAACTGCTTTAAAGGAATTAAAGGCAGCGAAACCATCACAAAAAGAGTGGAGTGCAGAATGCCATCTTGTTTCTGTCAGGGTCTTGTCGACAACGCACACGTTTGATTCATGTTAATGTAATAAAATTCTTCACAATCCAGAAAATCAGGTTTGGGAACATTGTTTACCTTTTTCTCTGTGAATGTTGATAGAAGTCTGATATTTGTGAATTCATTATAGGTCTAGTTGCAATAAATTACAGAATGAGCCTTTGAGGAATATTTATTCTGATTTTCAAATACGCAGACCTACCATAAATTTCCAATTCACAAGGGTATCTACTATTATGTGAAGGATTATTTGACTAAATACCGGTAGCACCAAGTGCATGCATTGGAAAGTCCCTTTCAAGCATCAAACAGGCTAATCTGCTCCTTATTCCATTTATGGTTCAACTATTTTCAAAATTATTCGCGGGCGTTCTAAGTGCGGGGACCCTTTCCTTTTGATCACCACTTTTCCGTCTTTGGTTGCGACGTTGACCCAAAAACTTCCGTTCGAAAACTTTGCCCCTACTGCAGTGGTGGTCAACGCGTGGCCCGCTCGGACATATTGGGTGGCCCGTCACCACTTCTCACATCTAAAGAGACCCGTTGACATTATTTGTATCGATGATGTGAAAATGACTCACTCCGACTGCGACCTTAGAGAGGTGTTTATAAGGTGAGGGATTCTCTAGAAATTGTGAAGACAATGAGCAATATGATGGCACAAAAATGATACCCGAATGATCCAACCATGCTCCTTTCGCAATGAATATCTTCCCGCATTAGAGCAATTCAATGGCCATCACCTGCACGAGTTTATGCTAAGTGACACGGTATTCGATGCCCTGTTGAGCATGCTTCACTATGTAATAAACCACGCCTCAATGAACCTATAGATAGGCTATAGGCCTTGGCTACGTTCGCAGGATATTCTTGCTAAATTGCACTTGTGTACCTATTGCTACACCATTAGTGATGAAAATTTTCCGTGGAAAATTATGGAAAAAATTGGAAAATTTTGATTTTTTTTATAGGCCCTATTATTTGAGCGCTTTCACTGCCGAGGCATCTACGTACCAATATCTTGGGTCTAAAAATCTTGATTTCATCATTGTTTGATTAAAGCGATCGTAGCAATACGAGTTCCGTCCGCGGATTTTTGAACATTCCTTTGCCAGCAGTGGCTTGTGCTAATTTGTTAGAATTTTTAATTATCACACAGACACCGTTTTGGATAACGTGAATCTTGCTTTACCATAGGGGTATAATTTCATGCAATGTGGAAGATCTGGAACAAAAAAATGTACTTCATTTTGGAGTTTGCTAATTGTCAGCTTGAAAGTTAAGCTTATATGCAGCGTTGATCACAACAAATTCTCCATGTATTGATGAACATGTGAAGTATATAAGCACACCGAATTACACAGTCCACGCAGCATTCATGAGCGACCAGGAAGAAAGACGGGAAACTCGTGAGATAGTTGGAAACTAAAGATATCTGTGATGAACAAAAGAATATCTATGATAGCTTCTAACTTCTGCGTAGTGTCCGATATCTTTGTTGAGGATACACATCCTCCATTTCTAGTTCAGATAGTTACAAATCGATTTCAGATCTGCCCAAATGAATTTCAGGTATAATCCAAATGAATTGGAGATCTCCAGTTGAATTTAAGATCTTTTCAAAGTTGATTTTCTGACATATCTGAAATTCGGATAGAAAAATTTGAAATCCATCTGATGTCTGAAATTCACTTGGAAAGATCTGAAATAGACATGGAAAAGGTGCAGTTGGTTCGAAAGTTAGCATATAGGGATGATAGAGAAGTTTTTGGTCTTTAAATATTACAAAGTCTTTTCAAACAACTAGGGTAAACTGGGGTGAATCGGACACATTTGCTGCGAAATTGATATTTCTTCTAGATTATTACTGATACCGCGTTGATCTATATACCCATTTGTTGCCCCTAACATGTAATTTTTTTGTTATATATAAACATTTTTGATTGAGTTGCAAAACCAGTGAGTCAAATAATTGCTTGAAGTAGTAGATCAAGCACGGGGTGAATCGGACACATGTGGGGTGAATCGGACACTTTACATATTATACCGCATTTCGATCTTGTATGATGCAAAGCTCATCTGTCTACTCAGATATGAAGTGCATATAAAGATATATAAGTTTAGACAGCTAAATCTGAGTTAAAATTGCATCCGAGTACATTTTGAAATTAAAAACAAATTTCCCAAAATGCATACAAAATTTATTATCTCAAAATCTTCAATGAACACAATTCTAAGAAAAATCGTCCCACGCATTTGCAAAAAACTCTGTCAATTACATTTCAAGCATGTTACTGCAAGAAAACACGACTCACAGGCCCATTCATTGCAGGAGCTACATTTGAGCCAACGCAGCAGATTTCAGGAACAGAAGCCCTAGAAGTTGAAGGTTTAGATTTAGAGCTACCTGACTTTGATATATTCAAACAAATTCTCAATTTCTTTTTATTGACTTTCTGATTAACAAATTGTGGTGAGGTAACGTGTGCAACATGAGGTTTTGTATGATTTTCATTGGCTTTTTTCTTCGGTGACGGCATCAATATTTTTAAAAGACAATCATTCTGGTCAACTCTTTCAGAAGTCGATTCCTTGAACGACTCCGATAATAAATATTCTGTGTCACCTACAGTGTTTCTCACAGGGAACAATCCACAGTGTTGAAATGCATTCACCAAGAGACCCCTGTTGCTTAACATGGAACCCCAAACCTTTTGGAAACACGAACCAAAATCCCACTTAGTGAGTGAAACTTTATCATGATTTCTCAGATGTTCACTCACAACAGTCGCCCACAAAGATTTCAGAGATTTATTAAAATGGGTATCCAAAGGTTGAAGGCGATGACTGCTGTGCGGTGGCAAGCAAACCATCTCTATGTCATTTTCGGTACAAAATTCTAGGCTTTCAACAGACAAGTGTAAGCTATGACCGTCTAAAATCAGAACACACTTTTTCCCAAGAATTTTAGGGCGATGTTTGTTGAAATGTTTGAGAAACTCAATAAACAGACTAGAATCTATGTAAGCGGATTTGCTACCAGAAAGATGACTATCTTTTGGAAAATCAGAACCGTCAGGAGGTGATCCTTTGAAAATGATAAAAGGGGGAATGAGCTCACCTGTTGCGCTAGAACACACTAGAACAGTAGTCAAACTACCTCGCTCACCCGGCTGCAATTTTTGAACCAGTCTTGCGCCCTTTGAAGCAATGACTCGCTTGCCGTTTTGTGGACAACTTGACAATCCAGTCTCGTCGCAATTGAAGACAAGTTGTGGAAATTGGTGAACGTCATTTTCATCGAATACCACGCGTAGATCATGGAAGAATTCTTCTATTCTCTTTTGATTGAAGGCTTCAGCTCTAGCTGAAGAAATGCCTTCAGGAATTCGTAGGGCTAGAGATGGATGCCGCTGCTTGAATCCATTCCACCAATCGATGCTGGCTTTTTTGGATTGGTACCATACCTTACAAAGAGGTTTCTTCAATTGTTTGCGCCGATGGAGTTGGCTGGCAAAACGGAATACAAGTGATCTCACATCAGTCACAGTCAATGGGAATCCACGACCACACATCTCCAAGATTCGCCTGGACAATATCGCCTCCTGCCCAGTTGTGAGAATCGTTTGTCCTCCACGTTTTTTCACATTTCCCTGAAGATATCTTCGTATTGTAGATCTTGGCACCTTCAGCTCCCTCGAAACAGTGCTTAAAGGTCGACCGATCTTCACTTCTTTCACAGCTTGGTCAAGGAGGCGTCGGTCGTAATCTCCTTGCTTGGTCTTGCGTTCATAGGTCCTCGGCATGCCTGAAACAAGACAAGAAATCACGTAAAATGTATCATCAGTTGCATTGATTATAAAAGAAAAATATAATCACGAATCAGATGTTTTGCTAGGGTGTCCGATTCACCCCACTATGAAAGATAATAGCCTAATATTCCTGAATGTATAAAATTAGGCTCATAGATAGCTCCACATGAAGCTTTACAGTCCATAAAAGTGTATTTAACTTTTAGGAGCATCCACAACTTACCTCATTCGAAGGATTCACTCGAAATTGCGCATTGACGACGCTGTTTGCATTCGTTTGTTCCTTATTGTTAGAATGACTTGAGTCAAAATCTGGTATTCCTCTTTCTCAAATTTGATTGGTTCCTCTCCAGTGCGGTGAAGCATGAGAAATCTTCTGCAGTGTAGCTGTCATGACTGACGGATGAAATGAATTACAAAGCTTGGCATAGACATGAAACAGTTAACATGAAAGTGTCCGATTCACCCTATGTTCACCTTGTAGATATTTGAAACAAATTTTATCAGACTTCGGGTTGCTGCAGCAGCCTTAAACATATTTTTTCAGTGAAGTATATCATATCAATTATCACAGCACCTTTCACTCGTTCATAGTGGCTATCTTAGCGAAAATATAAGTTTGCTTGAATATTGTCACGTGAAAAGAAATATGTCAACTATGAAGTCTAGTTTGTTTCATCGTCTGATAGGAGATGTTATTGACAACACAAAGAACAAGTATTGCACGGAAATGAAAACGTCAATGCATGAAGTTCATCATGAAAAACGAAAATTTTATGTGTAGTAACTTACTATCTTTTTACACGTGTCGTAAGTGAAGTATATTGAAAAACAATGAGGGTGTCCGATTCACCCCGTTTTACCCTATATCAAGTCTCCAAAACAAAGGAAAAACGTCAATCACCAAAAAAAAAATTTCAAAATTTTTCAATGGAAAATTTTTCATTTGCATCACTACACCCCAATATATTTTGCAATCGATTGGTGCAAGTGCACGACTACCGATTGTGGAGCCCATGTAGGGGTTTGAAAGCTGTTTATGCTTGGATGACATATGTACCCATTTAGTACGATCAATTTCATATTGCACGGCTTTCAGGCGGAGAGTTGCACTGCAGATACAGACCGCTGTTTTTTCGATGAAATAAGGTTTACCGATTAATTACATATAAGGAAAGCTTCTACGATTTGTTGTACGCCTATTTGCTCTTCAATATTTACACGAATTCTAAAATGTAAATTATCATTCCTTGATTTCAAACAAATTAGTTGCGTACATTACTGCTGTGTATGCATATAGGCCTACATGTAGAATTTTACTATGTAATGCGACCACTGCATATACTGTACGTATACATTGCAGCAGTCCTAATATGCACTTAAAAGTGCGAAATAAAAGAATTTTAAGCCTACTTCTGTCTTTTAAAAGGGAAGGCCCGCTATCCCACCTTGGTTGCCCACCACTGCCTACTGCAATCAAGCTCAAATCGAACACTGCAGACAGCGAACTGTTGAATCCCATGAAATGTGAAGTTGTTCAACTGCTCCGATCATTAACCTCCTGAGAGAACAGCTGAGTTTAAAAGTGAAAGTTGTAGCCCATGCGCCTCCCACAGACATTTTATAAGAAGCAAATTCCAATTAGAACAACACAGACATTCAATCTGTTTACATTTCGATGACTTTTGATTGTAATTTTCATTGGATTTCAATCATTTGAATGAGGAGAATCCGTTTTTGAAAGATTTTGTTCTAACAAGTGAATTGCAGATAGAAAAGATGAATAAGAAATGAATGGAAAAGACGTTTGCAGGAGGATGAGCAGTTGTGTCAATTCTCCGATGAAATGTTTTCCAAACAGTGAAAATGATTAACAGAAGGGAACCTTCAACTGATTTTCCTTCCAAAACAACTTCTTTGCGTCAAATTCATTCATTTCCTCTTCTTTGCAGTTCGATTCTCTCTGTTGGACTACACGGAGACAGTGGGACGGGGATTCCACGACCTGCAGCTGCCGGAGACGCCGACGGTCGGAGATCTCCGGAGAGCTCTGTCGGAGAAGGTGAAACTCCGGCCGCAGGAGGTGACGATTCAGCAATTCACCGGCGTCTCCGAAGATGGAGAGAAAGTGTTCCGTGTGGAGGAGGAAGGAAGAGGATTCTTCACAACTGCCGCCGGGAAGGAAGTGGAAGACAGAAGAGTGAAGAATGCGGATTGGAATGAGCTGAGGAATGACAGAGAACTGCTCGTTCTTCCGCATCAACGGTGCCTGTACCTCTTCATCTACCGACGACGATAATTGCAAGAACTTCTCCTTCTCCGCGATTGAAGATGGAAAATCAAGAAAATGAAATCTTTGATTTGTAAATAAACTTTGATTTATCTTCGCAATTTTAGTTCAGAGATTTGCGAACTTCCTTCGATCGTCGGGAAACTGTTTGTCGGCAGAGTCGAACCCGTGCCCTGTGAGTGTGTTGCCATCGCGTTAATATTCATGACTGTCTCGTTGTAAGTCAAGCCGTTTTCAGCTGAATAAGTATCGAACACGAGAAGGACTTTATCTCCCGAAGTGAATTATCCATTCTTACACACTACTAATATGAAGGATATCAGTAAGCCGCAATGACATCACCTTTTTGAAGAAGATAAAGAAACAAATTACCTGTTCGCACTTAGCTCAATCACCCGATCTCTGACTTGATCAAATGCAGTTTTCGCCAGACGTCGCAGTCAGTTGTACAGGTGAAAATATCAAAGGAGGATTTTGATGATAATGTTCTAAAATTCAAAATGAAATGCAGAACATGATTGTCAGCAATAAAGTGGATCCGTAGACACTGGACAGGCAGGACACAAAGTACGGAAGGAGCAAGACCCGGCTGGTAATAAGCCCTCTTGCATTGCATCAGAGCAGCTGCTCAAATATTATAAAAACAGGATTGACATAAGAGTTCAATGTATTGAATCTTTTTAACATATGATCTGACCGATGACCGAAACGTTCGCGGAGAAGGCAGGTTGAGAACGAAGTGAAAAAGATGCTTGAAAAATAGAGGACACTGTTATAATAGGCACAGAAATGTAGAGAAGGTGTAAATGCGATTTCGCACGATGAGATGAATCCGGCCTTCGTTCATCGAGGACAAAACCGAAGTAAAACTGGATTGATGATGATGAGGTCATCAAAACTTAATTAAATTTCAATTAATTAATTGCCTAGTTATTCCAATTTCTATTGATTGCAGACATACAAATTCAATTGTCAGTTAGTTGATTGCATCATTGTTCTGTGACTCAAAATTCCAATAACAAAAATTGATTTCTCGTAAAGAAATTATCATTGTCCGGTATTAAATTATGTCAACATTATTCTGTGTGATATCTATGACTCTACAATATCAACAGGACTTATCCGACAAAGCACTTGATCAAGTATCAGGTTACACCGACAGTTCTAGTGCCTGGAAATTGTTTTGATTTACGTTCTCAACAGTCCACTTTCCATACGGACACATGTTCAGCATTGGATAGAGTGGATGCATCACCTTGAGATTTTTCCATATCTGATGAGTCGCTATAAAATTGATGAAGACAGTTGTGTAGAAGAGAATATTTGCGATTCTCCATTAGAAGATCTACATAATAGGAGACAAGCGATATAAATTTAAATTTCAAAAGTCAGGAAGCAAGAGGTAATCTTGGACAGGTGCAAGACCTGTTTTGTTGACGTTTTGACTTGTTAAGACGTTGATTGGAGCACTCTTGATCCATTATCATGCGCACAATGCTTTGAGGGGTACTCCACACGTTTGCCTCGAACATCTTGTGACACCTGATCTTGTGAGATATAATGAATGCATCAGCTTCTGCTTTTGAAAGTAAAACTCATAGACTTCCTTTGAAATCTGCAGCTGCTATCTGAGCAATTCTCCGCGTGAATTGCAAATACCTTGAAGAAGAAGAAGAGTTAGCAGAAGTCTTTCTGTGGTTTATAGTTTGCAGTCCTGCCGACAAAAGAGACCGCTTCTATCTACCAAGAAAGTAAGTAACAGCCCTGTTCTTTGCGAACTGTACGAGACATTCATTGAGGAAGACTGGCGCCGAGTAACATTTTCCGATGAGTCTCTTGTAGGTCAACTCTCGGCCTTTTCCCGCGCCTTGAGAAAGCCAGCGAATATACAGGAATAATCCGAAACGCTGCGCAAGATGAGTGAAGAACGCTACAAAGTGATTATGTGGAACGAGTACATAACTGAAATCAGGAACCTGTAGTCAGTTGATGATGAAAGAACAAAATAATTTATAGGTCTGCTTGGACATCACTATCGCGAATCTGATGAAGAATATGAACGCACTTCCAACAGGACTGCGCCACATGTCTGCGTACGAAGGCAGTTGTCTATCATAAAGCTGTTCAATTGTTTGATCCTTGCCTGGATTGAGTCGAAACGTCAACCCAATCGAGAATTAGTCCAATTATTGCTGAGTGACCCACAAGCCCAAGGTGTCCCACCCATCACAACCAATTGCCTTTTTCGGACTTGACACGCACTATGAACGGAATATGAAGGAAAGACATCTCAACAGAACTGATGCACAGTCTTCAGACTGACGCCGTGTCGGATCTAGTCCACACTGTGCAAAATAGGACCCATCATTCCAAATATTGGCTAATTAATTGAACTACAAATGTACAATGAAAGGAGGGGAGACCGGGTTGTTATGGGCCACTCCTCTGTAAGCCATGCTTCCCAACCTGGAAATCAATTTTCGAGCAGATGAGAACGAAGACATTGTAAATAAGAACATATGGTGTGTCTGACTGCACAATTAATGTCTTTACCACAAATTAGGATTTTGCGAAAATTTGAGCGCTCTTTTTATTATGTTTTTCTCCTGATCAAGTTATTCTTGAGCACCAATTGAGATTTAGGCTGTGGAGATGTAGCATGGTTAACCATCTTCGTGAAATATATTACACATTTTCTAATAACAGTTGATTTTGTAAGTATACTTATGGTGGGGTGTTATGGGCCACCCCACCAATTCACCGCAACACCTCAAATAACGCCAAAAAATTGTTTTCCTTCATTCTACTCAAGTGCAAACATAGCCAAGAAGAAAATACGTCGCAGTACGTTGTTGTGAAAGGTCATCGAAAGTTAAAGCGATGTAAACAACAAGAATCCTAGCAAGTCGAAACATCGGGTGAAAAAGAGTGACAAAAGTAATAACTAATTCTTAACTTATTCATTCAGCAATCACAGTCAGATGTAGCAACTTCAAGTACAGTCAATTTCAAACAAGCTAGAAATGTATCTAAAGTAAAAATGGCTGAAATTAATTTTGAAAAATCCAAATGCAAAAGTGCCCGTACAGCAAAGGCACCTCAGTACTTTTCTTCCTCATAGGTATAACATCTTCAGGATAGCTTATTCATAAGTTGAGTACAATTTTTGCACACATTAACCTATGTGGACGATAACCTCATCGATGTACTCCTTTCGACCCCCGTTGTGGGCGATTTTCGAGTTTTTTCCTTTTCCTGCGTTTTTCATCTCTTTCCAAAGAAGGCAGCAGGTATATTCTGATCAAATCAGTCAGGAGGCCCGATTCTCAATAATAAAAATAACGCCGATCCCCCTACGCGAATATACTGAAATTCGACCAAGAATTAGGGATTGGTCGTCAGTGCTTCATTATCACTGAGTGAATCCACTTCAGATAGGCAGAATAGACCCCTATGAGCCATATTTCAGCTAATGAATGCAAATTTAAGCCGAAATATCTATCAGGAAAAATAACCAACAACACGCGGAATTTGAAATCTTTGGTAGATGTTAAAATCGATGAAACAGACAGATGGAGCTTGTAACAGCCAGCTAATAGGCAGGAAATTGAATAGAGCACATCAATTTATCTATACATGTAGCCAACGCTCTATACAGAAGCGTAGATTTGATTAGTCCATGTCATGGGGTCAAGATGACTTAATTTATGGGGTCAAAGTGTCAGGGAGTCGAAGTGACTTGACACCAGTAATAGCCCTAGTTCGTATTTGCAGAGGGCTGTGCCTACGGTGATGTCTCACGGAATTACATGTTCTTGGATTGCTATCTCAATCTCCAATGTCGTCAATCAATAAGTTGCTTCATGCGAGTGTTTTTTATTGTAGATGTACATCTAGTGAAGCTGAAAACTTATGTTCAGAAATTGGGTTAGATAGCCAGCTAGAACGATTATGATTGGGTTTCAAGCAGTTTACTGACTTCGTTTGGAATTTATCAATCTCTATCAGTGTTACTTACAGCTCTCACAATTACTAGTATTAATTATTCTCAGTCATAGCTTTGATTGTCATGCCTTCGCATAGCAAGTAGGCATAACTATTCGTCCCAATTTAAGTTATGCCGGTTAACAACCTATCTAAACCGGTTGACCGGTAAATCAAATAGTTAATCGCTCTTATGTGTAGGGAGAATCTTCAATTTGACTTTTGTGGAACATTACTAAATTAATTTTGCATTTCTACAAATATTAATGGGTGGTCCACAACATCCCCAGGCCCATAACACCCCACTCTCCCCTACATGTTTCCTATTCACCAATCAATCATATAGGACTTACTTGATTTTTTGACCAATATGAACTATAAGCATGTTGTCACATTCAGAAATCATTGATGCAGTCTTTTGAAGCTTTTTGTCTTCCGAATTCAAAGAAGTTTGCTAAAATTGGAAAATTTCGCAAGGTGATGCGTCCATTCTGTCAAATACTGTAGAACTACCTGCTTTAGACAACAAGACGTGACACGCGCGCATTCACCTCCTAGGTGACTTGATTTTCTTCTACCAAAACCGGAAGGAACACTTTACGATGTAGGAAAAAGGGTCTGCAGATGCTGTTTTATCATCACAGTCCTTTACAAAGACTGATCGTAGTTAATACAGGCAACGACCTTTCAGAGGTGGGCACTCGCTAATTTTAGCTTTTGCGGCGATCGCCGATCGATGCATCATTTTGGATTATCGAAATATTGTTATCGATAACAACAATTCGATAATCCAAACTTGCTACGTCGGTAATCGATTAAAATGTTTCTTTTATCGATAGCGATGTCTATAATTCGATAGCATTACTGAAAGCTATGTAAATGTACTCAGTGTCATGCATGCTATATGAGATATTCTTTTCAGTCATTAAAGCAGAATATCCAATTAGATGTCATGTTCATAATGACCTTATAGAGAAATGTCAATTGAAAAGTGCATGCATAGATCGGATTTATGAACTAGCCGAACACAAAAGCATCGACGTGTTGAACAACACTGCAACCATGTAAATACCTAATTGATGCTTGAATACAATCAAACGGCAACTCATGCTTGATTAGTTCTTGAATCAAAGATTTATCAATCCCTCAGTCTTCAGCTCAATCAACACAACCATTTGTTTTTGCAGTCGTTCCTTGAGCGTGCCATGGATGGAAGCAGAAAATTAACAGAATCTTCTTTCTATGTAAATGAAAAAGAATAGATTGTCAGTGCTTCACATTGTCAGCTGAATTGACCGATGATTGATTGACTGATTCAAGAACTAATTAATAGAAACATCGCTCATAAATGTATTCATTAGAGTTATCGATCAAAGTGTGGACCTACTTTCCCACAATCTATATTATTCTTCAGCCCAGAGGAACGTGTTTGCTGATGAAACCTTGAGGAGAAGCATTGCCTCGGCCATAGTCCCACAATCGTGATGATGGTCAGTCTCACAGAGGAGAAGCATTACCTCGTCCATAGTCCCACAATCGTGATGATGGTCAGTCCCGCAGAGGAGAAGCATTATCTCTGCCATAGTCCCACAATCGTGATGATAGTCAGTCTCGCAGAGGAGAAGCATTATCTCTGCCATAGTCGCACAATCGTGATGATGGTCAGTCTCACAGAGGAGAAGCATTACCTCGGTCATAGTCCCACAATCGTGATGATGGTCAGTCTCGCAGAGGAGAAGCATTACCTCGGTCATAGTCCCACAATCGTGATGATGGTCAGTCTCGCAGAGGAGAAGCATCATCTCGGCCATAGTCCCACAATCGTGATGATAATCAGTCCAACAGAGGAGAAACATTACCTCGGCCATAGTCCCACAATCGTGATGATGGTCAGTCTCAGAGAGGGGAAGCATTACCTCGTCCATAGTCCCACAATCGTGATGATAGTCAGTCTCACAGAGGAGAAGCATTACCTCGGCCATAGTCCCACAATCGTGATGATGTTCAGTCTCACAGAGGAGAAGCATTACCTCGGCCATAGTCCCACAATCGTGATGATGGTCAGTCCAACAGAGGAGAAGCATTACCTCGGCCATAGTCCCACAATCGTGATGATGGTCAGTCTCACAGAGGAGAAGCATCACCTCGGCCATAGTCCCACAATCGTGATGATGTTCAGTCTCACAGAGGAGAAGCATTACCTCGGCCATAGTCCCACAATCGTGATGATGGTCAGTCTCACAGAGGAGAAGCATTACCTCGGTCATAGTCCCACAATCGTGATGATGGTCAGTCTCACAGAGGAGAAGCATTACCTCGGCCATAGTCCCACAATCGTGATGATGGTCAGTCTCACAGAGGAGAAGCATCACCTCGGTCATAGTCCCACAATCGTGATGATAGTCAGTCTCGCAGAGGAGAAGCATTACCTCGGTCATAGTCCCACAATCGTGATGATGGTCAGTCTCGCAGAGGAGAAGCATTAGCTCGGCCATAGTCCCACAATCGTGATGATGGTCAGTCTCACAGAGGAGAAGCATTACCTCGGCCATAGTCCCACAATCGTGATGATGGTCAGTCCCGCAGAGGAGAAGCATCACCTCGGTCATAGTCCCACAATCGTGATGATAGTCAGTCTCGCAGAGGAGAAGCATCACCTCGGTCATAGTCCCACAATCGTGATGATAGTCAGTCTCGCAGAGGAGAAGCATTAGCTCCGCCATAGTCCCACAATCGTGATGATGGTCAGTCTCGCAGAGGAGAAGCATTACCTCGGTCATAGTCCCACAATCGTGATGATGGTCAATCTCACAGAGGAGAAGCATTACCTCGGCCATAGTCCCACAATCGTGATGATGGTCAGTCTCACAGAGGAGAAGCGTTACCTCTGCCATAGTTTCACCAACGCAATGCGTCAATCGAGGCATGAAGTGTCTTCCGAATGACAAGCACGCATTCCCGCATCCAGGCCTCTTTCTGACGGTTGAGGAGTCGGTCACTCCTGCAGCTCTTAGTTGGATCATAAAGTTCATGAACACTTTGTCAGCTACCTTTCTGTTGTATTTCCTTTCTCAAACATAGTCATCAAACTTCCTTGACGCTTATTCTTGTTGGGTTTGAGCCGACTTCAACACTGCTGGACAACTTTCTTGCATTTTGAGTCGCTCTCTTGAAGCCATCTGTTCGAATTCAGGGTCAAATGATTAAGACTCATGATAGTCTATCTCAATGGTAATTGAACAGCTATCGTTATCGATCATCAGAAAACATGTCATCGACATCGATAATTCGATTATCAATTAGCGCATATTTGAAAATCATTATCGGCAATGTTATCACCTATTATCGCTGCAGTTATCGAAGTGCCCACCTCTGCGAATTTTAGAACACCTTATTCGTCTCTGCCGCAGTAGCAGAGTGAAGCCCATATTGGGGCAATCGTGGAATTGTTTATTTTCATTGAGTGTTGTTGGCAGTGTTGTTTGTTTTACAGCACCCGTTTGATCTTTACACTTGCTATCGGCACTTTTCCTGTATTTTGTGTGTGTCCTGAGCATCTTATTTAATTTTTGTACATTCTTATTTTCGTAACTCTGATGCGTGCGCCGATTTACATATCTAAGTGCGCTTTACAGATTGCTTTTGCCATTTTAATTTTGGAATTGATGTTTTCTTTTAATATGTATTCTGTTGCTGATTGCATTCCTCATTACTTTGCATATGTACAATATCGGATTCTTGCTTCATAAACATGCAACTTTTATATCTTCAAGAAGTGTGATTTTTTCCAGTAACGTGTTGCATCACCATCAATTATACATGTCAAGCCATTATTATGTGGCTGTTGCAATTTCAGGTGAGATGACAATTGGTTTTTTGAAGCCAAAACCAATTTTGAGCCAAAATGGCCGAAATATTAAGTTTATCTTCATATTTTTGTCAAAAGATATTATTATTGTTTTGCATTTTTGTATCCACTCATGAAATTTTCTGTTCAGTTTTTAGGATGTTCTTCGATATTATCATGAGACAATTATCAAGTGATTTTGATTGTTGATACTTTATGGAAAGTTGTCAGTAAATTCAGTTTGATAGAAAATTTCTTGTTTTTATTGACGTTGTTACATGGTTTTAAGAATTTAGCACCTCCAAATTTTATTGAATTAATCAGGTGAAATACATGACATCATGTAAATATAGTCCAACTGCCTAAAACAAGTATACTCGTGATACTTTGAATTTCAAATTTAGTTAAACATAAAAGCGAAATATTGTTAAATGCTCCCAAACTAATGGCCTTAGAGAAGTTATAGCTTAAAAATCGCTCTGGAAAAGCCTTTTTCAAATACTCGAAATTCCTAGGATTCTCAGGATGTTCTGAAAATTTTTCCATCGCGAAAAGGGGTTAATCAGCATTCGAAAGACCAGCCAACGATTTTCTGAGTGGCATCAAATAATTTCCAACAATTTCAGGAACAGGTATTTCGAGCGATTCGCTATTTCGGTGATGCTTCATTTAACCTATCGATCGATCGATCGAATGGTCCTACTCCTGACTCTGAGAAGGTGACATACGCTCTGAAACAGTTCCTATTGAATAAAGCAGACACGAATGTAACTGACAGTTGACAATGCCCATTCCAAGAGGCTACAAAAGGTATACAACACTAGGTGACATGCCACGTTCAATTACGCGTAATTACACATGACCCTATACATCCGTGGCTATGCGTGACCTTGCTGCAACCTGTCAGCAGTCCTGTTATACATGTATAGACTTTGCGTCTCATGTGTCTGCAGTATCAGAGGCTAAACAATGTGATAGGACCTCAATTTCATGATCAGAGGATTTCATGCTTAGCGGTTTATCCGTGGTTCAAGCGGCAACGCAGACAACCGTAGACGACGTGCAAACTATAAACGCTCTCCCGCGCGTATTCATAAACATTCCCCATGTTTTAACAGCATCAGATCAAGTGATTTCTGACTCTTAGTGCAGCGCGTATGTACGCGGGTAGAAGAATAGAATGTCCTTAACCACGGATGTTTGGGGCTGTTTCGTAATTGCGCGTGGCATGTCACCTAGTGAATAAAAAAAGCTTCAATGATAATTTGATCGCAAAGATGCATACTTGTATGTGGCAACTTATCATTGCGTTTTCAAATACATGTCATTCCTTAACCAAATAGGAATACAAAGGAAAACAGCTCGCAAGTTCAAACCGCTGAATTATGTGCTGATAGACTTTCAGAGAGATTGAAAGAATTCAGAATTTGTTCTTTTCAAAATTTGATAATGAAAACACTTTATGCTTCCGGACCATCATGTTTATGTTAGCCGCAAGTCGACAATAAAACAGTTTTGCTTTTTAATTGACTTCTGTGCAAACGCTTTGTTCGATTAATGTCATCACGCCTGCTCAATTTGACAAAAATATCTGCTGCAATTTTAGTTGCTTGTTGTCATGTTGTGGTATTTTCAAATTTGAAATCATTTCAAATTTTAAATCATTAAAAAATTAAAGAGTTAAATTAAATAAAAAAAATAAATTGAATGCTTGTGATTTGCTTTAAAAAGTTTGTTGCAATTTCGCTTTATCTTTTGTTTTCTTTTTATCTTTTAATTCTTTTATTAACCATATTTTTATCTTCTCCTAACTCCACTCGATACCATTCAGTTCAAGAAATCTCACAGTGGCATGATGACATGAATGAAAGTAAAAATTGCAGTGGCTAAATCAAATAAATCCTTATTTTTTCGAATCAGATAAAAATTGAAAAAAAAAACATCCTTCCATGAAAAATTATTAAAAGTTTTTTAATTTTTGAAAAAAGAAAAAAAATTATTTGAATTTGATAATTAGTGTGAACAATCAAAGTTTTTTTTTCACATTGGCGAGAATAGCTAGCAATTGAAATCACCCCGATCATCTGATATTAATTAAAGAGCGGTTGGCTTCTGACAAAAAATTATAGACCTACATGTAATGTTGACGATGCGAGAGCAATTCATATTGAATTTAGCCTACACTAGGTGACATGCCACGCGTGATTCACGCGCAATTACGGAACAGCCCCAAACATCCGTGGTTAAGGACATTCTATTCTTCTACCCGCGTACATACGCGCTGCACTAAGAGTCAGAAATCACTTGATCTGATGCTGTTAAAACATGGGAAATGTTTATGAATACGCGCGGGCGAGTGTTTATAGTTTGCGCGTCATCTACGGTTGTCTGCGTTGCCGCTTGAACCACGGATGAACCGCTAGGCATGTTCTGTCTTCCCTGATCATGAAATTGAGCTCCTATCACATTGTTTAGCCTCTGATACATGCAGACACATGAGACGCAAAGTCTGTATAACAGGACTGCCAACTATACTAACTTATATAACCGATATTGCAGCAATATCCCGCATAGCCATTACGCGTGATTGAGCGTGGCATGTCACCTAGTGTATGGCTTCAAATACAAGTTAATATGTCTGAGATAGTCTACTTCGCCTATTTTGTAGCAGCTTGACATTTCTATCAGTGTAAATGGATAGTTAAACAATGAACAATGAAAATTGTTTTGAAAAAGACAAGAATGATGAAGGACAGAATAACAGAATAATAAACAATAAGCTTTATTGATTGATAGTGTGAAGTGTAGGATTCTTAATGGGATACTTAAATTGGTCGGAAAGCGCAATTACATAATCTACCGAAAAATCGAATTTATACCTTCTCTACATTTCTGTAACTATTATAACAGCGTCCTCCCTCAACAGTTCTGATGCAATGCAAGAGGGCTTCATTACCCGCCGGGTCTTGCTCCTTCCGTACTTTGTGTCCTGCCTGTTCAGTGTCTACGGATCCACTTTATTGCTGACAATCATGTTCTACATTTCATTTTGAATCTTGCAACATTGTCATCAAAATCCTCCTTTGACATTTTCACCTGTACAGCAATGTCTCGACTACGACGTCTGGCGATCGAAAACTGCACTTTGATTGAGCCACAAATATTGTAAGTAAAGTGTGAACAGAAAATTTATTTCTTTACCTTTTTCAAAAAGTTGATGTCATTGCGGCTTACTGATATCCTTCATATTAGTAGTGTGTATAAATAGATAATTCATTTCGGGAGACGAAGTCCTTTCTGTGAGAATCAGTTGTATCTCCGTTAAATTACGATGAAATCGATTTTGTTGTTAGTTGGCACACTTGAAATGCACGAATATAATTTTCTTCGCTTGCTTTTTATAGAATTCGAAATTAAGTTGTTGTTGTTGATTTATTGCAACGATAAAATCAAACTGCAAGAGCAAAATATCACAAAGACATCATAATTAACTTATTAAAATTGTGATGGGCAAGCAAGTTAGGATAGCGGGCCACCAATTTTAATAGGCAGCAGTATAGGCTTAATATTCTTTTATTCCGTACTTTTAAGTGCACATATGGGCTGCTGTACCGTACGCGCATAGCGGTCGTATTGCATATCAAAATTTTACATGTAAAGGTATACAGCAATAGGCTATTGTACGCAAAGCTAATTTGTTTAATTTTAAGGAATCATAATTTACTTTCTACAATTCATGTGAGTATTGAAGAGCGAATAGGCCTATAACAAATCATGGAAGCTTTTCTTTTGAGTGTAATTAAACGGTCATTTGAATATTTTGATGATTTGACCATCATACCCTTTTCATCGAAAAAGAACGTTCTGTAAGTGCAATACAACTATCCGCCTGAAAGCCGCACAAGATAAAATTGATTGTGCTACAATGATTGATCAAGCTACGTGCACATATGTCATCCAAACATATACGTCTTTCATTAACCGTGCATGGGCTCCACAAATGGCACTCGTCTGCTAATGCCAATCAAGTGTGCGAAATATATGTTATTGTAGTAGAATACAAATGAAATTCAGCAAGAATATTTGAAAAAAATGTTGGCCTGTCAAAATATTCGAATATAATTCCCACTGGCAAAAAACCGTTGGATTTCCGTTGAATCAACGGCATGCAGGTTGCAATGCCGTTGATGTAAAATATCACTAGTCGGTAGTGATGCAAATGGAAAATTTTGAAATTTATTTTTCGATGATTGACGATTTTGCCTATGTTTTGGAGACTTGTTATAGTCATTTGAAAAGACTATGTAATATTCAAAGACCGAAAACTTCTCTATCATCCCTGCATGTTACCTTTTGGAACCAACTGCACCCTTTCAATGTCTATTTCAGATCCTCCCAAATGAATTTCAGATTTCTCTAATTAAATTTCAGATATCTGTCAGAAAACTAACTTTGAAAGGATCTTAAATTCAACTGGAGAATCTCCAATTCATCTGGAAATGTCTGAAATTCATTTGGGTAGAACTGAAATCGATTTGGAACTATCTGAACCATCTGAGCTAGAAATGGAAGATGTGTAGTTATATACGCCAGAAGTTAGGTCATAGATATTCTTCTATGATCATTACAGATATCTTTAGTTACCAAATATCTCACCAGTTTGCAGTCTTTATATATCTTCCAATATGGCCGCTCATGTATAATGCTGTGGTGGACTGTGTGCTTATGCTTCACATGTTCATCAACACACGGAGAATTTGTATCATTATTATCAAGGCTGCATAATAAAGCTTAATTTTCAAGCTACAAACAATCTCCCAAATAAAGTGCATTATTTTTGCTCCAGATCTTTCACATTGCATGAAATTATACCCCTTTAGTAAAGGAAAAAAATTCACGTTATCCCAAACGGTGTCTGTGTGATAATTAAAAATGCTACAAATTAGCACAAGCCACATGGTGGCAACGGAATGTTAAAAAATCCGCGGACGTGACTCGCATTGCTACGATTGTTTTAATCGAATTAATATGATGAAATCAAGAGTTTTAGAACATCCATTGATGTGTTATACCCCGGCTGTGGTAGTAAACGCAAAAATTATATCACAAAAATTAAAATTTTCCATTTTTGAAGATGGTTTTATTCGAGATAATTAATGATGAAATCAAGAGTTTTAGACCCATTCTGTCGGTGTGTAGCTGCCTCGGCTGTGGAAGCGGTCAAAGTATAAGGCCTATCACAAAATGTAAAACTTTCAAAATTTTCATCACTAGTAGTCGGTCTACAGTCGGAAAAGTGTTGAGGTCACAACCCGTCGTTTTATGTTCTTCTCTGCATTATGTCGCCACCGCAGTTATCGCAACATTTCGGGGGTCAGTCAGACTCGAATTCCCTGCAACGCGTGCAGGCATGCATATGCCATGTCATCGACTATGGGCTTGTCTCATTTGCTGTCAAAGTGCAGACTCGAGGAAAATGCGTATTGCTGCTTCCTCATTCGGAATTACTCTCTGATCAGATCACTCGTGTGGACAGTGAATCGTCGGTTTAGCAAGTATTCAATTCCGCCTTACCCTATACATTCGTGGATTATCGAATTTAAATCAGTCAGTCATCCGGAAGGTAAGCTTAAACAGCGTGCATTTGCCAAAATGTAGACGGTATTGAATAAAGTTTTGTTGTGAATTGGTAGCCTAATACTATCCTGACTCGAAAATAGCATATGTAGTTGCATTTTTGCACAAGGATATTTTGTAAAACAAACTAGATAAATGTATGCTGTCATGACATGTAACTCGCAAAAGGTGTTCATTTTATCTACATCACAAAACTGATCAGTTTCTACATCGCTCATTGCTGCCCGGTCCATGTCAATCACACACATATTAACATAGATTTTTTCGGGCATCAATGTAGGACATTTTCAGGGCCCTCAAATGTATACGCTATTCATGTTAATGTCTGTGTTATATTGCGGTTCAATATTTAAACATTGAAAGATATACGAACCTTGACAAAATCTCTATGGTAACATAGCTTAAAGGTAATTGTCTATGGTATTTTGTATACCACATCAATCATAGATGAATCATGACCTATGCTCCGAGTTCTATGATTTTGACATGCTATATATTCGAAAGTCAGTTGCTTTCACAGTTTTCAATTCAGCTGTGGGAGCAGTTAGTCCAAAATGTAATTTTGATGTGTTCAATTTAATAATTACGACATGGGCGCATAAGTACGACACGATCGCGTGCAAGCCGGTCGTGTCTCTGGCAGCTCTGTCATTCTTGTGGTTTCATTGAATTTTGGTGTGTCACATTTATCCTCTGCGGTAATTTTTACATCGTTCGACTCGTCATCATATCGCCGTTCATATCATCGAGCTCATTCATTTGGAATTTATCTGGTTTCGTCGTGTTTGAGGAAAATTCCCACTGCATCGCTCTCCGACGTGAATAGTGTTCTCTTCGCTTCTTTCTCGCTGTGTTGCGTGGTGCTGTGTTGTGGAAAGCAATCTCAACGTAATCGGACACGTGCTGCAGACGAATTCCTGATTCCCCGATAAAGAACATTTTGTGCCGACCATCAACGTCATTCGCTCACGCAGTGTACGGGTACAGTTCTAGCCTTGCAGACTCAAGTTCTGTTTTCAAATCTGGACTGGGCAACCAACATTATTTTTTGAATTGTGGTCACCGTTAGCGATATTTTGCAGTTGACAGAGGAGCAATTGCGACACAGGAAGGCTAGTATTAGTAAACAGGACCTCCTGGAAGCCTTAATCCATATGAAATCAAGGAGCGAGACAGACGCAATCGACACGTTGTTTGACGAATTTGAAAAGAAAATTTCCAACAAGGTTTCTAAAATTGTTGAAAACACGACTATTATGATGGAGAGAATGGAGTCCATCGAGAAGAAATACTCCAAGATCGAAGAAAAAGTCGAAAAATCTATCGGCGAACTAAAGTGTCGATGCGACAAAACAGAGCATCATTTGACGAACTACTCACCACATCAGGAATTTAACATCAACGATGTCATTGACGAAATGGAACATCGCAGGAGGATCGAGCTGAACGCAATTGTTCGAGGAATACCTGAAGCAGTTGATGGTTCAGTCGAAGAAAGAAAATTTGTCGACTCCTAATTCGACTCAAAGAGGTTTTTGACGAGATGGACATTGCTCCTGCAATTGTCAATCACCATCGGATTGGCCGATCAAGCAGTAACGGTGTCCGCCCAATTCGCATCAAATTAAAGGACAGTAATGATAAAATTGACTTGCTGAGGAAATCTGTGGCTTTGTCAAAATCGCAGTGTTTCAAGAGGGTATACTTCAATCACGATCTTACACGATTCCAACAAATCGAGAGAGCAAAACTGATGGAAGAATGTAAATTGCGCAAAGAAAATGGTGAGGACGTGTACATTTATCGGAACCGGATCGTTTGCAGAAACAATGAGCAAAATTTTCAATAAAGCTTCTATCAGAAAATCGAGTGCGCCCCTCAATTCTTCTGTCAAATACCCGTTCTATGATTTCGAAATTGAACTCTTTGAAAGTGACTGCGTCGCACTACCAACCGAACGTAATGATAATATGCGAATCATGGCTTACTCCACTAATTATCGACGATTATCTTCTCATAGCGAACTACTCTGCCCCGTTTAGGTGTGACCGCTCGGATGGCCGAAAGGGAGGTGGAGTCTGCGTCTATGTGAACGACACCATACCATGTGAGCAATGGCATCCTCCTTCCACTGCTGAAAATCTTTGCCCAAATATCGAGTACATATGGTTGCGTCTTCAAACAATGAATGTCGTTTTGCTTGCAATTTATGTACCTCCGAACCTCTTGATGAGCTGCTGCACCTCAATAGAAGAAAGTATTGTTATGGACGCTGATTTCTTCATGGAGAAGTACTCTAGCTGCAGCATCGTTATTGCAGGTGATTTGAACCAGCTACCAACGACAATCTTAACATCTTCCCTAGGTGTGAAAAACATTGTAACGACACCTACTAGAGGTGACTCGATTTTGGACAAAATTCTAATCGATGCCGACTTATCCCTGGAATATCAGCCTGTAGATATACTGCCGCCACTGGGAGATGCTGATCACAACATCGTTCTACTGAGACCACTGAAATTCACGTCCAACCTTCCTGAGAAAATTGTCATTAAAGTCTACGATGACCGTGAAAGTAACATTTCGAATTATCTACAATTTTTGAGCAATTATCCGTGGGCAACCTTCTACAGATCATCGCAATCTCTCGAAGAAAAATGTGAAATATTCAACAATGTAGTGGATGCAGCTAAAGCGCTTATTCCCTTCACATATGTTACTATGACAAGCAAAGACAAGCCATGGATAACACCAAAGATAAAAAGTTTAATAAATCGAATGTATGACGCTTTTCGTGCAAAACAATGGACGCTGTACGAGTATCTCAAAGTTAAAGTAAGAGAAGAAATTCACAAAGTCAAGCGGTATTGGTTTAAAAGTAAGGAAAGTAATTCAAATGGACTATGGTCTATGGTGAATTGTGTGACAAACAAAAAATGGATGAAACCCCTGAATAAAATCATGTCTGAATATGACAATGTTAGCGAAGCCGTCGAGTCTATTAGCTACAGTCTATTGACCTCATTCTCATCATCTGATCATGACCAAGTAGCCGATCAACGAGAAAGTTCTCACAAACTTGATGACTGGAAAATTGACATTTCAGTGGAAGATGTGCAAAAATCACTTCAAAATCTGAAGGCCAACAAAGCACCAGGTAATGATGGGTTCTCACCAAGACTCTTGAAGATTGCAAGTGAGCACCTAGCGCCACACCTCGCGCATTTATACAATTTGTCAATATAGCCATAATGAAATTCACAAGACAATGGAAGCTAGCAAATATAACACCGATACCGAAAGGCGCACATCCTTCACTCGATTCACTACGACCTATATCGAATTTATCCATCTGTTCCAAGGTCCTTGAAAAGCTTATTGTGAAGAACATGCGCACCACCTTCGTATCCAAATACGGAAACAATCAGTTTGGCTTCAGACCCTCAACCTCCACAACTCATGCTCACATATTTTTGCATGATGCCATCACGCGCCATTTAGACGAGGTAGATTGCTCGGGTGTCCTACTAATATCCTTCGACATGGCCAAGGCATTCGATTATTTGAAGCATCGAGCTCTTTTCGACACACTCATTGAAAATGACTTGACAAGAGACTTCATTACCTGGTGCCGCAACTATCTACGTGACAGACAGCAGCAAGTATTCTCCAACGGCATCAAGAGTTCTGTAAAGAATATTACTTCCGGAGTGCCTCAAGGCGCCGTGTTAGCACCATTTTTATTTGCCATCCATATGAGCTCACTACGGCCATCCAATGCCGATGCCTACCTGGTGAAATATGCCGATGATGTTGTTGCGGTGATTCCACTTTATGACAGAGAAGACATCCAAGACATTATCAAGAACGAAGTCGACCATGTAAACAGTTGGTGTATTACACATGGCTTTAAGTTGAACGAGTCCAAAACGAAGAGCATTGTTATCAAGAAGAAAACATCACTTGAAAATCATCCAACAACCACGGATACGGATTTGCAAATGAAGATTCTGGGCATCATCTGTGACAGAAATCTTACCTGGAACATTCATTTCGATGGCGCATGCAAGAAAGCGTCCCAGCGCCTATATCTTCTCCGATCCCTAAACCCTACGTCTCCAAAGCAGATTTAATACGAATTTTCAAGAATTACATCCTCTGTATTTTGGAATACTGTAATCCAATTTTTCTTGGGTTGAACTCCGTCAACAGCGACAAACTCCATAGAATACACCGCCGATGTCATCGCATTATTTGTGGACCACTTTGCAGAGAAGACTGTCTCCCAAACATCAACGACAGACGCGAAGCCCAATCTCTGAAGCTTTTCCAATCGCTGCTTCAAGCTGACAGCATTTTGCATGAGCTCGTACCGCCATTCCTCTCGTTCAGTAAGAAGCTGCTGATTCCCCTCAGTCGGACGCAGCGGCGATCAACTTCCTTCATACCAAAATGCGCAACACTGTACACTGTTCAGGCAGACTGAAGTCAATACTGATCATCCTTTGCGTGTTTTATTCAAAGAGAGATGTACAAGTCGTAGAAATCCATACAGAATTACCGCACCCTATGCTTCAACTCGTCGTTACAGCGAATCTTTTATTAAGTACGGTCGCTAATATTTCATGCTTATTTTGTGCTGTGCTTCCATGCATAATTTTTACTTATACTTTTTATCTTTATCTTATGATGGATTTGTAAACTTTCACCGCCTTTGTGAATTTCAATAAACGTGATTTGATTTGATTTGATTTGAAAGTGGCAGAAGTGAACAAAAGCAAAGCATGATAAGACACTAGGCCTAATTGAAGATGGAGATTGTCAAAGAGGTCGAGGAAAGTTGTTGTGTAATATGCCAGCACCAATTCAAATTTTGTATCTCAACATGTGCGATGAATAACGAAGGTCTATAACAGGAGAAATCTCTATGAAGAAGACTGTACGGGAAACATTTTCGAATTTACAAGAAACACAGATGAAGCAATCAAATGACCTGCGAATATAATAATGGTAAGCTAATGGAGTCATATTGAGCAAGAAAACTGCCACAAATTTTTTAAATTGTATTCTAAAATTGATTCTTTCAAAATTTGCTTTTGGAGGGCATCCTTTGTGTTAGATATTCTAACTGACATGACCATTATTTCATGGTAATTAGGGTACACGATAAATGAAGCTCAAAGAATTTTGATTTTGAATGAAATCTCTACACTTCAGAACGAGATGCGGATGAAACTGAGAATGTTCCTCGACCCAATTAACATGAATCTCAAAGAACATTGACATAATGAGCAGCACAGAATGCACAGAACAGTGCAGTGAGCATTCGTAAACGATGTCCTGAGCATGTTTCATGTATTTTCGCATGATGAATTTTAGATTGATTTCTTGTATGCTGTCATTATTACAACGGTAATCTAATTTCCTATAGGCGTATACCGCTAACTCATCAAGTGCATAGGCCTATTGGTAATCTTATTGCCAGTTTTTGTGTCATTCAAGAAATCTCCACCGTGATGAAAATGAGTTATTTTTAAAACTACTTTTGCTGACATTAAATTACAGATATACAAATTTATCTCATATGATTATCTAACTTTCAGATTCACCATCGGCGCTTAATTTCGCAAGACATTCATTACAAAGGCTAGAGGATGATGTTTCGAACAAACTCAAGATGAATCTAAACTCAATGAATGACTCATGTATCTGGCATTGTCTAATATGCGACAAATTGATGTGTGCCATCAGAAACTGACATCGATCAGTGAAAAGGTTGATAGTTTGATATCAGTTTGCTTCGACATCATTCAATGAAACAGCTGAATGACCTGTCATCAACACATGGGAAGTCTATCGAATGCAGAAATGGTTTGGTAAGTTCTCACTCATCGCAAAAAGTAATATTATAAAGTATTATGATGCCTGAGAATTCCGAGATTCACTGTTCAAATACAGACTCTGTCGTCGTCGTCGGTTACGATATAATTCTGCGCGTCACATGTTCCATCTACATTTTAAGTAGTCAGCTGCAGTAGAAACATACTTTCTTGTTTATAGTTTATAATTATCTTAAAATCAGAGCTTTAATTGTGAGTATTAACCAAACTATCAAACATCTTATGGAAATGAAATTATCCAACAAAGAAGTCGAGGAAACATCGGAACTATCAGATTTGATTTTACTGGTTCCTACATTTTTTGTGTGCACACATATGTTCAATTTATTCGGAAACCCATTCCCTAGATATGAACAGGCTTCTATCGGAGGTTGACAAACAATCCCAAGAGATCTGATCATTTTCTATACGTGACTGCAGAACATCGATCTCCAGTCCAGAAACTAAATGTGCAGAAACCTTTTAATTTTTTTCGCTTCACAAAAAGCACAAAAGCAACATGACAAAACTTCTACTATTTATTTTTTTTCTGCTACCATTTATTGCAAATTTTACTGTGATGTGTCACAAAGAAGCCAATTTTATTTACGAGTATCTGTAAAGACGGTTGCATTCTGAAAGTTCGAACTTTCTGTTGATCGCGGTTTTAAACGTTGCGTTTGCTTCTGCTAATGTTGCATCTCGATGATCAATAATTTCGAACAAATAATCAATTCAAGGAATTCAATTGGAATTTCAAATATTCATGCATGCTTTGAAACATGTGCAAAACCTTATTCTTATCATCTAAACTGCTCAGTGTATGGACGCCTTGTTTTTTTCAGAATTCTTGTCGAAAACATACATATGGAGAATTACCAAATGCATTTCTAAGGCTAGAGAAGAAAACCATGAGAATGGCTACCTGACGCATGTAGGTAAGTCGTTGATATATTATTTTGTGTGATAATTCGATCACTTTTTTCAGGTGCTTTTTGAACTTCGAAAGTCCTAGCTTCCCCTTTATTGAGGTTCAATCTCACGTAAGTTAAGTATCATCTGAAATGAATTCGGATTTAGAATTAAGCTGGCTTGAAGTTCGATTGACATTTCTGTCAATCGTGTCAAAGTGCGCATACCAATAGTCAGTGGCTCCCTGTGTCATATTGTTTGCAGTTATCTATCTCTATGACATTGGAATCATTTGGTTATTGGATTGCTCAGCATTTGCATACAGGAAAATATTGTGAGTGATTTTGCAGTTGTACGGTTTGTTAGATTTTTGACATGTAGTAGCCGCAGCGAGACTTTTCGCTGTATGGCCTATATGAGATTTACTGCTGGATATGTACGGAAGATGTCAACCATTGGATTATCGTTGAATTTCATGCCGTTGGATCATCGTTGAGTTTCATGCCGTTGAATTATTGTTGAATTTCATGCCGTTGGAACAACGTATTCACCCCGATGCAAGTTCACCTATAATTCAACTTCGACATCCACCGCTAAAACATCCGTTGGATAATCGGTGAATGTCATGCCGATGAAACAACGCATGTACCCCGGTGCAAGTTCACCTATAATTCAACGTCGACAGCCACCGTTAAAACATCCGTTGAAAAAGTGGAACATTTTCCAGTGGGAATTAGTATAAACTCGCGCAGGTGACCATTTTGCGCTTGTACGAGAAGATATTCATTTCGAAAGGAGCATGGTTAGATAATTCGAATGTGAATTTTTGTGTTTTGTGTCATCATATTGCTCATTTAGTTACTAATTAATGGTTTTGCACATCCTAAAGAGGATCCCTCAACTTTGGATGCACCTCCCAAAGGTCAAAGTCGGAGTGAGTCATTTTCACATCATCGATTCAAATAATGTCCGCGGGCCGATTTTAGATATGAGAAGATGCGGCGGACCACCCAATATGTCCCGGCGGGCCACGCGTTGCCCACCACTGTATTAAAGGATGTAAATGGGTCCATACCACTATTCAGATTCAGATAATAAATGAATCGGTGAATCTTGAAATTATAACTGCAAGAATTGCATCAATCCACAATTTAACGTGAATAGTTGAATCAAACTGCATCGAGCTCGTGATCAAAAGGCTGAAATTAATGAAGTACAAGTTGTTTCGAATAGAATTAGGCTGTAATAAAAAATTGTTCCGCTGGGTGGCTCCACCAACTTCATACACGTTGCATAATCAGGGACTACAAAGATAGACATAGATATCTTAGTAGTCCTTGCATCAATCCACAATGAAATATGAATAGTTGAATCTAACTGCATCGAGCATTATAATTCTAATCATTTACAACTCAATTTTACACAGTGTGATTTCTATATACCGTAGGATGCAGTATGCTAGTTAATAATTTAGACAAAAGGATTAACTTGACAGATCCATTTAGCCTGGTGGAAAAGAGCTGTATGAATTAGATCTACTAAGCTAGCAAACTTGAAAATCGAGCCGAGAAGCAGAACAAGATCTCAACTTTTGTATGATGAAGATTTGCATTATAGGCCTAATGCGGTTCATGAAATTTCCTTCATAATCAGCTGAATATACGTTTAATTAAGATACTTGTATTAATATTTTCATTCTTTTTCATATCTCACAAGTTTCATACTACTTATATATTGAAGTCTGAGGTTCCAAGTCGAAAGTATATAAACACAGGAATAATTTGGAAAACTGAGCTTTTTAAAAATTGGTCAATCAGATATCTCGCAAATAACTGAATCTTTTGATATAAAAACTTTCACTGTATACTGACATATTTTTGAGTCGAAATATCCAATTGTGACACTGAAATATCCACTACCGGTACTTCTAAAATGGAGAATTTTATGCATAAAATGTATTCTTTTCAGAGGAATTTAATAAAAAACTTGATCATAGAAACATCATGATTGCGTGTATTTAAATCATACATCATTATTGTTCCAATCCGGACAATATGAACCTGATTAATTCGAGATAATGAGTAAATCAGATACAAATGAGAGGATTATGTGGAATCAGATGAGCTGTCTAAAATCTTTCCTCAAGTCTCGAATTGTATGGCGTTGATGGAAACACGGCACAACAGAATGGAGACATTGCATTCTGTTCAATAGTACAGGAAATGCACAATAAACATCTTATCCATAATCCGATCATCGAAATCTACATTTTATTCACCATCATCATCGTTTGTTTCAAAACAGCATCAGCTACCTGCTCGGAATCGAATCGCTTGCGTCGCGATCTAAGGCTTGTTCTATACAGCATGACTCAAAGACAATAAATCAAATTTGTGTAAATTATCTATGCCATCAGGGTTTCCGAGCCTTGGTCCAGCTATCTTGGCTCCGGCTCCGACATATTGTCGGGCCCCAACATGAGACCGAACAGGAAACTTTCCCATAATGATGTACACCCGATGGCTACTGCAAAACTGCACCTCCGTCGAGGTCTACCTGGTACCTCTTCTTGTCAGACAAGATCACAACAGGCACATATCCAATGGGAGCAGGCTAAGGTTTTCGCTAAACTGACATTCGTCTATGTTTTCTCTGATGAATTAAGTGAGAAGTACTTTGGCGTGTAGAACCATCTCTAAGTCATGCAGTTAATACTGTTGAAGAAGCTGCACATTTAGATTTATCAAATCGTTGTTTTATCGTAAAAGACAGCATCCTGATTAAGTTTTAGCTGAAACTTATTAAGTCTTTCAATACATTTTCGTACATATCACTGATCGGAGGGATGAACACATGCATGATAGAAAAATGAGTACCATGCTAAAAAATAATGGTTATGTCAATGAAACTTGGCTAGTGCTTCCTGCTTAAAACCTTTTATGAAGCATGAGTGGCAGAGGGAGCCATGAACATTTTCTGTATTTATATGGGACTGATAGAAGTCTCTGATTTAGTCCTTACCATATTGCCGCTCTTAGCGCTTAATCAGTGGCGAGAAAAAACATTTCATTCTTCCAGAGTGAGGCATCATTGATTAAAAAGTGGTATTTTAGCCAGACACATCGAGGTATTTTCGTCAGTGAAAGGGTTTTCAAAAGCTTCAATCCGCACGCTCTTGGACATGCATGTGCACTTTTTTGACCGTGTCAGATATGAACAGGAACCGGGTAAAACTTGGAGTTGAAATATTGAACTAACGTTGAACTTGACTGTTGAAAACATTGCTAACGCTAAAAAGTTTAACGCAAAATTAGGTAAAAGTGCAAATTGAGTGCAATTGTGCAAATGTAACCGAAAGCAAGAAACAATTACATCATCTGAAAGCTTAGCACGAGCCTGATTTAATCGTGATCATCTTTATTTTCTGTATTGAGTAGTTTCATCTGTAAACACCGGTGAATGAATTGAAACTAAAAATTCGTGTTTTCAAGTCTGCTGACCACAACTGATCAGAGACAACCTAATCACTCGGCCAATTTAAAGTACTAAACATATCCTTTCACATGGTATAAAGTTGATTGCAATTGATCATTTAATCAATGAAAAATCGTGTCAGATATTTTCTAGCAGCAATTTTTTGGTAGTAGTTATTAGTAGTATATCCTTTGTGCATTCAACCGATCTTGAAAACCTTACATCATGATGAAGCTGAATGACAGCTGATACTGTCTGTCAACTTTCATAAAAAATCATGTTGAAATCCTGCATCAAAGAAAACGTCCAATTTTTTGCGTGAGGCGTACTGACCACAACTGACCACTTATGAAAAGGAAATACATGCCTAAATGATCCATGGAACATAAGGTTTCATATGGTATATAGTTTATCACAATTGGAACAGAACTTCAATACCAAAATTGCATTTGAAACTGCGTCAACTTTTTTGTGCTATTATTTTTGAAACGTTCTGTAGATATTACGTTCGCCCAAGCGTCGGTTTGAAGGACATCTTTGAATATTGAACAATATCATACATTAACAGTTGTCTATGAATGTATGCAAGAGTTTCTCAATAACCTTTCAATAACTTTTTCTCAAGAGGCATAATTGTGTCGTTTGCGAGAGAGATATTCAGTGTAGTAGGTCACATTGAAAAGTGAGCCAAGAAGTTGAATACTTTCGAACTTTTTATGCGACGCGCTTTTACTTTCTTTTGAGTTAAATGCTTTAAGACTTCAATCAGAATTCTTCACGCTTTCTGATATTATATTATTAACCGCTATATTAACAAAGGCGAGAAGTAGGCTCACTTATTAATTCCAGAAATGCATGAATGTACAATGTGCATACATACGCACATGAATGTAGGCCTATTAAGAAAACTTAAATATGAATTTTCTTCAATAAGAGATGGGCCAAGCTCTTAGCCTCTTCTAGCGTAATTTATAAAGCAATGGGACCTGAACAGAAGGAAAGATGCCCATTAGAAGATCAACATAGAAGTATAGATCCATGACATTATTTCAAGCACTGCATCAAATTGCTATAAACAATATTTTCACCACAGTATGTTTGAACTTTCGTTTCAAGATATTTTTCCATGTTGTGGTATCTTTTGGATTTTATTAACCCATATTATACCACTGTCCCTAAAAAGGGACGCTTAATCTTTCGACTGTCAACGTCAAAATATAACATTAATGAACAAACTTAGAGATTAACGGGAAGCTATTTGCCAAATATATTAATAATATACATGGATTTGTCTTGAATATTATCTGTACTACTACTCAGATGATAGAGTTCTGTATTTTTAAGATTTATTAGTAAAAAAATAAAAAAATATTTTCCAATACTCATTTACATGACCCATTATACTTAACTTCTAGAAATGTGATAATCCTTAGTTGGTTGATGCATTGTTGTGATGCAGTCAAAATATGATTGCAAAATAATTTATCTGTTTGGAGAAATAATCTAAATAATTTACCTGGATCACAATTGCTGCAGGAAGTGGAATCGTCAATCCTTATGAACAATGGTGAAATTATTGAGTTAACTGAATCCAACAAAACTGGTGAAGATTTAGTTGATATACATGTGAGTTTGCAAATCGGATATATTAGTTGCATATACAGACACCTTTCTAGCACCTCTTCTCCTGTGTCATTTATACCGGTATAAATGCCTTTTATTTTTTAACGCCTAAAAATAGAACCCGGTATTCAATTTTCAATGTAATATCATAATTATTCTTAGGTACATAGCAAAAGCGTAAGCGGTTATTTTCTACATTTTATTTTCTTTATTCAGTGTGTTTAATCTCCAGAATTTTAATATAATTTATTTTACATTTCAGGAAGATGAGTTATCAATTGCGGATGCCTCAAATCAACCAAAATCACGATTTGCCAAATACCAAAATCGAGAGTGCATCAGAATTATATCATCTCGATGGAGAAAGGAAGATATTCCGACGAATTTATCTACTCAAAGAAGTTGGACAAACGATATGCCATCACTGATTAATGAATCCGATTCCCCTAGCACGATATTTGAAAAAATTTTTGATGACGATGTTATTTCTATGATAATGGAAGAAACTACAGGGTATGCTGTTAGTAATGGAAAACATAATTTTCAAGTGGCATCAAATGAGATACGCTTAGTTTTGGCAATTCTTATCATTTCTGGATACGTTCCTCTTCCTAGAAGGAAAATGTATTGGGAGTTAAAGTCTGATGTTCACAACGAAGCTGTATCAAAGACAATGTCCAGAAATCGTTTTGATGAAATCATTCGATATCTACATTTGGCAGGCAATGACCATTTATCTTCGGACGACCGGTTTTCGAAAGTTCGTCCTCTACTTGACAAAATGAATGAGAGATGCTTGAAATTCCAGCCAAATGAACAAGAATTATCAATTGACGAGTCGATGACTCCATATTTTGGACGTCATGGCACCAAACAATGTATAAGGAATAAGCCCATTCGATTTGGTTTCAAAACATGGGTGTTGGCTACCAGTGGAGGCTATGTAATACAATTCGATCCGTATCAAGGCAGTAAATCAACGTATGACAAAAATCTTGGATTAGATTATAGCGTGGTCACCAATCTTCTTGATTCGCTTCCAAGCCACCTTCCCTTTTGTGT
Organism: Prostheceraeus crozeri; assembly: GCA_907163375.1. Classification (NCBI taxonomy): domain Eukaryota; kingdom Metazoa; phylum Platyhelminthes; order Polycladida; family Euryleptidae; genus Prostheceraeus; species Prostheceraeus crozeri. The sequence goes on along the minus strand of CAJQUW010002893.1, from coordinate 102,254 downwards.
GACATTCGACAATTTTTTTACGTCATTACGTCATGTTTCTGATTTAGCCGAAGAAGGATTCGGAGCAACAGGGACAATCAGAGGTAATCGGCTTCAAAAATGTTCGATTTCCTCTTCCAAAGAATTAAGTAAACAACCGAGAGGAGCATTTGATTACCGCTACGATCGACAAAATGAAATCATAACTGTAAGTTGGAATGATAACAGCGTTGTTACACTGGTATCCAACATACACATTGTCTTCCCTTTGAATAGCGCCAAAAGGTGGTCAATGAAAGAAAAGAAATTCATGCAGGTTGAGCAACCACGCATCGTACAAGCGTATAACAAAGCTATGGGAGGGGTCGATCGTATGGATCAAAATGTCTCTTGCTATCGAATAAACATCAGGACAAAGAAATGGTGGTGGCCTTTCTTTGCGCATTGCTTAGATATGGCATTGCAAAATGCCTGGCTATTACATAGAAAAAACAGTTCAGAAAAATTGGATCAACTGTCTTTCAGACGAGAGATTGTTGATGTCTACTTGCGACGGTATTCAGCTTCAAATGAAAATTCACCAGTAGCACGAAAGATTGCACGCTTGGATAATAAAGTCCCAAGTGAGATTAGACGTGATGGAAAAGGGCATTTCATCATCTCAGAAAGTACACAAAGAAGATGCGCCTATTGTGGGAAGAAAACTTACAGACGTTGCATGAAGTGCCAAGTGCCTCTCCACCTTGAATGTTTGCAAACCTTCCATCAATGACTTTTGATTTAAATGTTGTAAAAGTGAACAATCGATCACTGCATCAATCCTTGACTTGATGAAGAAGTGTAAATTTAATAAAAACGAAAAGAAAAAATCATATGTTATATACGTGGTGAGATCAAAAATGATTTAGACTCGACCAGAAGGAATAATGCTACGACTTAGATATTTCACACTGGATGACTAATGGGTATATAGGTAACAAATATCGTATTGATAACTTTCATTGATATTGTTTTCTTTAGTATTTTTATCGATTTTAAATATTTAGTATTTTTCAGCATTTTAGTTGATTTTTTCCATACATTTCCTTAACTTCCCTCTGAATACATGCCACAAAAGTACACTTCTAATCCACAAAATGTTTATTTCAAAAGTAAATACAAGTCATTTCTTCTCAAAATAACCCCCCTCATTCTCTACACACTTGCTTCACCTTTTAGGAAGCTCTCGAAAAGCCTCGTGGAAAAAGTCTCGACTTCTGGAATTGAAAAATTCCATCACTGCATCTGTCACATCCTCAATATTAACAAAACGCTCTCCCCTGAGATGATGCTTTAGATAGCGGAATAAGTAATAGTCACTTGGAGCTAAGTCGGGGCTGTATGGGGGGTGAGGAAGCACATGGAAGTCTGAGTCTTCAATTGCAGTTGTAGTGGTCGAATTCCTTGGAAGACCGTCGATCCTCAGGCAAGTACGGTGATAACAGTGTCTCGTCCTCCGTAATGATGTTGCTTAGGAAGGCATCACCCAAACTCTGATGAAGATCGATCAATTGATTGCAGCACTGAAGGCGACGGTCGCACATCTCAGAAGTTAGAAAGTAGGGAACAAATCTTGAACACAGCTTCCTGATGCCCATTTAGGAAAGAAGATTTATAACGCTACCGAAAGACACGTTCAGTTTTTCTGCAAGCTGTTTCTTAGCGATTCGCCGATCTTCATACACAATCCTCTTCAACTTGTCTTGGTGGTCATCCCCGATCTCAATAGGTCTTCCTGTGGACTTGCGATCCGTTACATCCAGCCTTCCAGACTGAAACTCCTTGATCCAGTTATAGACGGTGGCTCTACATGGTGCCTCATCACCATAGGCAGCAGAAAGTTCGGATATTATGGATTGGTTATCGTAATGACGGAGTAAAAGAAACCGAATAACACTTCGATACTCAACCGCTGGAAGCATTGTCTTGAAATGAATGCGAATCTTGTCTTTCTGTGGAATGCGAAAGACCTTTGAACACAACTCACACTCGGTACCGTTCGTGATTGTTATAACAATCAAAACAACTGAATACGTTGATGAATACAACTCAGACCCTATTGAAGTTTATGCAAGTCATGTTCGAAGTAAATACATCGGTCAAAATACTTTCAAGAAAGGAAATGTATGGAAAAAATCAACTAAAATGCTGAAAAGTACTAAATATTTAAAATCAATAAAAATACTAAAGAAAACAATATCAATGAAAGTTATCAATACGATATTTGTTACCTATCTTGTTACCATTATATAACTATGTTAACTATATTGTTACCATTAGTCATCCAGTGTGAAATATCTAAGTCGTAGCATTATTCCTTCTGGTCGAGTCTAAATCATTTTTGATCTCACCACGTATGTCTTATGCGGAATACCAGCACCCATTCGTACCCAGTGTCCCTATAAAGGGACGTTTTACTAAATCGTATATAATTACTTATAACCTTGATTATTTTCATAAATAATGTCGAATTGGTGATTAATCAAAGTAGAAAAATGCAATTTTCAGAAAGAAAATAAAAAAATCAATTTTGGGTTAATATGGGTTAAGATTGAATGATATTTTTGGCCAAAACAACATTTCATTCACTATTTTATTAAGCTATGTCTAATTAAGCTTGTATTTAGCTACATAGGTCTGTCGGTTTTTGCATATTCCAATATCTCTGCAACACTGAGACAGGAGATTCGAACTCCTGATGCATGAAGACCGACATGACACTGACAGAAGTGCAACATCTTAAATCAGGTAATTGATTACATCATGAAATTGTTGGGATAGCACGCCGAGGAGTGCTAAGTAAGACTTTTGACGTATTTCATATTTTCTCAGTTGAATTTCGGTCTAAATGAAGTATTTTCGATCAAATAACATCGTATTTCTGGAAAATGCGCGTCTACATTTACTCTCGATCAAGGTATCTTCAAAAAATGGTTGGGATGCAATTTACATGTAATGTCATTTATCGATTGTTGAACTTGCGCTTTTCATCAGATGAGCAACGAAGGCATAAGTCTGCATGTGATTGTTTATCTCTAATTTGATAATATTAGTGCTTAAGAAATTAAGAACAATTTCCTCTGGGCTTGAGTAATCATGACTCAAAAATGACATCTTTCTTTTAATGTTTTGCTATTACATGCAGGGGGAGAGCAGGGTATTATGGGCCACCTGGGTTTAAGGAGTTATAGAGACCACTAATTCCGTTCTGGATCAACTTTTTCTGCCCAATCACTAACTATGGACACAGACGAAAGGCTCCGTAGAATTTTCCCATAATGCCCATTTCACTTTGTTGTAGACACAATTTCCTGAATACAGGGTGCCCGCACATTTTCGGAGGATAATTTCCAGACTCACTGATAATCCCAATTTACCCTAATTCACCCAAAAATTTGTTTGATTAACCGAACGGAAGAAAAAGTTGGAAGAAAGAACAGCTCGGCTGTATTCGGCAATCAGAGAGGCAATGACAGAGAGGAACCACTCAGAGGACACTCCTATTCACGGATGAAAAGCAAAGTCGGAACACAGCACACTACAGTCTGAAGAGAACATGAAAATATACAGGAGCGAGTGCAGTCAATGTCGAAAGGCGGTGCGAGCCGATATGAAATATGGCTGCAGGAGAAATAATGATTGATTGAGCAGTGTGCACAAGCAGAGGCACGCCAACCACAGATATCAATTTAAAATGGGAACCGAAGCAATGATTTTCTCAAGATCGCGATGGACACCTGCTCCAGACATCCGAAGAGACCAAGGAGAGATGGACTGAGTAATGCCGGGACATACATGCGTGGACGTATGATTATGACACCACAGTATTGACGGAAATTGAAGACATGGCACTCCAAGACGACGAGAGAAATGGCGAAATACTCGAGTGTCAAGTCGAAACACCTACCAAGAAGCTAAAGCCACACAAGGCTCCCGGTACAGATGACATCACAGGAAAGGTCTACATGCAGGTGGAGTGGAATTGGCAGAAGAGCTGCTCATTATAATGCAGTCAAGCATAGTCTGAAGAGAAAGTTTCTGGTGAATGGTGGAGCAAGTCGGTTATAGTGACGCTGCCAAAGAAAGGAGATCTAGGCATCTGCAGCAACTGCCACACCTATCTCTGATAAACCACATATGCAAAGTGTTCTTACTGATCATCCTAGAGCGTCTGAAAGCTTCTGTCGAGTCATGCCTGGTAAAATGTGGACATAAGATCAACACCGTTAAAACGAATGGATTTGTGATAGTGGAGACAAGTAAAAAAAGCAGAAATTTCGACCAACAGTGCAATCGAAACAGTCCACAGGTTCACCTTTCTTGAAATCACGATAGATGGCGAGGGATGTGCAATGAAATTCGCTAGCGCATTGGCATGGCATTCAGGACGTTAGCCGGTTTTGTCAAAATATGGAGGAGTCACGTGATTAGCACAAGAACTATAATGCACGGTGTTGCAAACGTGTGTTTCTAGCGTGCTGATGCTTACTTCGGAAACGTGGACGCTGAGAAAGACGGATAAGCGGCGTCTCGATACCTTTGAGTTGCGGTGCTTCCGAGGGATTTTAGGTGTTAGATGGTTTCACCGCACCACCAATTATGAAGTCCTTAGAAGAGTAGAACCAAAGTTACGGCTTGTGTAGATGAATAATAAGCGCAAAATGAGCCTGTTCGACCACATCTACAGCATGAAAGATATTTGCCTAGTGAAGATCATGCTGTTTGTTATCGCAAATGGCAACAATCGTAGAGCCGATCCATGATGTGGTGGACAGAAAGCATCAAAGGTTGGTGCGAAGTTGATCTGCACGTGATAGCTAGGATGACAGAAGAGACTAGCGGAAAAATAACCGAACGTGGAATTGGGGACACCAACGATCGAATGATAAGACTTCCTCGCAAATCAAGTAAAGTGAGCAAAATGATTTAAGTGTTCACAACAGTCTGTTTAGTTAGAAGTTCTAACCAGTGCATTAGAACTTTTTGTTATAAATGAGCGAGGTTCTTAGTCGTTCACTGAAAAGCGAAGTAACTTAGCAAACGGGATTTCCTGGTAACTGCCACTGAAATAATAAGAAAGATAAGATAAATAATAAGATAAATAAGCGTATAAGAAAGAATGACAGACACTATGAAAAATAGACTTCTTTGATTCTCAATGTGGTCAACGAGCGCCAAGTCCCAGAACGTTGCCGCTTTCATCAAAGTGAACAAAAAGGAAGTGTGTGACTTGAGTGTTCCAGTCGACTGGATGGCAGAGCGGAACATTTTTTAAATGAACAGGCAAACTGAGTGAACGAGCAAAATAGTTGAATGAGCGATGAACTGAGTGAGCTGAATAAATGGCCGCATTCGAATGCACTAATGCACTTGGATCCTGGAACGATCTTTTGCATTCAAGCTTCGAATATACATGTATTTATCGATGGAATGATAATTTGCACCTAAATAAATGAATTTTACGCTTCACCAATAGATGCAATAATAAAAAAAGGAATGCTGTACTTCAACAAGTGCTGTTTTTAAAAATGCATGCAGTCTACTACTTCCAGCTATAATCGACTATTCTTGCTCAACTGTTTAACTGCAATTTTGTATCACTAAATTACGAAAATCACTTGTGTTCAGTATTGGCAAAAACCCACCCCCATTTAAAAAAACCCAAAATACCCATGGGTTTTTAAATAAGTGTGTTTTTAAATACATTCATCAATTGATAGACGCACGATCGAATTTGAGACAGATATTGATAGCACGTTATGTCCGATGTCAAATCGTAAGCACAACGGTGTGTTCTAATTTAAGTATCAAACTAATCAGAACATAATACTTCCTCATTATCTGAAATACACGTCTTATTCATTTTATACTACCGAGACAATTCTTTCGGTATGAGATAAGACATAATTCAGGCTGAATGTCTAAATGGGTTAATAATTATGTATGCACATGAAATTGTAGGTAACTTTGACATCACTAGATTATCTAGTTTAGGAATTATTCCAATGAAGACAAATTCAGTGATGCAACTGACTGAGCGTATGATATCACGTTTATTATTTCGTCAGACTAAAATCAATGATCCAAAAACGTTCAAAACAAAAAGTGTGGCTACTACAAAAATTACTAAGAAGTTATGGAAAATCTTGCGACCGTGAAAATTAAATGATATAACAGATTGACTAAAGTACTTAGAAACAGCATTATATAATAACTATACAATTCTACTAATTAGAGTAAGACATGTACAACTACTAACAAAAGTCTGAGATCACGATCATTCACCATATGAAGTTTCAAAGTTGGGTAGGCTGTTGAAGTTCCGATCTGATGATATAAACTTGCATTTAAAATCCGGGCCTCATATAGAAGAAACACAATCTACTATTTCAAATAACCCAGCCTCCTATTTAAAAAAACCGCCAAAATTCCTATCTAAAAAACCCACGAGCTTTTTAATGGCTTTTAAATATACCAACCCTGCTTGTGTTGGAATATCACAACTCATAGCGCATAAGAAACAGACCATTTTGGTAAGTCAATTTCATTAATAACCAACTACATACCCTAACAAAGCTTACAGCTAAACAGCTAATAGAGCAACTGAGTAAATACTTAGTAATTGACACTACTTAAAACTTTCTAAAAAAACAAAGGTGCAATCAAGATCGTCTTGACAATATGAGAAGTAAACATTGACAGTTGGAGATTATACAATTTAAAATCATAACTAGCAGTTCACACACTACACTTTTCATGGTCTTTGAGGGAAAATTAAATGACGAAAATAATGAAAAGAAGTAGACGCTAAGTTCGCTCATCTAACTTCTTCTCTTTATTAACAAGATTTATAACACTTCTAAACGTCTTACGTCATTGACCGGATGTTTTCCTTAATCAAGTTGCGTTTATTTTCTCCCTCATTATGTCGTCTTCATTAAATATATGACTCTGTTTACTAAGATGTTTTCCCAATTACGATTTTGCACACATCGAGTTTTAGCACCTATGGTTTTTTCAATTTTCTCAATGTATCTGATTGTTTCGCTCATGTAGTTCCAATCGCACTCTGTGCATTCATTGAGATCAACCACGCTACATTGCTTTCCTGATGCTTGTCTTTTCTCAAATGGTCACTCAACTAACTTTAAGTACTAGCAAAAATCATTTGACAAGGAAAAGAGAAACGCTAGGAAAGCCATATATGCGTACTTTGCAGCTATGGATTCACAGAATGCGATTGGAATAATGTGAGTGAAGCATCAATACTTCCAGACTTGCTGGCCCTCTTCCGACCGATCTTCTGAAGCATTGCTTGGATCTCCTTACACCATTTTTGACGTATCTGGTGAATGCGTCATTATCTAATGGAATTTTTCCTGCTGCTCTATCAACATCTTCAGTGACTCCAGTTATCAAGAAAGGGAAGCACGATGCTCATGAATTGTCATCGTATCGACCCATTTGTAATCAGCCTACGCTATCGAAACTCCTTGAAAGACTTGTTCTCCATCAAATTCGAATGCATTTACACACTCACGTCCCATTTCCTCTTCATCAATCAGCCTATCGGGCTCATCATTCGAGTGAAACCGTCGTTATCAAAGTCCTGTGTGATCTCCTTGCATCCATTGATAATGGAAAACTGAATTTGATTGCTGCTCTTGACATATCCGCAGCTTTTGATACTGTTGATCACAACATTTTGGTAAAGAGGCTCTCCACTTCATATGGTCTTCGTGATGGGTGCTTGAAATGGATTCAATCTTTCCTGGATAATCGTAAGCAGCATATTCAACTGAGCAAATCTCGATCTTCTACCTCGAAAGTGTCTATTGGCGTGCCCTAAGGGTCAATTTTAGGACCCATGCTATTTACTTTATACATTGGTGATCTTCCACACCTGATTCAGAGATTCAATCTCAATATTCATGTTTTTGCGGATGACATCTTGATTTATGGATCAGGCAAGTCTGGTTAGGAATCATTTCTATCATCATGCAACTCTTTCCCAATGTGTACAGGACATTGATCAGTGGCTTAAGGCTGAACACCGATAAAACTGAAGTGGTGTGGTGTGCCACCAGACAACGGTTGTCCGATGTACACAAAGTTCCTATCGAAATCGGATGTCATACAGCAATTACACCATCTTCCTCACTTCGATATCTTGGCGTCATTATTGATCGATCACTGACTTTTTCCACTAATGCATCAAGGATTGTTTCCTCCAGCTTTGGTATACTTCGTCAGATACGTTCAATTCGACGATCAATATCTCGATCAAACGCTAAATTCCTCGTTTGATCGCTGGTGTTCCCACTTATTGACTTCTGCGCTGCTGCCCTTGCGGGACTCCCGAAAACCCAAGTTCAGCGTCTTCAATCTGTGGTAAATGCATCAGCAAGATTGGTCGGCAATCTTGCTCGCTTCTCCCATGTATCTGACTTAATTCGTCAACTTAAATGGCCATCAGCACAGGACAGAATTGACCAACGACTGGCAATTTTAGTATTCAAATGCCTGCACGATCTCGCGCTTGAATATTTTTGTGCGCTCCTAACTCCAGTTAGTGAATTACCGAATCGCTCCCATCTTCGCTCAGCCTCATCGAATAGCCTGCTGATTCCCAGATTCCGCCTTTCCAGTGTTAAGAAGAAGCACTTTTCATCAACAGCAGCTCACGCATGGAACCGGTTGCCAACTTCGTATGCTAATCTATCTCTGCACTCTTTCAAAATAGCACTCAGAGACTTTTTTATGCATGAATGATTTATGTTTGTATAAACTTTTATCTTTGCATGTTTTATTATTGTTGAAAAGACCTTGAAGCCTTGTGGAGAAATGTCTTTATCTAATAAAATTCGTGATCATCATTATCAGACTTATTTACCTAATATTTTTGCAGACTTCCCAGATTTTCCAGACTACCCTATTTTTCAGACTTCCCAGACGCGTGGGCACCCTGTGCATAGAGATGAATTTGCCATTTTCAAAGGTTCAGGAGTGTTATGGGCCACCTGTTGGGGGTGTTATGGACCACCCATTAATATTCATAGAAATGCAAAATTATCTAAATTATGTTCCACAACAGTCAAATAAATTGAAGATGCACTTTATTGCTATTATTATTTCAAAACAATTAAAATGATTTCGTTTATAATTTTCCAATAAAACCTCAGCTCCTTTTCCACAAACTTAGTATTTATGAATAATAGGCCTATACGCCGTGGTTATGTCAAGCTTGCACAGTGTTGCTGACATGACCGTGTAAGACATACGCGAAAATCGTTGAATTGTCCCTGACTCATAACACACTATCCTACAGTTTTTTCATGGCGGAAATTTTCGGATACCTTAGGCTTGGATTCCTTTACAAATGCCCTGAACCAACGGAAATTATCCATGCAAACTGCAATGATTTAATTAAAATAAGGTAATTAACACGTCAATAATGTAAGTGCAAAAATACTCTTGGAATTTATAACATGCTTCTTGCTGAAAATGTTTATTGACCTTAAGAATGCATTCTGATAAGTTGCATTTCATAGACAAACATAAAGAAAGGACAGCCTTGTCAATAGGGGGAAAAGAGTTCCTGAAAATATTCATTTTCAACCGTGAAATGTTTGCTCAAGAATAAAGATGAGAGAAATTTATCGAAACGAATTCTATCTATAGCTCACGTTTATACAATGCTTGGGAGAGCATCCAGTTATTTGGGACCATTTAATAGCAGATCGGCTTGACCAGCAACAATGTTTGCTACATAGACAGGGAATACACATGCACATTATCTATAAGAATTCGGAGTAAGTGCATTTTTCAGTGCTTGGACTAGAATGGCTTAAAGATTGGAAATAAGCTTACCTCACTGGAAGGATCATTACTTTCTCAAAACTGCTTAACAACCAAGCAGGAAGAACTGTAACCTGTGAAGACATATTATAATACATATTTAACAGAGTTCTTTCTACTGCTGATTGGCATGACTTCTTGTTATCACATGATAACATTGATGACATGGTTGAAGACTTCCAATCTTTTTTACTGTACTGCTATGACCTCTTCTATACAGTTAAGAATGTGCGTATGCGCTCTTCAGACCCTCCCTGGCTTACTCCTGCCTTGAAAGCCATATCTGATCTATCTCGCGGTAATTACGCCAAATTTCTCCAATTACGTGAACGTTTCATCAATGAGCTAGCTAAGTCTAAAGATCACTACTTTGCTCGCCTGTCTTCTCTAACTCATTCCGAGAAATGGAAGTCAATAAAGCATCAGCTCAGTAGTTCCTCCAAACATTTGCCTATGAGACAGGATAAAGCTGAAGAGCTCAATAATCCGTTTATGTCGAACTTTTCTCCTCTTGACATTCAATCCTTCTCAGATAACCGTCCCTATTCCCGTAATGACTCTGTTGTTCATGAATCAGAAGTATTCAACCTCATTAGGAGTCAAACTCATGTGGGCCTGAAGGTCTCCCAGGATTCTTCTATCGTAATTTCGCTGAAGCTCTTACTACTCCCTTGACTATCATTCCGAACATTTGTAAGCAATCCGGAATTTTCCCAATACAATGGAAATGTGCTAATGTACTTCCCTTGTCCAAAAAAGACAGTGATGAGTACCGCCCCATCTCTATTCTTCCTTTCCCAAGTAAAATTCTTGAAAAACTGATAAGAAATTCAGTACTTCTTCCGGCTTTGACTCAACAACTTGACAAAAGACAGTTTGCCTATATCTCGAATGGCTTTGGTGGATGCACAAACGCACTTTTATCAATTCGGCTAACAGCTCTCCAGCACATTTCTCTTCACAAATCTAACATCGTCAGAGTTCTTGCAGTGGACTTCAGAAAGGCATTTGATTGCATAAGTCACAACTTACTTTTGGAGAATTTGATGAAAAATTTTGAATGTTCCCCTCACTTGATTTCTCTCATTAGAAGTTTCTTAAGTGACCGCCTTCAAAGAGTTTGTACGAATAGCTTTCAAACTTCGTGGAAAAACACTACTAGTGGAGTTCCTCAGGACTCTGTTCTTGGCCCGTTACTTTTTACTCTCTACATAAATGATCTCCCAACATTTGAAAATACGAAGATAGTTGCTTACGCCGGACGATATTACTCTTCTTCATCTTGACTTTTTCGATTCAAATGACGCGTGCTCCTTCCAGAATGATATTGACACTTTCTCCGAATGAGCTGCCTCTAAAAGACTGGTTATCAATGCTATGAAAACTAAAACGATGTGCATGAACAGAATCTCTAGTTTTGATGTTATCACTCCTATTGTTATCCAGGATCATATAATTGAAAATGTAAATTGTTTGAAGATCCTAGGAGTATTTCTCCAGTCTGACCTCAGTTGGGCCAGTCATTTTTCAGATCTTTATGCAAAATGTTGCAGGAAGATATCTTTTGTAAAACTCATGAAGCTCAATCGTAACTCTGATGAAATCATTTGGCAAGTTTATGTCAGCTACGTTTACTACCATATTGTTGCATGCTGGGTCTATTAAAGATAAAAATGAGACGTGGTAGGAGAGATGGAAGAATAATGTACCGGCTCTGCCACTGAAATAGACGTCATGGATCACTCAAATCTTGGTCGAAGGCAAATTAGATCCGGAAGAATTGTAATGAGCGCACTGTTTATATTTCGATTCTTCCACTTTTGTCTGATAATTAAGGGTAAAATTCAAAACCGGAGCAGCGACAAAAGCCTCCCTCCCCCCGACAAATTGATGTAGAATGTACTGTGTGTAGATCTGCCTCCATAAAGATTTTATGCTCTTTTACGTGCTAGTTCTTTCATTTTGACATAAATCAATTACTTCTACTCAAACGCAAGATTTTAACAGAACTTGATAATTGTAGATTGATAACATCTGGATGATTTTGTAGATTTGTACACAAGGCTTTATTCTGGACAATCTGCTCACCTGCTGCATACCAGCCTGTGTCAGATCGGATTACGATTACGTGATCCAAAATGTCAAGTGGCATAGGATTTGACAGCTCAGAATAAAAGGCAAATCAAATTTTCATGTCAAAACTTGAAGCCTTGTGATTTCATATCAAGCATGGAACATCGGCTACCAACGTCTCATCGGCTATTTCCACCCTTCAATGAATACTAGCATCAAATCGATACACAATGAAGAGGCACTATCTCTAAGAGACATTGTGAATCACGAGCATGGTAATCTTCCAACGAAGACAATGAGAAATCAACATCTGACCATCAAAGACGACTTAGAAATCTGTGCAACATGAGAACGGTTCAAAAAAACACTTCTGAATTTTTAACATCAATCGGCAGTTGCATGTCGCCTTTATATCCAATATACATTGATCACTGCAGTAAAACGGCGAGTTCCTTATTTTCAATATATTTTCAACATACGACATATATTGTAGTACACTTAAATGAGTGTGCTTACATGTTCAGTATCTACTAATACAAAATACTTGTATGCATGTGCGGGTTGCTGTCATTTTTCATGATAATACAGACGGATTTTGTTGGAGTGGCCTTTGTCGGGGGACTTGTGTCGCACATCCGTCAAGACCACGTGCTTTTTTCGACACATATGGAAATTTCAAATTATGAATGTTAGTGAAACAAAATTGGTTGTTTACTGGAGCATAGCCTTAATTCACGTGTACATGAGTGGATGGCAGGTCAAGACCTCAGTGATGATATCCGATGTCCATTCTTGAAACCACGATCGCAACACGAAGTGAGATCAATGGCGATTTTAGTCTTCCAAGTGAGCATTCCTATGATTTATAGAACAAATTTATGGGCCGGAGATATAGAGTGATAAATGACTGTCGCTATGAAGAATTTTTCATGTTCGGCTGCATAGACATCGGACAGCATTATTAGGATAATAATGTATTCCCTGTTATTCGCGTCACAAATGGAAACATTGCTCACTTTGGTTGGCACTATACACCGTTTCGTGTCCATACCACTCATTTAGCATTCATGATTCATGAAGGTATTCATATGGCCTCACAAATAGGTTGAAGTGACTAAAGATTCTACTAACAATCTAAATGGTACATTCCCTAACCGCTAATTGATGTGCAATAATGAATAATTCTGCACCAATTTGAGACAGAACGCAGAGGCCTTGCAACCAATGTCAGTGGCAGGGGATGCAAAGATGCCCCAAGCATGGCCTCAAGAGACATCGGAAGTCCTGTCGCTGTGTTTAATTGTGACTTACGTCCAAGTGAGTGCGAAGTTTTCTGCAGTTTGACATGATGTCCTAGGTGTTTTAATCACCTAAAATAATAGGAATGAATATGTAACTGGTTACTTGAAAACGCTTCTAGTGAGGAAGTACGAATCAGGAGGTAAACCTGCAAGTTGAAGATAGTGTGAGTTATGTCGGACAGAATCCATTAAATCCGTTGCCTCGTTTATTCATCATAGTTGCATTTTTTAAAGAACTGATGTGCTAAAAACCTTTGTTGAAATGTCTACATGCTTCACAAAGTAGCTTATTATTCCTATTAAATAGGATGATGGTATAGAATAATAGAAAGGCTTTGCTGTTGATGTTGTTGCTTTCCCTGGCAACGAGATAACTCCTAGCAATAACAGCAAGGCTTCTTGCATTACATGCTAATTAGGTGAGACATTATGGATTCCGTGATATTCTCATATTCATTGTTGTTTGCTAGTGGGAATGGCGATTAAATTGTCGGTTTGTTGAGGCTGTTGTAGAGCGAAACTTTCAAACTTCAATAAACAATGTGCTGTATTTTCAAATTGGTGGATATAAAGTGCCGGTGTCTTACTCGGATGACATGTTGCAATATATAGATCGGATCTGATCTGACAAGATAACATGTTTGAGTGAGGTTGATAGATGATCGATTTCAGGAAATAGTGATGCAACTTCAATTTGAAGGACAAATATTACCACTCAAGTTGCACAGGTCGTCTATTGATTATTTTTGATAAAAATGTTGGTTGTTGGCTATACCAGCGAAAGTTGAATTGGTAGACCTTCAGGAAAAATATTGAATGATGACTCCTTCAATCTGGTGATTCTTTATTAAAATTTGGGACAGGCCAAGATTTCAAGACGGTGAAAATGTAGGGAATAGAAACTCTAGAAAAGAAATTTAATTATTATGTTGGAATAAATTAGTGTTTTTCCTGAAATAATGCTAAGAGTTCTGAAAAATGTGCAAGTATTTTAAATCAATAGTACCGGATATGACATTTGGAAATGTTGATTTTTCGCAGGTTTTGATGTCTTGAAATTGCTTCTAGGCCTACTCATCAACGTCAAATAACGTTTTAGACTCTGCTCACAAAATATATGTTGTTTGCCAAATTCAGATTTTCTCATTGAACTATGTCGCTAGCTTTTGGGGTTCCTCATTTTTTCCAAAGACATTGGAACTTCGCTCACATAACTCTTAATCACAATCTGTGTATTCATTGCTATGCGCCACTTTGCTTCTATTTTCCCTGTCAACTGTAGCTGTACAATTTGCATTGATGCATGTTAAAAAGCTGTGTTAAAATCAAAATGAGCACGAACAGGAGAAGGTTGTGGATGAAACAACAATGTGCAATCCTCAATAGATTTTTCGTATGAAACTTTAATGTCTTGTATTGCATTTCCGTGACGATTACCTTGGATGTATTCGACTTGTGCCAATGGACCAAGATTGTTTGCGGTTTGTATCAATTTTTGTCTTTGATCGGTGATTCCAGCTGCTTGAAAGTGACCACATTTAGCCAAATTGTCCATTTAAATGGAGGTGGATCTGTTAATGGGTCGAAATAAATCAGGTCGATGGACTGCAAATTCAACATTTTCTACTGACTTAAAATCGGTCATTCTAATAAAAACTGTTTATTTCTTTTATCCTCGTCGCCTATGTAATATTTAGGTTCACGATAACATTCTATGTGTTTATCAGCCGTACTAGTATATTTTCAATTGTGACATCCTATGAAAATTCAAATAAAGATAGTATAGCATAGTACGCATACATAGCAACTCCCTGGACAGAAAGTGTTGTGTTTTTAACGCAGAATGTGCTGAAAAAGATATCTAATCAACTATAAACAACAACAACGCCAGAATTGGCAACCCATTATAGTTATTTAAATGTCTCATGTCGGTATTTTTCCGTTTAATAGTCAGGCTTAATTGTTAATTACGTTTAAGTGTATTGCTCTCACATGGACATTGCACACACATTCTAAAATAGCTTGATATCTAACTTAAAATCGTTTATTGGCCAATACATGCAATACATGGATAATGAATACATAATTATAGAACAATACATGCAAAAGTACTAAGCCAATGAATCATTTATGCACATTTTTTCCTTCTATTTATTTAAAATGATTCAATTTATTACTTTTTCATTGAGTAATAAATTGTGTTATTTTAAATAAATAGAAGGAAGAAAATTACTTGTATATTGCATTATAATGCAAGTCTTCATAAAAACGTGGACATCTCTTTGTGCTTTCTTGGCTGAAATTTCAAGCTTTTAATTCCATTTTCATCGGTATAATTAATTTCATGATTCACTCAAATCTGAATAGTAATGCGGACTCATTTACATCTTTTAAGTTAATTGTGACAATTGTCAGTGGTTATTTTGTTTTGCTCTTCCAGTACAGTGACATATCATAGCTTGTGATATGATCTCGTTGAAGAGAGTGCTCTTATTGATAAGGCTGTATGTATTAAAGTGATAGTAGCCAATCGGATTGCCAATTCAATGAACTATATCACCTCTCCACACAGGTTGGCATGACATGGAGGATTTGTGGAATGCTATTATTCCTTCTGTTTTGCTATCACGATCAGTGAAATCCAAAATTTCTCCAAAAGTGAAAATTTGCATAATTCAACATGTGATGCTGGGCCTCATTCGAATTCATTTGATAAAATCGAAACAGTAGGCCTATGCACAGAGTGTATTTATTATTGATGAGTTGCTACTCTACCTAATATACTTACTCTATGGTCTGCAATATAGAGGATGTCGAAAATTTTTGAGGTCATCGAGATCTTTAACGTTTTTCTTCAACAAATAACTGATTTCCGAATTGTTAAGCTGATAATGAATCTGAGAAAGTTTACTAAGATGTAATCCAAGTATTTTTTCTTTGCCGCATCCGATGATTTCTTCTTCGATCTATGAAGTATTGGTTTTACGATTCTTTTTCAAAATTTGTAGGAGCGATGACATTATACAACCGTCTTTAACTAACAGAAGAATTGCTGCATATGACTATATTAGGTACTATGCAGCAACCATATTTACTCCTTGGATCTCCAGGATATTAGAGGTCTAATATCTAGGAGTAAATGTATATAAGAAATTTAATGTCAATCAATGGAGTTGTATACGTGCTATGTTACAATGCTCTAGGTCGGATAGAGCACTCGTTTGGATGATATCTGATCAGAAGCAGTTCGACTTCGCCGTCGTGCTTTCTCTTTCAGACATCATCCAAACTTGTGGTCTATCCTGTGCGTATAGCATTCCACGAGTTCCAATGCTATGATGAAGCAATCTCATGCACGAGTTGCGTAGAGAATTTTATTTGACGACGTGCTATGATGATCAAAGTCAGATTGTGATTGAAATATCTGTGATTATTAAGATTAATTGATTAGAAATGTAGCCTTGTCAAATGTGAAAATATTTATTGACAGATCTAGTCTGTACTAAACCAGGACAAGAGCATTCATAACTGGCATATATTGCGCTCCTTCCAGTGCATTGGAGTAAGCCCTATTTCCTGCGCGGGCAATAATCTGCTTTACAGGTCAAATAAAGCAATTGGCTATCTACAATACATGTACGGAGACAAATAAAGGTATTTTTTAGATACCTTACTTTTCTTATTTTTTGTTGAGGTTTTGTCTCATGACAATATTGATTCTGTGGGTGGTAATTAGGGTTTTCTTCACATTCACTTGATCTTCATCTGAAGGCGCTTTGCCGGGATGCTGTATAATTGCTGACAATCATCTCACTGATAATAAAGGAAATTGTTTTCAAATCCACTGATTGTGAATTTTCTTTCTTTTCAGATTACAATTCACGTTTCACGTTTCCATTCACGTTTTCACTCTAAATAAAATGGCAACTGCATCTGGTAAGCTCTATCCTTTTGTATTACGACATCGGTGATATGAAATTGGACATATGTGTTCAATTGACCACGACAATGAGTACTGACGTTTCTGTTCTTGATTTAATGTGCAAATAGATGTACTTGTATATCTTGGTACTTGTATATAAGTGAACTTCAGACTCGTTGATTAGTTAATACTACTCCCACGTATATTGATACTTCAAAGAACTAAGGTATTCTCCACATAATGTCTGAACTAATAGGTTAAACTGACACATCAAGAAGTCCATGATGTAGATTACAGATCATAAACATGTCACAGATTCTCACGATGCTTATATCCAACTTACCGAAGCAATTCGTGAAAATAGTTAACCGAAAAAGTCACGGCCCCAAATCAGTAGTGATCTGATTTCAACTTGACTAAATCGCTAATAAGAGCAGACCTCATGTCTGGTGATTAACTTCCATTGGTCATCATTTTCAAATCAAGAGTTGCGGGAGATATTTCTGGTGATCTCGAATAAGCCAAATCTAAGATATATCTCGTGCTTATAGATATCTTAGTAGTCCTTGGGTCATTGCAAGAAATTATTAGTTTTTTGATTACAGAAAAAATGTCGATGTTTTGTTAACCTGCCCCGGATTTCCAGGGATAGGGATGGCCATGAAATTTAACCAAATCTTTAGATAGCAGAAATACACTACAAGATAATCTGGCGATGGCATAGTTTAATGCAGATTATCCGAGGACGCGTTACCGTCCGAGGATATCTGCATTATTTGTCCGATAAAACTATGACAATATGCCTATTATAATTCATCGAAGATAATGGCTCAGACTATGTTAAAAATGACAACACTACGTTGAAAATGACATAGGACATTAGAATTCAAAATCCTAGCAGTGGAAATTTCATGCCACATTGATCAAAACTTTCCAGATTACAGGCCGTGTAGGCTATCTAGCAATGGTTAGTCAACATAAGTAGGGAAACCAGCGGAACTCTATAACGTGAGTAGAATGGTAATTAAAAGTGAATAGGAGTATTTATGCTTCATTCGGTTTGCTTATTTATGCTTTCTTAAGTTTCATCAACTGCATTTCAAAAAATGGTGGCTGAGTAAGAAAGGAGAATTTGTTCATAATGTGAATTTCATTGATGGATAGCAGCTAACTCCATTTCTAGTGAAAATGACAGGTTAAATTTGTGAACATCTTCATCCGGAATGCTAATCTTCATGGAAGGATTTGAGAAAATAGATTTTTTTATCAAGCATGACATTACAACATGCAGTTCAAGTAATTGATTCAACAACCATTGATACGATTCCAATCAAATTCGATTCCAACCATTCCAATCAAATTTAATGTCACGATGATCGTAAGATGCTGATATTTTGCATGAAATTTATCAGAGGACGAAGCATGTGCATAAAAATCTCACTGATTCTAAAAGTAAATGGTATCCTGTGACTTAGATGCAAATCTTCCGGCGAATCTATGCCAGTGCATTTTTGCATGTGAAGTCACATGATCTGAGGACCCAAATAAATGCTTCATCTACGCACTTGAATGTATTGAATCCATGTTTTACATTAACACCAATAGACGAGGGGTGGATCCAAATGTCGGACCAATGGAAACGTAAACAACACAAATGATTTCATTCTTTGGACATGGAGATATTTGCATTGCGATTCGTTTAAGCAATTACATTATAGCCTACAACGGCAATGCTTAATTCAATGTGATCAATGAATCGCTGAAACATCTGTGGTAGCGGACATATATTGGGCTTTTTTTCTTCGATAGGAATTGCATGGCATCCACCGGACAATATTGCAACTAAGAGCAATATTGTCCTGCAAAATGTAGAAAACTTATGCTAAGATGAATTATAATGACCGTGATATTTGATGTTTTATTTCATGTGTTACCGATGAGTCATTTTCTATGGCTTAAATTGTTGCTTTGAAGTTCCTATCTTGCGCACGTAAATGCTTATATCAATTTGCCCTACAGTTGTACGGATTTTCCAGTCCATTATACTATTATCTAGAAGTCTATGATTAGTCATTGAATTGAAGCATATTTCTATGTAATGAGACGCACTGGCATTAGAAAGCTTTGATTTTGAAATTAATTGTACTCTTAAGCATGCCTACACGATCAATGAAGTGAAGAGAGTAAAATTGAGAAACAAAATTGATAGAGGAGGATGATGGGAGGTAGAAAAGATGACTGAGGCTTTAAGCTTTTCAGTAATGAAGATGGCAACATCAGAAATTGTTCAACTTCTGAACTTCAGCAAAAGAATGATTAGAGCGAGGCACAAAGCAAGATTTAGAGCATAAAAATGTTCCAACTGCTAGAAAGGGAAATCGAGCGAACACAACCGACCACTGCTTATACTCTTTGTTCTGAATATACTTTACTTTGAATAACAGCTTTACCCGCAGTACATGCCGAGTTACTCAACATGTGGAGTGAACGATTATGTTACACAGTCCACTATACTCTGCGCAAGCCGGTATAAGAAGATGGAAACCGTTTGTTGCGAGCACAAAGGAGATTGAGATTGGCTAAGAAAAAATGCAAGTGGGGAGAAATTTGGAGGAAGGTGATATTTATGAACGAGAGGAAGTTTCGAAGAGTGAGGAATGACAGGCTGATGTAGATCCATGGGTACGGATGAGCGAATGAGAGCTGAGAATTCCAGATAAGGTGACAGGTAGGAAGTCAGCTCAATTAATGCTCTCGGAGCGATCTGACTTTGTGATGTTAGTGAGTTAGAAATTCTGAAATGTTTCGTGAAATTGGGAAAGCGAGAATACTTACATTAATACATTAATTAGAATAGTTTTTTGATGCATTGTTCAATTCATCTCTTCTAAAATTTAGAAAAACAGTTCATTGCGACGGATCGGTTGGCGATGCAAAAATATTTTGGAGTATTTATAAAAGAAAACGTCGCTGAAATCGGGCAGTATGAATATAATTCGACCGGTTTCGAGTGGAAGTCAAAAATTGAGCTCCTACTCTTCCTCAGGAAGGCCTATTACATAAACGGTTTGGAAAAATTCAAATGATTAGTGGAGTCATAGAAAAATGTTATAGAAATGGAAGTCTACATTTTACATACAGCTAAGGGATTGTGGATGATAGATAGGGGATCGTTGGAATACATGCTGCATGTTGAGGCCGAAGGACCAGTCGGTCATTAGCTGGCTGATGAATTTAAGTTCTTCTTTCTTTCTCACCATTTCATTGCCGTTTAGCTTTTTCAAAACTGTCACCTTAACATCTTCCAGGGAATGCTGATGTTGAATGCTTAGTGTCTGATATCAAATCGGTGCTCGTTCATTCTCTCCCTTAGTGATCTTGATGTTTCACCGATGTAGTGGAATCCACAGCCCTGGAAACTGAGAGCGTAAATTATATTAGATGATTCACATGTTGTTCCATTTGCTTTGATTGTGTATGAGAGGCCACTGATGTTCGATTTTATGTTGGTATCAACGGAGAGCATTTCACATGTCTTACATCGCTTGTTGTTACATTTTGATATGATTCCAATGCTGTCAAATGGATTCTGAGTCGTATTTGGATTTTTCAGCTGAGAAGAGACCAGGTATGAATACCTAATGAAACAATGGTGTTTTGCGATGTAATGCATGTCCCAATATCTTTTAATGATATCTTTTGACCACTGTCATAGTAATGAATTTTAGAGAAACTGTTCTGTCAAATCACAAATCTGATCTATCAAATTACACGAATCGAACTTGCCTATGTCCAAATTACTTCTTGTACTTGAATGTTGTAAATTTGCAGTAAATGATCTAAAACTTTGTATCAAGATGTTTCCTGTAACGAATCGTCCTATTTGATTTCAAGTAGAGGCTTCCCTAATTCCCTAATAACGCAAGCAGAATTTTTCCGTTGTTGACATCAGTCGGTTCTTCGGTAAATAATAAGTAATGTTGAAGTAGGCTTGAATTAAATATACTTGAAATATAATAACTAGCATTATTACGAGTGACCAAGCCGAATGTTCGTGAAACGCTTCTTGAGTTTATTTTATGTTTTATTTACTTCAATACAGATTTGGTTGAGGAATTCTTGCATCCCTTCTCATCTTCTATTCCCTCGGATGGCAATCGTGCTGTCTTAGTGGGATATTATGCCTACGTGCTCAGTAGTGGTACATCTGCGACACGTTGGTCTAAGTCAGATAACTTTAAGGTGGATAACACAATGCCCATTGCACTTCGGCGGTGCAACGGCATGTGATGAGTGGATCAGCTAGACCGCGTTGTTTCAAATGTACAGCCACGTTCCCTCGGAGAAAAGTCGTAGGCCTACTTTTCGCTCGTCGCACACGTTAACAACAGGTGTCTTGAAAGATCTTATCAGTACTTCAATTGGGAATCAAATCAATCATTTCCTTCGTGCTTATCCTTTTTTGTGGGCAAGAAGGCCAAGCGTTGAATGCTTCAAAATATGATTCATCATGAAGAATTTCGTTTATAGCGCAGGACACTGCACTTTCGATGCGGAGCGGGAGTTGCAAGAGGCAGCATGAGACATGACTGTGGATTACCTTCAGATTGAATTCTTCTGATAATTTTAATCTCTAATATCAAGCAAGTCTAATGAACTCGAATAACATGAAGGAAACATTGCTAAATTGTATCTGTAATTGTAAGTCAGATACAGTCCTATACAGATAAGTCCTATACAGCCATATACAACAGATCAGACATATGCAAATACATCATACTTTTTCCAGAAACATTCAAACTTTCATTCAGATGATAAAGCTTTGCGATCCTAAACAAGTCAACAATAATTTTGATAAATTTGTAATGGAAATTGCAACTGTTTTGTGAAAGACTGTATTGCCCATGGGTGTCATTTGTCACCATCCTCAAAATACAATAAAAAATAAAAGTCGGTGAATTGTCGTTCATTGGAATGTTGAATTGATGTCCAAGAGTAGAATAACTCAGATGAAACAATGATTGATGCAAAATCTATCAGAGCAAGCATTGCAGAGTTAATAAACGATCAATTATTGAACAGTTTTGAAAATGTGATGACATTTTGACTCAAATGAATTGATTTCCCTTATAAAATACTTATTTCCTTTCAGAAACCTGGAGAGTCATGATTTTTGCCGAAGATGAAGCTTGGGAGAAAGGTTTCCGATTCCCATCGCACACTCCTCTTTCTCAAGTTCTGGAGAGTTGGAAGCATCATTTCGGAATTTCTGGTGATTTCATATTCACATCTGATGATAAGGAGGAAGAGTACGATCTGGACTTTACTCTCCAGGACGTTGGTGAGACGAAGGAGGGCTCTAAGACGGTGGTGTTGGCTATCGAACTCTCAGATCCTCCCAAAACAACAATAAACATCAATATCATACTCGACGGACAGTGCAAGAATTACGATGTGGAAAAGTGGCACAGATTAAGGAACATCATTCCAAACGCTGCAGGAATAACATTCCAATATGAGGGGAAAGTTATTACAATGAACAAGACATTCCGTCAGTTGGGCATTAAGGATAACGGCGTCATCACTGCCGTAAAATCCATTTCAGTTGAAATTTCTGACGGGAGTCGCAAAATGCTTCCAATCCGGGATGGCTCTGCCGTTTTTCAGTTGAAGGATTTCTTGAAAAACCTGGAGAAGGAAGAATACTTCTTTGTTGGTTCAGGAGGAAAGCTTCTTCGTGAAGACAAGCTTCTGAACACGAGTGAAGCGATGAATGTCACGAGGCCGGAATTCGTGGTGACGATAGGTGGAGACTGCTACAAATTTACCGCCAATGGAGGGAGAGTGGCCTTCAGCAATTTCACGGCTGATCTTTCCAACATTTCGGGAATATGCAGGCGTGAGATCTCGCGATATGTCTATCAGTGCGAGGGTTGCGGAAGGCGAATTGCGGATAGCGACGGTGAAGGGCAGCTCCTTAACATCGATTGTTGTCCTTATCGGTCACTGATTTTGAAGGTGGCGGATACTCGTGTATATAGAGGTGAGTTGTCAACATCTATGGCCTCATAGAAATCTGGGAATTGCTTGGACACGTTTGGCTATTTTGCATTTATGATAAAAGTGGATGTATTCCACTGATTACAGGAAGTTCAGAATCTACGAAAGTCAAAAGCTATGTATTCTCCATGAAATCAGTGTGATAAAAGATATCCATTTCACGATTTCATAGCATCTTCAATAGAATCAATGCGCCGACCCTACCACGGACAAATGACTTACATGTGTCTCCAGGAGAGAGTGGAATAGTAAAGGAGTAATACGCATCAGAAAAAGACTTATAGTACCAGAAGATTTCGTCATGAAAGCCCAATTCAGATCGGTAGTTATCCGCCTCATAACCAACCCGAATGAATATTTGTTCCACGGAGCTTTAGTGCCGGCTGTATTTCCATTGCATTGGCATTAAATCCCGCGCGAAGAGAAAGCTGATGAACATCCATGTTGCCGGCCATCAGTGAAAATTCATGACTATCTATTGTAAACATAAATGTCAAGGCTTTAATGCTTTTGCTCCCAATAGCTTGCAGAGGATATAGAAATCTTAACACGTGAGGGTTATTCGTTCAAGGTGGACATCATATATCTTTATTCTTATTTTCGGACAGTACCACCCAAGAAATTGAAAACTACAATTTTCGCGAGGCACCTTTCATATGATCAATCAGAAGATTGGCCTGAAGGTGTCTGATTGATCAGAGGAAAGGTGCATCGCGAAAATTGTAGTTTTCAATTTCTTGGTTGGTACTGTCCGAAAATAAGAATAAAGATACATGAGAGTTATAATACATGCGGTAGATGATTGCTTCTTCATATCATTCGACGAGTTTTCTTCTACATGCTCTCTCTAATTGCCTTCTCGTAGTAATAATCTGCAGCATATCAAACAATCTGTCATTAATGTTGACATAATTACAATTATAAAGTTATGTATGCAAACTATCTCTCCACTTGATCACCCTATCGTTGTTGTCTTTCCACAGTCATTCCGTAATGTTGTAATGTTAATTAAATCGGAACATTTCTAAATATGCTGAGATAGCTTCACTTCAGACATTTTAGAAAAATTACAATTGACTTGAGCGAAGCATTGCATGCAGTACACGCAGCAGATGGACACATGAATGGTGAATATGAATATTAAAATTCTTCGCACGCAAGAAAGTTGTCAGTCAGCTTGATTCAGTGCATTTTGTGTGAAGTGTGCGGATTGTCTCATGTAATATGCCGTCTGAATGTTTCAGGAATTTCTTAATTGATGCTGTATGACTTAAAATACCGTAATGCAAACTTGCAGAAGAGAGTTGTTGCATATCATAGTTTCATCCTAATTGGGTTTTTCGAACGAATAAATACCAAACTGATTCAAGACTGCCTTTGTACCTAAAATGAATTGCAAAATCAAACTAGCACTAGAAATAATGACTTATTTTTAGAGAAAAAAGCCTGACAACTGCGGCATTAGTCATAGTGTCCACTGATTGATGTAGAAATCTACATGAATTTCATCTCAATTGGACTAGAACAATTGTCGTTTATGTCTTTCTTGAATGAATGGAACCAATATGCTGTAAGAAAGAAATCATGACATCAAATTTTTAAGCACTGAAATTCACACAAGCCTAGTTATCTACAAAACATGCTTACAAAGCGCATTAGTCTCATATTTACGATGTTCTAAACAAAAGATATGATCAGAGAATCTCTTTTTTATCTACAAACCGATGCGCAGTTTATAAGCCCGCATCTTGTGTCAAGTTCGACACTTGTAGTCCTTTCATGATGCGGACATAGCAGCTCTGAGAAACATTTGGAACAGAAGTCGTTTCGATCCGCTGTAGCCCTACAGTTACACAGTGCACACGAACTGAACTATTTCTCTTCATCTATAGACGATGTTCGAATCATTAGATCACATGGTAACTCTCATTCAATCTGCTTATCATGTCATCAGATGATTATATGTCGAGGGACCTTCTCGAATGATCAGCCACGTTTGAATGAGACGTGGCAGGAAACAGATAAAGTTCGTTTCGACAGTTAAGGAGTTGAAAGGTCCTTTCCACATGCGTCATCACAATCACGTTTTAGTTGACAACAAGCATTGTTGAAGGGTATAAATCTTTGATAAGAAGACGACTTAACATTTCAGTTTTAGTTTCGCATAGATAACATCAGTCTGTGCAAACTGTCCTCAATGTCTGATACTTGGGTAAACAAGCTGTGTTCAGCAGTAACAGAGGTCTAATCGTGGGTTTAATGCAGTTGAGTCGACAAACTAGACTAACCCGCGGGCCGCTGAATAAGTGGTTATCAAGTTTCAGCAAAAGAACTAGTCCGGCAGCTAGAGCGAATTTCTGCAGGGAATGATACTTCACAGAATGATGTGCACCCTGTGACTACTACCAACCTGCGCGTCTGCAGAGTTGTGCATGATTCCTCCTCTTGTGAGACACAATCGAAGAAAAGCACATGAAAATCCAATAGGAAGCAGACTGAGGTTTTCGATGAAAATGAGATTTTCTCTGTATTCTCTGATTCAGGAAGAAGCAATAAATCTAATACAATACATGTAATTTTTCACATGGAATGTCATCAGGTCATTTCTTACCGTGTTCAGGGACCTTTTTCAATGAAGCTAAACACATTCAGATTTTGCGAGCATTCTAATAGTCGCAAGCACAAGTGTGTGTGTGTGGTCAATTTTCGCCACATTTAGCCACATTCTCGCATACATCATCGATTAGAAGTATAACAATGACATGCGTGCACATATAGGAAATGACCTGAAGACATTCCATGTGAAAAATTATGGCTCTAGGCTTCGTACTTTTCGCATAATCAATGAAGACATAGAAAATCTTCTATCCTGAAATCGTCAATCTGCTTCCCATTGGATTTAGAAGCATTTTCTTTGATCCTGTATGACAAGAAGAGCAACTGGATAGAACTCGGCACATGCAGAGATTCGTAGTGGTCATAGGGTGTTCATCATTCAGTGAAAGTCTCATTCTCGGCCTCGGTCACTGCAGAAACTCTTTGTGGCTGCCGGACAAGACTAACATCAAAGTCTCATTGTATGAAAAGAGGCTGTTTTAAGATATAAATGGTAGGAATATCATAAATAGATATTCTTGCAGCAATTTCCGACCAAGGATGTCCACAGTGGAACGGCTGTTTCCACCTTCATGTGACAGAACGTTACTGCACCTTCACTGAAACATTTCTTTTTTCTTGTCCGATGCAGTCAAGTGGAGCAATTTCTGACTAACACTTTAGAAAGTCATACTCAGTCATCATGAAATGCTTTTATGATAACATGTCGCTCTTTCATCTGTTCTAGCGTATCCTTTTCGAGCTGTTGAGTATCTCAGGCTGATAATTTCAAGAAATTATTTCATGTTTTCCTTTCCTGAAAACTCATTTCTAATTTCTTGTGGTGCAGAAATATTATTTATGAAGCCTTAGAATTATGACTGTCAGACTTCTTTCTAACTTAACTATTGTTGATTAGCGCAGACAGCTGAAATTGACTATTGTTGAATCCTTTTTATTTTTATAATATCACAGGTTTTAGAACATGATAACGTGGAATTTCCTGCAATTGTTTTTATCATTCGAAGTGTTTTAGACACCAAAGGTGTATTTCTTTGAGACATTTCTGATGACCGAAATAATCTCAGACACGCTAAAATATCTGCAAATTAGGAGACTGTCCAAACCTATCCGACTTCTGAGGTCAATTCGGACAATCTTGAACGAAAATGTTTATCATCCAGTAATTGAAAAATGCCGGCCGAATTCAAAAGAAGAAAATCGATTGTATTTTCATATTCAGACAATTATGTTCGTACCAACTCAGACAGCTGCAAAGAAATAGGACAGAACACTCAAACATGACAGTTTCTAACTCATTGCAGACAGCTGTTACAGGCTGTAAGATATAAATAGCAGAAATAATATAAGTGGATATTCCTACGACAGTTTCTGACTAAGGATCGCCACAGTGGAATAGTGATTTCCATCTGATATAATCGTGCACCTTTCTGAAGCAGTATCTGACCAGCAGAGATCCCTTACACTTCACACTAACGCCTCTAATTCTTAAAGAACGAATCCAATCAGCATGGAATTTTGCATGTTGATAAAGAATGCACTCATCTGCCCGTATGTGAAGTTTAGTGGCGATAGGTCGAGTTTTATGATTTTATAGAGAAATTTGAAATCTTTGGGGATAACTTGTAAGTACAGGAATTCAACTTACATCTTTCGCGAGAAGAAACGAATCAAGGATATTATCCAATGTATAAGAGGAAAACTCGAAGCTTCTTTAGCACATAATTATTCCCCTGATGACCTGACTTTGATTTTGTAGAGAAACTGTCACATTGATGCTGTCATAAATGCCTTTCTGTACTGATTTCAGATACAAAAGAAGAGGATTTGATGGCCAGTTTCCAGGGAAAGTATTCCAAGCTGCTTTCGGAATTCAAATTGTTGAAAAAATCTCATACTGAAGCTCAATGGGCATTGTCGACCTTGAGATCGGAGAATGAGTCGCTAGAGAGAAGAAACAGGCGCCTACGGACACAATTGACTGATCTACACGCAAACTTAAAAGTCCTCGAAGAAAACAACAAAAAGTTGGAAGATGAACTCCATGTTTTGAAAAGTAAGTTCAGAAGACGCTTCTTCAACCGTTGTTTTGCGTTTTGCGTTTCTTTAACAATACGAATAATCTTACGATATATTTCAACCTTGCGTCCAAGGCTATCTTCAGGTTGTGATAAACAGAGATTTCAAAATTTTCTTTAACAAATATGCACAAATATCAAATCTTCAATATTTCTATGCAACAATTTTTCTATGTACCTTTTTTAACTGTTCATCTCTTAGTTAAACCATCGATATTTGTACATATGAGTTAAAAAAATTTGAAATCTCTGTTTATCACAACCTGAAGATAACCTTGGACACAAGGTTGAAATATATCGTAAGATAAAAAAAATTGAAGTTATTTCAGACCTACCACCAGAAACTTGGCTATAAATATCTCTAAGCTATAAGCTGCGTAGGTATAAAAATATAAAATATCTCATCAAATGTCGATCCAAGGCATATTTTCACGGCTGTTAAAAGAGTTGTTCTCGCAAATTATCATGTATAAGTACGTTTACTAGGTATTTTTTCGCCGATCCTGGGTAGAAAACTCAGAATGGGGTTGCGGTCCGGCCCGTCAGCCAGTTCTTTGAAGACTCAAATTCTTTGGTCCCGTTGCAGATTTAATTTTAGGCTCAGGCCCATCTGATTTGAAATTAGTAGCCATTTGAATATATGCGCAAATTGTGATCGAACAATCAATTATTATATTTTGCATTATCAAGATTTACTCAAATGTCTTACTGCTCAGAACAAAGGCATATGAGCATATAAAAGCTGATGTACATGGCCACCAACTGAATGCAATTTTTGATGTATATTTGCAAGTGAACATCCACATTTTCATATTCGTAGATGCTACGTATTCATAATTCGAGACATGCAAACGCGTGCCTGCCTTTTTTACCGCAATTATGCCTCGCACCCGCCAAGGAAATTTCCATGTTATCAATGAATTATCTCAACAATAAAATGCTTGGAAAACTCTGTCATATCTCGAAGAAATAATGATTTCAGTGTTCGCCATGATAGACATGATTGTAAACCGCACAAATTATACTCGATTGCGCATCAACGCAATACATGTATTGTATATAGAAATAAAACGTTCTAGAGGACGGCAAGGAAAATAACCGTAAGAACGAGTGACCGGTTGTGTTTCAAAAAGTCCAGGCCAGAGTTCGGTTTCCACTGTGGAAGATGTGCTGATCTCAACTTTTAATACTTTTCAAATTCTAAGTAGTCCTTGGCCATGTCACGATCTCGTCTCCGTACGAAAAATTTTTGGAAAACATTAATGAAAAATGTAATGAAACAGTATAATGAAACATTAATGTTTTGTCTACGGAAATTTAGCCATTTCATTTAGTATTTTCATCAATGTCTCATGTAATGTTTCACTAGTATTTCCATTAGTATTTCATTAGTATTTACATTACATGGAGCATACGCATGGTTCATTAATGCTCCCAGCACTGTTTCATTAATGTTCCCAGTACTGTTTTATTAGTGTTCCTAGTACTGTTTCAGTAATGCTCACAGTGCTGCTTCATTAATGCTCACAGTACTGTTTCATTAATACTCACAGTACTGTTTTATTAGTGTTCCTAGTACTGCTTCAACGTTGTTCCTAATGCTATTTCATAAATGTTCTTATTAATGTTTCATTAATGCTCCCCGGTACTTTCATTTGTGGTCTACGATAATGCACCATAATTATTTCTAGAATGATCCTACATTATATAATGTCATTATTAGCAAAAGGAATCCCATCATCAAGTTTGTATGACACTTTTATTCCAAAGTACATGTATCTACTTATCTACCTAACACTATCTATCTACTTGTCTCTAAAAGAGTTGCCCACTACAAATACAGACAGCATTCGTCCAATATTCTCACAATTCCTCGGTTGCCGGTTCTTCCAAGTCTCTTAATGTCGACTTTGATGTTACTGAAACGAAGATTGAACCCTTTTTAATACACATTTTTGGTAAATCACTGGTATGACGATAATGCGTTTAAATGCTTTGACGAAGTGCTTTTGAATTAAAATTGCAATTTGAATTTTCTCCAAAAATCCATTTGATATTCAATATCAGATAGGATGAAAACCTACAACTGTTGCATGTATGTGCATGTTCGTACATTAGCACGCACAATTGTTGTCACATACTCGCTTTAACATACATCACAATCACGTACATTTAAGAATTTATTTCAATTTATTGTAGAGGTAAAAAAATTGGGCCATTAATTCTCGGTATCCCAAATTGCATATTTTTGTTCAATTACTTTTGATTTTATGCCGACCGAAACTACAATTTTTTTTCTAGTGATTATATTAAATGTTAGTATTATTTGTAATAGTGTTTTCTATTTATGATATTTTGTCACATTTCTGTGTGCCAATGACACATTACTTCAGCTATAAGTAAGTGCACTGTGCGGTGTGTAGGTCTGCATGTGAACTGCAGTAGGCATACATGCATGCATGTTTTCAATGCACGTTGCCATTTGTCAACAGGTTTACAATTTAAAAGTAATTTTCAATTGATGTAAAAGTCTATTCCCATTAAGCCAGCTACAGAAAAACAGAAGAAAACACGTTTAACTGCCTTGGTATTGAGCTAGTAGAATCATAATTTGATATCTATAAGCATTACTTGAACATACCATACTGTTACTTACATTTGATATGTTATGAGAATCATCACTAACTGATTGCTTAAAGGCTTCTAGAGAAATGGTATCTGACAGAGAATTCACTATCATCACCTTACAAAATACAGGCAGCATTCAATGCATGAATTCATGGTATGTTAGTAATTGTGATTTGACTTTTTTTAAATTTGTTTATCTATCCGGACAAATTTATATAGCGCTGTACATAAAGTTATCATAAAATGGAAGAAAAAGTGTTAATGAGCAAACAGCTCTTCAGGCGACGCTTGAAAGTTAACAAACACCTCGAATTATACTAGAATCATAGGGATGTAGTACCACACTGAAGGTCCATAGAAAGAAAAAGCATGACCTCTCCTGGATATTGTTTTGACGAGAGATACCTTCAATAAGCAACGGTCTTCAGATGATAGAAGAGAACGGGAAGAATTATTGATTAATGTACACAGGCGAATTCATGTAATGTCCTTTATAGCACAAGCATCCAATCTTGAGTGTTGAGCCTTCATTTATCGGAAGCCAGTTCATCTGTCCAAGATCAGGAGTAATGTGCTCTCGACCGCGGATTCGAAAATCAAACGAGTGTTTGAATTTTGTAAATCCAATTGTAAATTCAGACACGTGTTTTTAAGGTACTCAGTGTTCGATTAGATCTAAGGTATGAGTGGCTTCATATGTCATGTTGTAAAGCAAAAAAGTACTTCGCATTACGTATTAAGTAAACATATATATATATATATATATATATATGATCATAAGTAATCGCCATGAGACTTAATAATAAAGATAAATTAAAAAAATCAACGTAGTCTCAAGATAGAAATTGTTTATTCACGAATTTTCGTCTAAGACTTCATCAGGTGAACGAAGTAAATGTACATGAAGTGAAATGACATTGCATTATAAAGAAAAGTAACAAGAGTTCAACACGTGTATGCCCAGGCGGCATCATTATCTTCTCACATTTATCTGAGGCTTAACGGCTTCAATTGTTGACATTTCCACACGGCGGCGATGATAAGAATCAAAGAGCCCGCGGGAGATAATTGAAGGAGAAATATGGCGTAACAGAGGGGAGCAATTGTGTTTAATTTTAAAATGATGGAAAACTTGACTGCTGGTTGTATGTAGGTGTTCATCAATTCTTTTTCTGAAAGTGCGATGCGTTTCACCTACATAACTTTCCGAACAGATATTGCAGACAATTTTGTAGACAATATTTTTAGAATTGCATAAATTCTGGCCTTTACAAACACAACGACTTTTGCAACTGATGGGTGGTTGTTGATAAAATTGTTGGGAAAGAGGGGCTTTAGTTCTAAAGATCGGAATGATGGGAATCGGCAGATTAGATTTCCTTATACAGTTATACACTTTATTAACCCAACGATCATTAACATACGGAACGTTAATCCGAATAGCGTCTTGTTTCGTATTTCTGTTTTTAGGCACAGTTTCACTATAAAGATACTTATCTAGGACTGACAAAGGATAACCATTAGCTCTAAACCTCTGCGAAAGAAGATTAAGAGACTGCTTGACAAGCGTCTGGGACGATGAGTTGCGTAAAGCTCGTAAGCGTTCAGTCTTAATAATATTAATTTTCCTCATCCGCGGGACGGCACTATCCCAAGGAAGAATGTGACCACTATGAACACTTTTGATAAAAAGGCAGGTTTGAAACGTAACACAATCTTCCAAATCAACTAAAAAAGTGCAAGTGTCAAGAAACAAAATTTCCGTTTTCCCCTCACCAGGTGTTTCTAACGTAAATCTGATGTTCTTAGAAATGGAATTGGACAGGGAGAGTAGATCTTCAGGTAGACCGGCAAAGACGAAGAAAATATCATCAATGTACCTACGCCAGTATATGATATCCGTTGACCTCTCCATAATCTGTTTTTCTATGAAATTCATACTTATGATCAAACTGTGGCTAACGCCATCCGCCGTTGTAACGATGTGCTTCTGCGCGAAGTGAAACTGACTGCATTGATATCGCATTTACATTTCATGAAGGAATGTAAACGTCGTGAGGTTATTCCGAATGGATTGACAGTGGCTAACAAACTAGCTTCTACATACCCTTGTGGTGAGGCGGATCTTCTAGCCAGGAGACAGAGTCGACAGTGGATTTCTCTTGCCATTAAAAGGACTTACGCGAACTTGGTGAGGTGGCAAAGCCGTGCAGCAGGACCTTTGACGGAGGAAGACTCAAACACGGTCTCAATCATCGTGAAACAGCTACAGCAACGAAAGGACAACAAACTGCATAAATTGCTAACTTATTCTACTGACAGGATGGAAGAAGACCAGCCTCCGCTGGTGGACTGTTTCACCAATGAATCTTCTCACGTATTCTCAGATAAACAGTCATCGGTGTTGGACAAAGGACCTTCATTTGTCCCTAGTGCAAGCGGGAAGAATTTCAACAGCGGTTCAAACATCATCAACGCTTCAATAGACAAGATCCGTCGTGTTATGTCCTACCATCTTCAAGATGACAAATCTTCGGAGACACCCAGCGAACAGAGTGAAGTGAGATCCTCTTTATGGAAATGCAAGGATCCCAAATCGAAGACTTTGTCTCGTGAGTTGTGTACTACCATTCCTGACAAGATTAATAGTAAGATCGATGACTTGCAGTATCAGCTTGTGACTGAGTTTGACAAAATTAAATCTGTTCACAGTAGTAACTCTATGTTTAAGGTCATCACTGATATCCGTAAATCTCCTGATATTAGGGTTGTACCCTCTGATAAGTCTAATCGCTTAATAGCCATTGATACGTCTCATTATGACCAACTCTTTGAGGAACACATGGATAATTATGTTGAGACAAACCCCACCCTCCCTTCATCGAGACAATTATCCTTTAACCGCAAATTGAAAGCGGTTGCTAATAGGCAAACGGACAGTCAGATAAAGACTTGTCTTCAGAATGTGATGTGTAGTGAGCCTATACCGAGTAATATGAACCTTCTCATCAAAGATCACAAAGATCCTATTAGAGGCAGACCAGTTGTTAGTGCTACAGATACTCCTGCTACCCCATTGTGTAAATTACTTGCGATGGTCTTCAAACCCATTCTTGATAAGATTGATGCTCATCTTCAAGACACCAGCGCCTTCGTTCAATCCATTACAAAGATTAGGATTAGTCAGATGAATCAAAATTCATTCTCTTTTGGTTCTCTGGATGTTTCCAATTTATATGGAAGTATCCCTCTTACCGGTGTCAACAATGTCTTGGATATTTTTGTTAGCTTTTTCTTGGTAAATGCTCACCTTACTGAGTGGTCTTCACTAGATAGGCAATCTTTGCTTGATTTATTGGGTTTAGCGATCAAATCTGATATCATTTGTATTAAAGACAAGTTTTACAATCAATGTCGGGGTTTAGCAATGGGTAACCCCCTTTCCCCTATCTTGGCCATCGTGTACATGAATTTCATAGAAAAACAGATTATGGAGAGGTCAACGGATATCATATACTGCCTAGGTACATTGATGATATTTTCTTCGTCTTTGCCGGTCTACTGAAGATTTACTCTCCCTGTCCAATTCCATTTCTAAGAACATCAGATTTACGTTAGAAACACCTGGTGAGGGGAAAACGGAAATTTCGTTTCTTGACACTTGCACTTTTTTAGTTGATTTGGAAGATTGCGTTGCGTTTCAAACCTGCCTTTTTATCAAAAGTGTTCATAGTGGTCACATTCTTCCTTGGGATAGTGCCGTCCCGCGGATGAGGAAAATTAATATTATTAAGACTGAACGCTTACGAGCTTTACGCAACTCATCGTCCCAGACGCTTGTCAAGCAGTCTCTTAATCTTCTTTCGCAGAGTTTTGAGCTAATGGTTATCCTTTGTCAGTCCTAGATAAGTATCTTTATAGTGAAACTGTGCCTAAAAACAGAAATACGAAACAAGACGCTATTCGATTAACGTTCCGTATGTTAATGATCGTTGGGTTAATAAAGTGTATAACTGTATAAGGAAATCTAATCTGCCGATTCCCATCATTCCGATCTTTAGAACTAAAGCCCCTCTTTCCCAACAATTTTATCAACAACCACCCATCAGTTGCAAAAGTCGTTGTGTTTGTAAAGGCCAGAATTTATGCAATTCTAAAAATATTGTCTACAAAATTGTCTGCAATATCTGTTCGGAAAGTTATGTAGGTGAAACGCATCGCACTTTCAGAAAAAGAATTGATGAACACCTACATACAACCAGCAGCCAAGTTTTCCATCTTTTAAAATTAAACACAATTGCTCCCCTCTGTTACGCCATATTTCTCCTTCAATTATCTCCCGCGGGCTCTTTGATTCTTATCATCGCCGCCGTGTGGAAATGTCAACAATTGAAGCCGTTAAGCCTCAGATAAATGTGAGAAGATAATGATGCCGCCTGGGCATACACGTGTTGAACTCTTGTTACTTTTCTTTATAATGCAATGTCATTTCACTTCATGTACATTTACTTCGTTCACCTGATGAAGTCTTAGACGAAAATTCGTGAATAAACAATTTCTATCTTGAGACTACGTTGATTTTTTTAATTTATCTCTATATATATATATATATATATATATAGATATATATATATATATATATATATATATATCAAATCTCAACAGATCTAACCACCACAAGACATGTTTCGGCCTGCTGGGCCTCATCAGTCGTGGGTAGGTTTGAACCAGCGACGTTGGAGCTAGAGGACGTGCAAGCATACCCTGTACCACAAGGCCACCGGACCCACGACTGATGAGGCCCAACAGCCCGAAACGTGTCTCGTGGTGGTTACAACTGTTGAGATTTGATAAATTTATCAATTATCAGGTTACTTGTCTAAATATATATATATATATATATATATATATATATATATAATAAATAAATAGAATCGAAAATGGCAATAATATAAGAAATGATTAACCCAAATCAAAACAATCTATTATTTCCCTACCGGTATTGTCTCTTCTCGAGACTTTTCAAGGGAATAATGCTTTTTTTAAAAAAAATAAGGCTACATCATAATAGAAATCTACAAAAATATAAACTTGTTACATGGCTACCTTTGAGCATAGAGATTAAACGAAAAATAATTCACGTATCAGAATTAAGGTCTGGCTTAAGCATAGTAATGAAACGTTTTTCTTTCTTCTCCCTAGCAATCCTATTGCAACTTGGTGGCATCTGGTAAAAGGGAGCTGCTCTGAACTTAATGGCGAGATCATTGGCGCAATTTGCAATGTGTTTACTTACTGTTAATGCGGCATAATGTCTGTTGTCAATATGTTGCCGGTGGACGGTTAATCGGTTTCTGAACATGTCACCGGATTGGCCAATATAATATTTGTTACAACCGTTACAGAATAGAGCGCAAATAATGTTATGGGAAAGGCAATTCAGATTTTGTTTGATTTTAAACGTTTTCATTTTACCATTTTTGAAATTAATTGTTTCACCTTCTATGATAACGGAACAGCAGCTACATCGGTTATCACCACATTTCGTTATTCCTTTAATTGTATTCCGATTCTTAACATTAAGTATATTAAGTAGAGATGGAGGTTGTTTATAAGATTTTTTGAAGTTATAATCCATGAACCGGTTTGATAATTTTAAGCTCTCAGTTGCTGGCTTAATAACTTTGTTGAATATGTTAGGATTGTTTTTGTTATAACGAGTAGTAAAATATATCGTTTTCTTTGTGCTTCTTTCAGTGTTTTCTTGCGTTCTTGTTTCCAGTTTAGAGAGAAGAGTTTCTGCTTTTTTAAAAGCATTGTCAATTAATGTTAAAGGATATTTTAGCTTTATCAAATTAGTTTTCAGTTTGTGTAATTGAACTTCTTTGGCCTTATCATTAGAGACAATCAATCATATGTATACGACCAGCTAAAGTGAACGTGTGTATTTCTCAACGTGTGTATTGGATGGCTTGAATAGAAGGGAACGTAATTGTAGTTGTTCGTCTTTTTGTAATAGATATCCGTTTCTATGCCATTTGCATTCTTGTATACTTTAACATCTAAAAAATTTAGTTCTCTATCGTTAAATTCCATAGTAAAATTGATAGAGGGATGTAAGTTGTTGACTAACTCAAAAAAATGGTTTAAATTGCCGAATTTCGTGTCCCATATAATGAAACAATCATCGATATATCGCAACCAATTGTCACTGATTTTAGCGGAAAGTCGATAAATGCGCATAGGAAGAAACTGACGGCTCACGCGTTGTCGTGACATGACGTCACTGCGGTAACACACAATAGGGAAGCATGAATAATCCAAGGCAAGGATTCTAAATATAGAATGGTATATTAATGTTTCATTAATGAAACGTTACATGAAACCATTGCAGTTTTCATTAATGAACTTTACATTAATGTTTCATTAGATGAACCATTAGTATTTTCATTAATGCTTTATCATTAAATGCTGAAATTTCATTAGTCATTAATGAAACATTATATGTTCATTAGATGAAACATTAATGAATTGCAAAATTATTTTCGTACGGGTGGAACATTCAGGACCTGTTTTACCTTTTATTTGGTGCACTTTACTATTATTAAGTTTCCTTTAGCTAAATATGTACTTTTAGTACATGGTAAACGTCGATTTTATATGAATTTAAAAGAAATAATCGTCCCGTTTAATCGGCTACCTTCTACCGATTAATCGGTGATCGGCCGATTATCAAAATCACTAATCGGTGCACCCCTAGGATAGTTACCTATCTAAATAATTGAGTCATTGCTTCTTTCAAATGTCTAAATATTTCAGTGTAAGATAGTACGAACTAGAATGTCACTGCAATTTGGAGAATTCCCAGGTTATAAGCTTACATGGCTTAACAGCACCGATATTCTTCTTCTTTGACATAATGTCAATTGTCTGAAGGTATGCTTGTGTAAGTCAATCTTCAATAGATGGAACAGTACTACAATTTGTAAAGATGAATCCTAAAGCAGGCCTACAGCTCCTTGTCATAAAATTAAGTTAAATTGTCGCTACTTTAGTCATAAGAATTAGTAGTGAAGTTTGCCTTATTCATTGGTCTTCCTGCTGCATTCGTCTGGATGCTCCAAGTTACTTTATCAGAAACCAACGTCATCATCCAAGATTTCCAAGAATTCTATATTGTGCATGCGTGTCATCATCAGCGTCAGGCGTCCGACAGTATGGATAAAAATAGCTTCGGGTGAAGCATTCTAACTAGGTAATTTCGGTCAATCATGTGTGAACGTTTAAAGGTAGAAATGAACGGGAGCATTCAACTCCCGTTCATCTCCGAAATGTGCGAACGCCGTTCAGTTCAAGTTCACGAAAATCGTCAACTAGTTCAATTGAACGGCGTTCAGTCACACTCTGGTAGATATACAACAAAATTTTTGAATTCTCTGAGACTTGGCTTCTAAATTGGAAAGCACGTACTCATTTTCGATGAGTTGTGAACCATGAACTACCTCCGGAGTATAAATGATTTTTTGATCGTTTTATTAATTACAAAGCATCATATTTTCATTCAATGATTCACATAATTCTGTGACGTAATATTGTAGTAATATTGATAGGTAATATCACTGAAACATTTTCAAGATTTATAGGAATAGTTATACCGCATTTTTACATGACTATCGCATGCACCACTGCATCTGCTTTTGAAATTGGAAGATCAAATAATCGTATAATCGAAGCATTTGTTATTCTTTAGAATTAATGCAT
This sequence comes from Prostheceraeus crozeri, assembly GCA_907163375.1. Lineage (NCBI taxonomy): Eukaryota > Metazoa > Platyhelminthes > Polycladida > Euryleptidae > Prostheceraeus > Prostheceraeus crozeri. Next base: position 63,939 of record CAJQUW010002893.1, on the reverse strand, counting down.
ACAAGTCAAGAGAACACGGATAATGTGATTTAATTTTACTAAAGCATAACATCAAAATCAATTCATTTCACCGCCGGTAAATCCTTCAAGATACAAAAAGCCAGAAGGACCGTGGTCACCCATTGTCATATCGTTATTGAATCTAATGTTCAGCGTTTGAATTGTTTTCTCCTGATCGAAGAATTGATGAATTGTTTTCATTTTGACAGATTCTCCGAAGAATGATGCGGCGGTGCAGCATCCTCCTCCCGGTAAGTTCGAAGTTCTGCCGAAATTCTAATTAACATTCAGTCAAGATTAAAGAAGTTTCCTACTTTTGATGCAATGAATTGGAAAATGAGCACGTAATGAGAATCAATTCCTTCAAACTCCTCCTTGATCGACACTGAAACATAGGATTAGGGGACTCAATATAACCTGTTCGTCCTTGTGAACTGGAAGACGATGTCAAACACAGGTTCCCGTTGGCGACCACTCCCCTACAACGACCGCATTCTCATACTCCAGACAATTTCCCAATGTAGGCCTATTGATTCCCCAGCAGCGACCACTCCTTTACAATGAAGTAGGCCTATTAGGATAGCAGACAGCTAGTGTTGCATTTTCGGTGAGGGAAAGTGGGGAAGTTCCCTGCACTGTCTCGTCTCCTCCCCGGTACTGATGACATCTCCTCCTTCCCTGAGGGGGACGAATATTTCCGGTAGATAGGCCTTACATTGCCTCAACCAGATTGATTGAGCATCAATGGATGATTTCTGTCAATATGAGCAACATTGGCAGGTGTAGGCCTAATTTCTTCACGATTCTTCATTAACTAAATTGTCTATCATCATCAATAATTGTCTTTCTTTGCTCAGAAAGATGATAACTGAATTCGAGAAGCAGAAACTGCTTTAAAGGAATTAAAGGTAACGAAACCATCGCAAAAAGAGTGGAGTCCAGAATGCCATCTTGTTTCTGTCAGGGTCTTGTCGACAACGCACACATTTGATTCATGTTAATGTAATAAAATTCTTCACAATCCAGAAAATCAGGTTTGGGAACATTGTTTACCTTTTTCTCTGTGGATGTTGATAGAAGTCTGATATTTGTGAATTCATTATAGGTCTAGTTGCAATAAATTACAGAATGAGCCTTTGAAGAATATTTATTCTGATTTTCAAATACGCAGACCTATCATAAATTTCTGATTCACAAGGGTATCTACTATTATGTGAAGCATTATTTGACTAAATACGGATAGCACCAAGTGCATGCATTGGAAAGTCCCTTTCAAGCATCAAACAGGCTAATCTGCTCCTTATTCCATCAATGGTTCAACTATTTTCAAAATTATTCGCGGGCGTTCTAAGTGTGAGGACCCTTTCCTTTTGATCACCATTTTTCCGTCTTTGGTTGCGACGTTGACCCAAAAACTTCCGTTCGAAAATTTTCCCCTACTGCAGTGGTGGTCAACGCATGGCACGCTCGGACATATTGGGTGGCCCGCCACCACTTCTCACATCTAAAGAGACCCGTTGACATTATTTGTATCGATGATGTGAAAATGACTCACTCCGACTGCGACCTTAGAGAGGTGTTTCTAAGGTGAGGGATCCTCTAGAAATTGTGAAGCCCATGTAGGGGTTTGAAAGCTGTTTATGCTTGGATGACATATATTCCCATGTAGTACGATCAATTTCATATTGCACGGCTTTCAGGCGGAGAGTTGCACTCAGTGGCGTAGCCAAGGGGGGACAAGGGGGACATGTCCCCACCGAAATGAAATCTGAGCAGAGGTACAGGGTATATTAAACATCATTCTATGTCGAATTATTAATTTATTAATGTGATAATCTGAAATCCTACAGTAGCGCGCTTGGTTAATTTTCGCATGTCCCCTGTTGCGCAACGATCGCGAGAGATGTTCATTTCTGTGAGTCAGATAGTCGGTCATGCGCCGATACTATTTGTGCTGTCACGGACGTCTCTATGTGGCTTGTAGCCAGGACACGACATCCACAAGTAGAGACCATTCATAGCTGGGTATATAGACGCCTGGTCTATTTCGCTTTTGCTTCCAAATATTTATGTATCGAAAGATGAGCCACTTATATTAAATCAATATTGTTAGAGCATGGACTTCATTCTACGCTTGTGGCTGTCATGGATAATCTTGTATCATGAATGATCAATGAAAGACAAAATCAGCAGGGTTGGTCGGCAAAAAAACCCACCCGGGGTTTTATCGGGTTATATCCGGGCGGGTTTTTTATACCGGGTTTTTCGGGTTTAATCGGGTTTTTTCGGGTTTAATCGGGTTTAATCTAGTTATTTCGATTTTCTTGAAATTAAGAGGTAATCTCTTATTTTAAAATTATCATTTTATTGAAAAATCAAACTACATTGCACACATCAGTGTAATGTAAACCATGATTAAAATACAATATCATGAGAAAATATTGGTGAGTACTTAGTATAGGTTACTGTATTTTAGCCGTACCAAATATTCAGATAATTACTGGCTATCTAAATAAGGAATCATATGAAGTTATTCTCTCACCTACATTTACGAATAGTATACTTTACACAAGATTGGCTGTTATCTAAAATTTATAAGTTTTTTCTATTATTGTATTATCAGAGAGAAAACACATGTGTACAGTAGAGGCTATAAATTGAACTTTATATAAAAAATATGGTCAAAACGGGAAGATCTAATGAGTCATCTGAACATCGATCACCAAATATCTGTTTGTTATACCGGTATTCCAAAAGTAAGAAAATATAGGCCTAGACAAAAATATAGGCCCAACTGTTATCAGTATTACTGATACTAAAGCTAAATAATACGCAGATCGTTTTTCGTCGAACTTTCATATCATAATTTCGATTCATTTTATTTATTTATTTTTTGATAAACCTGAGGATGGTCGTTTGGTGTGGTCGAAAGACCTCGTCCTAATATGTGAAATCGAGGACGCACGCTCTTTCTTATGGTCCGAAGTGTCCGTCGCAGACTTGCAGCCTGCTGCGGTATCAGTAATGACGCGCGCGTACCACGCACGCGCCACCCCGAACTCCCCATCATTTCCGAGTGTCTTTTGTATGCTATAATAACATCAATGACCAGACTTGTGGGCAGTGGCTTAAAAATCATTGTTTGCCAATATCGATCTTATCTTACGCACTTTCGACTGCACCAGCCACCCAAAGACATGCGACCAGCAGCGTCAACCAATATGCGTGTGCTCTCCCGAATTCCCCGTCATCTCACGAATGCATCACTACAGTCCGCTGTTGACAAATCCAGGCTGGCTGATGTCCGGCGAGTCAGGGATGGACAATGGGCATCATATCGCATAGGCGTTAAATTTCTTGCGCAATGAAAACATCGGACATTGACATATTATTCGGTTTTCCTTTTCAATATTTGGTGTTGTAGTAAGAAACATGTAGATTACGGAATTGTATACATTCCATACGATGATTTTTGAGAAGAGGCAGAGTCAATAAATCAGAAAAATGAATTGGCATTACTGTATTTTAATTAGAAGCATCGAAAAAATGACATAATATGGAAAAATCCATTTCACCCGATTTCGCCCGATTTCACCCGATTTCACCCGCCCGATTTCGCCCGCCGGGCGGGTGAAATCGGGTTTTTTTCTGACCGGGTGGGTTTTGACCAACCCTGAAAATCAGATCATAATCAAATCAGATATGAATGAATATTACGGCTTCTCCTGATTGTCCCCGAAAATGAAATCCTGGCTACGCGACTGGTTGCACTGCAGATACAGACCGCTGTTTTTTCGATGAAATAAGGTAATAATGCTAGTCACATCACCAAAAAGTAAATTACCGAGTAATTACATAAAAGGAAAGCTTCTAGGATTTGTTGTATGCCTATTTGCTCTTCAAATCTTACACGAATTCTAAAATGTAAATTATCATTCCTTGATTTCAAATATATTAGTTGCGTACATTACTGCTGTATGCATATAGGCCTACATGTAGAATTTTACTATGTAATGCGACCACTGCATATACTGTACGTATACATTGCAGCAGCCCTTATATGCACTTAAAAAGTGCGAAATAAAAGAATTTAAGCCTACTTCTGTCTTTTAAAAGTGGAGGCCCGCTATCTATCTCACCTTGGTTGCCCACACTGCCCACTGCAATCAAGCTCAAATCGAACACTGCAGACAGCGAACTGTTGAATCCCATGAAATGTGAAGTTGTTCAACTGCTCCGATCATTAACCTCCTGAGAGAACAGCTGAGTTTAAAAGTGAAAGTTGTAGCCCATGCGCCTCCCACAGACATTTTTTAAGAAGCAAATTCCAATTAGAACACCACCGACATTCAATCTGTTTACATTTCGAGGACTTTTGATTGTCATTTTCATTGGATTTCAATCATTTGAATGAGGAGAATCCGTTTTTGAAAGATTTTCTTTCTAACAAGTGAATTGCAGATAGAAAAGATGAATAAGAAATGAATGGAAAAGACGTTTGCAGGACGATGAGCAGTTGTGTCAATTCTCCGATGAAATGTTTTCCAAACAGTGAAAATGATTAACAGAAGGGAACCTTCAACTGATTTTCCTTCCAAAACAACTTCTTTGCGTCAAATTCATTCATTTCCTCTTCTTTGCAGTTCGGTTCTATCTGTATGACTTCACGAGGACAGTGGGGCATGGATTCCACGACCTGCAGCTGCCGGAGACGCCGACGGTCGGAGATCTCCGGAGAGCTCTGTCGGAGAAGGGGAAACTCCGGCCGCAGGAGGTGAAGATAGAGCAACTCACCGGCGTCTCCGAAGATGGAGAGAAAGTGTTCGGGGTGGCGGAGGAAGGAAGAGGATTCTTCACAACTGCCGCCGGGAAGGAAGTGGAAGACAGAAGAGTGAAGAATCGGCATTGGGATGAGCTGAAGAATGACAGAGAACTGCTCGTTCTTCCGCATCAACGGTGCCTGTGCCTCCGCATCGACCGACGACGATAATTGCAAGAACTTCTCCTTCTCCGCGATTGAAGATGGAAAATCAAGAAAATGAAATCTTTGATTTGTAAATAAACTTTGATTCATCTTCGCAATTTCAGTTCAGAGATTTGCGAACTTCATTTGACCGTCGGAAAACTGTGTCTGAAGGCAGACTCGAACCCGTGCCCTGTGAGTGTGTTGCCATCGCGTTGATCGTCATGTCTGTGTCACGTCGCATATAATGGCGTTTTCAGCTGAATAAGTATCGAACACGAGAGGGACTTTATCTCCCGAGATGAATTATCCATTTATACACACTACTAATATGAAGGATATCAGTAAGCCGCAATGACATCAACTTTTTGAAGGTAAAGAAACAAATTACCTGTTCACACTTTGCTCAATCACCCGATCTCTGACTTAATCAAATGCAGTTTTCACCAGACGTCGCAGTCAATTGTACAGGTGAAAATATCAAAGGAGGATTTTGATGACAATGTTCTAAAATTCAGAATGAAATGCAGAACATGATTGTCAGCAATAAAGTGGATCCGTAGACACTGGACAGGCAGGACACAAAGTACGGAAGGAGCAAGACCCGGCGGGTAATAAGCCCTCTTGCATTGCATCAGAACAGCTGCTCAAATATTATAAAAACAGGATTGACATAAGAGCTCAATATATTGAATCTTTTTAACATGTGATCTGACCGATGACCGAAACGTTCGCGGAGAAGGCAGGTTGAGAACGAAGTGAAAAAGATGCTTGAAAATAGAGGACGCTGTTATAATAGGCACAGAAATGTAGAGAAGGTGTAAATGCGATTTCGCACGATGAGATGAATCCGGCCTTCGTTCATCGAGGACAAAACCGAAGTAAAACTGGATTGATGATGATGAGGTCATCAAAACTTAATTGAATTTCAATGAATTAATTGCCTAGTTATTCCAATTTCTATTGATTGCAGACATACAAATTCAATTGTCAGTTAGTTGATTGCATCATTGTTCTGTGACTCAAATTCCAATAACAAAAATTGATTTCTCGTAAAGAAATTATCATTGTCCGGTATTAAATTATGTCAACATTATTCTGTGTGATATCTATGACTCTACAATATCAACAGGACTTATCCGACAAAGCACTTGATCAAGTATCAGGTTACACCGACAGTTCTAGTGCCTGGAAATTGTTTTGATTTCCGTTCTCAACAGTCCACTTTCCATACGGACACATGTTCAGCATTGGATAGAGTGGATGCATCACCTTGAGATTTTTCCATATCTGATGAGTTGTTATAAAATATAGCTATATACAATCGCAAAATTCGGGATGCAGTTGTTACCACACCGTGAATGATTGAGTGGGCCTGGTGTTTGTGAAACTATTTTGGATGGTGTTCTCCCAGTAATTACTACCTGCACCATCTCATACAGACTGCCACTTATTCACATCCATTGCTTTACCATAAAGTTTCGCTAGTCTTGTACTAATTGCGTGAGTGCATGTTGATGTTGGAATGCTGCAGTGTTCCCAGATCGCCTGCACACTTTTCGCTGTTTCAACAGCCAAGTTAATAATAGGCTCCTTTGGTGGTTTCATTTGCTTCAGAAGCTTCATGTGCTGAAGAGCCTCGCGTGTGGTAGGAAGAGTGTTGGCAGGCAGCTGTGCAGGATGACCCAAAACGCAGTGAGTCGTGTCCCATCGCAACATTTTGCAGAGAAACCAGTAAATGAAGAGATTAATGAAGTAGACATCATTAACATACCAAGATTAACCAACATTTCACAACCACAGATATCTATGATCGGTCTCTATAGCAACTTCTATCTCCAAATGTATAATAGCGGTTCGACGTCATCACCGTGGACAAATGAGTTGCGTCAACCTTTTAACATGAATAGATAGCAGAGCTTTCCGTAGAGTGCGGAATAGACTGGCTTGAAGGACAGCATACGCCAGAAAAATGGCCAGTAGTATAACCGACAGCAGCAAAAAGCAAACACTTCATATCAGTTTGCTCAAAGGAATATTCAATTTCATCATTGAAATCACTGTTTTTGCTAGAACTTAGTGTCTGCACTACAGTCACCAGATCTTAGTTAAAAGGGAAATAAAGAATAATGATTTGGGTCTAGCCTATCACAAAACACAGTACGCCGATGTGCAAAACACAGGACGTGTACACAAGCGGCTTATGTCAGCATTTACTCGCAATGCCACAAGATGCATTTCGCACTTTGAAGATCCTAGAAATCTGGTCCCTACAATGTTGGTTCGAATTCACGACAAGAAAGTGTCAAATTCGAAATTTGCAAAAATCACATTTTTGGTCATATTTTGAAAATTTGCAAATTTTGGAGGTCTCTCAGTAGGAGTTCGCTATCCTGAGTCATATAATTTTTTGCTTCAATCAAAAGAGGCTGTCAACATGTACTGGCACCTAGAGTTTCAAGGCTCTAGCTCATTAGGAAGTACTATGTAATACAGCTTCAACTAACGTAAACTGACGAAAAAACTAAAAAAAGAAAATTGTCAACAAATAGATGGCCACTGTGGGGATAGTAGACCTTGTCCAAATTCACTGAAATTTTGCATGTGAGTTCAAAATAGCCATAGACCAAAGACTTGAACACCCAAATTTTGATTTTCAAAATTTCGATATTTTTGATCCACCCTACTCTTCAGCTATGTTTGTAAACATTACAGCTATCGAGTTCGTGCACTGATGAAGACCTTGGGCTGTAAATTCTGGAATTTGCTGATAAGTTCAAGATTTTCTGCAAGATCAAGATGATTTGAAGATGATGAAATATGAATGAAAATGAATGAAATTTCAATATCTATGTTGCGATCGTCGGCAGGATTCTTGCGCTTGATAGTCCGTAGATGATATACTTGTATCTTGTATTCTTGTTTTCCTTTGCTCTCAATTCAAATGGGATGGCGCCGAAAAGAACGGTCAATGTCCATTTCTGGTCTGTCCTGTGAAGGTGCTTCGTTTTTGGTGAACTTGCAAATTTCTCACCTTTCTTGGAAAATGTTCAATTAAGACACGAAACTAGGTCCGTCCGTCGACGGACATTTTTGGTTTTCTTTCACACAAAGACGACTTGAAAAACTTGAAAATCAAGAAAACAATGACTTTTTGTTGTTATGAGTTTAGGGAATATCTTAGAATTAAGCCTCAGAGGTTTTCCGAAAAGCCAAATTGGGTTTCCCCCTTTCGGGGGGGGGGGGGGGGGCACACCACCCCACTCCTCGGACAGGCTGAAGAATCAAAATTTGTTTTTCAGAAAATGAGATTTCTCAACACTGCGCTGAAAAGGAAAGCTAAAAGTTCAAAATCGTATATATTCTGATATAGAAAACACGTTGATAATATTCGGTAAACAAGCATTCAAGTTTGAATTTTCACAATTCGCCAAAATGAGCTGAAAAAAGAAGAAATCTGATGAAAAAATATTGACGCTGGAAGGAGAGGACCTACAATGCACTTATCATTCATCACATAACATGTGAATTTCATGTAACATATCGTGATCTCCATTTGACTTATCACTGATCCCAATATCATATTATCACGGGAAATTAGACTCTGCAGTATTCTATCGCACGACAGTGTGTCAATTGTGTGGATAGCTGAGATGATTTGAACAAAATGTGAGCTGCGTACACATCAAGAAAACGAACACTTCGCTGACCGAGATGCCTTCAACATATGGTGGACAAATACAGTGTATAACTACTTCCTTATAATGGTCTCACGTGGATGGTAACAAAGATCAAGAGAAGATCATTCTTGAAAATGCTCGGGCTGAAATTTGTGGAGGTCGCATAGATTCGCACTGAATCATGTGCTTGATTCAGTCAAGGAAACTACGCCGATGATACTAGGTACAATATCTGGGTGTCTAACATGCAAAGCGAGCAAGACGGTTCAGCGTTGTAAGTGGTGTGGGAAGCCACTTTGCATAAATTGTGCATCATGCATGTGTCCTTAATGCCAGTCTTCCTGAGCGACAATGCTTTGTAAATTTTTGCAAGTGAGCGTGCTTTTACAGATAATGTGCACCGTTCAATAAATACGTGCATGTATAATTTTCTGTTTTCCTTTCGCGTTAATATTATTTGTATAAATGCATTAGTAGCGTTCTAGTATACACAAAGTGATTGATATCAATGAATATATGAAATTTGGTCATTTCGACCCAAACAGGATCCCACGTAAGTAAAAATTTAAAATTCATATACCACATGATAAAGGATTTGAAATGAAGCTTCATTGTGATTAATATAGTATCATCAAAAGTTAAGAACAGTCAAGAAGTTTCCGCGTAATTGATGGAAAATTAATGACACAGCTTTACTTGCAAAATTCACGTGAGTCAAATCGACCCCAATGAACATTCAAGGGTTTGTTTATGAACCTAGCACTTATATTATTATTTACTAAACGAGAGGTTCGGAAGCACAGACATTTTATGTGGATATACAGTATAATTATATAATATATTGTATAGATTGCATAACAATTAAAGTAAACATTCAAAGGAATTCAAATTCGTCTCACCTGTAATTCAGAAGAAATTACGATTTGACTTTCAAGTGTTATTACAAAGTGCGCTCCGGATCTCTCGCTGCGTTTGGCGTTCTCGATTGATAATCTGAATGATTTCTCGCTGAGATATAGATCTATGAATGTCAATCACGTGATTGTCCTTCCGATTGCCTTATCGTTTTGCTTTAAAGTCTCCGACATCGTGTAAAGCATTGAAGAATGGACAGAAAGTTTGAACGACTCAAATTGATCCAGATTTCACATTGAAGCTTGTTGCATCTATCCTGAATGTATAAAAAACTTTCGAATAATGCGGAGAATCACTTGTCGTGATAATCGAAAATTCCTCTCATACTTTGAAAGACAAATGCTAAGCTTAATATTTTGTCGAGATTAGCATGAACAGTCTGATGCATCTTTACATACGTTCTCTTCGAGAAGAAGTTTTTCTCGGATAGAAATAAAATTGCGGACTTGATGGCAATTCGCCATAAACATTACGCGGAAAAGATTCTCTATTCTCCGTAAACTACACCTTTTCCATATCTATTTCAGACATTTCCAAATGGACTTCAGATATCTTCGCAGATGAGATTGCTATATCTTGCATATTGCAGTTCGGAATATACAATACTTAAAAGAAAGGAATCAGATTAAAAATAGAAAGAGCTATGTTAATGAACAGAAAGAGCTATGTTAAAGAACAGAAAGAGCTATGTTAAAGAACACAAAGAGCTATGTTAATGAACAGAAAGAGCTATGTTAATGAACAGAAAGAGCTATGTTAAAGAACAGAAAGAGCTATGTTAATGAACAGAAAGAGCTATATTAATGAACAGAAAGAGCTATGTTAATGAACAGAAAGAGCTATGTTAATGAACAGAAAGAGCTTTGTTAATGAACAGAAAGAGCTATATTAATGAACAGAAAGAGCTATGTTAATGAACAGAAATAAAAAAAAAATAAAAAAAAAGAGCTATGTTAATGAACAGAAAGAGCTATGTTAATGAACACAAAGAAAACAAAGGGGGGGGGGGGGGGGGGGGGGCTATGTTGAAGAACAGAAAGAGCTATAATAATGAACAGAAAGAGCTATGTTAATGAACAGAAAGAGCTATGTTAATGAACAGAAAGAGCTATGTTAAAGAACAGAAAGAGCTATGTTAATGAACAGAAAGAGCTATGTTAATGACAGAAGAGCTCTGTTAATGACAGAAAGAGCTATGTTAATGAACAGAAAGAGCTATGTTAATGAACACAAAGAGCTATGTTAATGAACACAAAGAGTTATGTTAAAGAACAGAAAGAGCTATGTTAAAGAACAGAAAGAGCTATGTTAAAGAACAGAAAGAGCTATGTTAATGAACAGAAAGAGCTATGTTAATGAACAGAAAGAGCTATGTTAATGAACAGAAAGAGCTATGTTAATGAACACAAAGAGTTATGTTAAAGAACAGAAAGAGCTATGTTAAAGAACAGAAAGAGCTATGTTAAAGAACAGAAAGAGCTATGTTAATGAACAGAAAGAGCTATGTTAATGAACAGAAAGAGCTATGTTAATGAACAGAAAGAGCTATGTTAACGAACAGAAAAAGCTATGTTAATGAACAGAAAGAGCTATGTTAAAGAACAGAAAGAGCTATGTTAAAGAACACAAAGAGCTATGTTAAAGAACAGAAAGAGCTATGTTAAAGAACAGAAAGAGCTATGTTAAAGAACAGAAAGAGATATGTTAATGAACAGAAAGAGCTATGTAAATGAACAGAAAGAGCTATGTTAATGAAACAGAAAGAGCTATATTAATGAACAGAAAGAGTATGTTAATGAACAGAAAGAGCTATGTTAAAGAACAGAAAGAGCTATGTTAATGAACAGAAAGAGCTATGTTAAAGAACAGAAAGAGCTATGTTAATGAACAGAAAGAGCTATGTTAAAGAACAGAAAGAGCTATGTTAATGAACACAAAGAGTTATATTAATGAACAGAAAGAGCTATGTTAATGAACAGAAAGAGCTATATTAATGAACAGAAAGAGCTATGTTAATGAACAGAAAGAGCTATGTTAAAGAACAGAAAGAGCTATGTTAATGAACAGAAAGAGCTATGTTAAAGAACAGAAAGAGCTATGTTAATGAACAGAAAGAGCTATGTTAAAGAACAGAAAGAGCTATGTTAATGAACACAAAGAGCTATGTTAAAGAACAGAAAGAGCTATGTTAATGAACAGAAAGAGCTATGTTAAAGAACAGAAAGAGCTATGTTAAAGAACAGAAAGAGCTATGTTAAAGAACAGAAAGAGCTATGTTAAAGAACAGAAAGAGCTATGTTAATGAACAGAAAGAGCTATGTTAAAGAACAGAAAGAGCTATGTTAAAGAACAGAAAGAGCTATGTTAAAGAACAGAAAGAGCTATGTTAAAGAACAGAAAGAGCTATGTTAATGAACAGAAAGAGCTATGTTAATGAACAGAAAGAGCTATGTTAATGAACACAAAGAGTTATGTTAAAGAACAGAAAGAGCTATGTTAAAGAACACAAAGAGCTATGTTAAAGAACACAAAGAGCTATGTTAATGAACAGAAAGAGCTGTGTTAATGAACAGAAAGAGCTATGTTAATGAACAGAAAGACCTATGTTAATGAACAGAAAGAGCTATGTTAAAGAACACAAAGAGCTATGTTAATGAACAGAAAGAGCTATGTTAGAGAACAAAAAGAGCTATGTTAATGAACAGAAAGAGCTATGTTAAAGAAAAGAAAGAGCTATGTTAATGAACACAAAGAGTTATGTCAAAGAACAGAAAGAGCTATGTTAAAGAACAGAAAGAGCTATGTTAAAGAACAGAAAGAGCTATGTTAATGAACAGAAAGAGCTATGTTAATGAACACAAAGAGCTATGTTAATGAACACAAAGAGTTATGTTAAAGAACAGAAAGAGATATGTTAATGAACAGAAAGAGCTATGTTAATGAACAGAAAGAGCTATGTTAATGAACAGAAAGAGCTATGTTAATGAACAGAAAGAGCTATGTTAAAGAACAGAAAGAGCTATGTTAATGAACAGAAAGAGCTATGTTAAAGAACAGAAAGAGCTATGTTAATGAACACAAAGAGTTATGTTAAAGGGATATAAAATAACCAGAAAGACTATGTTAAAGAACAAGAAAGAGCTATGTTAAAGAACAGAAAGAGCTATGTTAATGAACAGAAAGAGCTATGTTAATGAAACAGAAAGAGAAAGAGCTATGTTAATGAACACAAAGAGTTATGTTATAGAACAGGAAAGAGCTATGTTAAAGAACAGAAAGAGCTATGTTAATGAACAGAAAGAGCTATGTTAATGAACAGAAAGAGCTATGTTAATGAAACACAAAGAGTCAGAGTTATGTTAAAGAACAGAAAGAGCTATGTTAAAGAACAGAAAGAGCTATGTTAAAGAACAGAAAGAGCTACGTTAATGAACAGAAAGCGCTATATTAATGAACAGAAAGAGCTATGTTAATGAACAGAACGAGCTATATTAATGAACAGAAAGAGCTATATTAATGAACAGAGAGAGCTATGTTAAACAACAGAAAGAGCTATGTTAATGAACAGAAAGAGCTATGTTAAAGAACAGAAAGAGCTATGTTAATGAACAGAAAGAGCTATGTTAGAGAACAGAAAGAGCGATGTTAAAGAACACAAAGAGCTATGTTAAAGAACAGAAAGAGCTATGTTAAAGAACAGAAAGAGCTATGTTAAAGAACAGAAAGAGCTTTGTTAATGAACAGAAAGAGCTATATTAATGAACAGAAAGAGCTATGTTAATGAACAGAAAGAGCTATGTTAATGAACAGAAAGAGCTATGTTAATGAACACAAAGAGCTATGTTGAAGAACAGAAAGAGCTATAATAATGAACAGAAAGAGCTATGTTAATGAACAGAAAGAGCTATGTTAATGAACAGAAAGAGCACGCCTATGTTAATGAACACAAAGAGTTATGTTAAAGAACAGAAAGAGCTATGTTAAAGAACAGAAAGAGCGATGTTAAAGAACACAAAGAGCTATGTTAAAGAACAGAAAGAGCTATGTTAAAGAACAGAAAGAGCTATGTTAAAGAACAGAAAGAGCTTTGTTAATGAACAGAAAGAGCTATGTTAATGAACAGAAAGAGCTATGTTAATGAACAGAAAGAGCTATGTTAAAGAACAGAAAGAGCTATGTTAAAGAACAGAAAGAGCTATGTTAATGAACACAAAGAGTTATGTTAAAGAACAGAAAGAGCTATGTTAAAGAACAGAAAGAGCTATGTTAATGAACAGAAAGAGCTATGTTAATGAACAGAAAGAGCTATGTTAATGAACACAAAGAGTTATGTGAAAGAACAGAAAGAGCTATGTTAAAGAACAGAAAGAGCTATGTTAATGAACAGAAAGAGCTATGTGAATGAACAAAAAGAGCTATTGGGGGGTTAATGAACACAAAGAATTATGTTAAAGAACAGAAAGCCTGCGCAGCTATGTTAAATACTCGAGAGAACAGAAAGAGCTATGTTAAAGAACAGAAAGAGCTATGTTAATGAACAGAAAGAGCTATATTACTGAACAGAAAGAGCTATGTTAATGAACAGAAAGAGCTATATTAATGAACAGAAAGAGCTATATTAATGAACAGAGAGAGCTATGTTAAAGAACTGAAAAGAGCTATGTTAAGGAAGAGAAGGAGCAATGTTAAAGAACAGAAAGAGCTATGTTAATGAAGAGAAGGAGCTATGTTAAAGAACAGAAAGAGCTATGTTAATGAACAGAAAGAGCTATGTTAAAGAACAGAAAGAGCTATAATAAAGAACAGAAAGAGCTATATTAATGAACAGAAAGAGCTATGTTAAAGAACAGAAAGAGCTATGTTAAAGAACACAAAGAGCTATGTTAATGAACAGAAAGAGCTACGTTAAAGAACAGAAAGAGCTATGTTAATGAACACAAAGAGTTATGTTAAAGAACAGAAAGAGCTATGTTAAAGAACAGAAAGAGCTATGTTAATGAACACAAAGAGCTATGTTAATAAACAGAAAGAGCTATGTTAAAGAACAGAAAGAGCTATGTTAAAGAACAGAAAGAGCTATGTTAATGAACACAAAGAGCTATGTTGAAGAACAGAAAGAGCTATGTTAATGAACAGAAAGAGCTATGTTAAAGAACAGAAAGAGCTATGTTAATGAACAGAAAGAGCTATGTTAATGAACAGAAAGAGCTATGTTAATGAACAGAAAGAGCTATGTTAATGAACAGAAAGAGCTATGTTAATGAACACAAAGAGTTATGTTAAAGAACAGAAAGAGCTATGTTAAAGAACACAAAGAGGTATGTTAAAGAACACAAAGAGCTATGTTAATGAACAGAAAGAGCTATGTTAATGAACAGTAAGAGCCATGTTAATGAACAGAAAGAGCTATGTTAAAGAACAGAAAGAGCTATGTTAAAGAACAGAAAGAGTTATGTTAATGAACACAAAGAGTTATGTTAAAGAACAGAAAGAGCTATATTAAAGAACAGAAAGAGCTATGTTAATGAACAGAAAGAGCTATGTTAATCAACAGAAAGAGCTATGTTAATGAACACAAAGAGTTATGTTAAAGAACAGAAAGAGCTATGTTAAAGAACAGAAAGAGCGATGTTAAAGAACACAAAGAGCTATGTTAAGGAACAGAAAGAGCTATGTTAAAGAACAGAAAGAGCTATGTTAAAGAACAGAAAGAGCTTTGTTAATGAACAGAAAGTGGCTTGTTAATGACAGAAAGAGCTATGTTAATGAACAGAAAGAGCTATGTTAATGAACAGAAAGAGCTATGTTAAAGAAACAGAAAAGAGCTATGTTAAAGAACAGAAAGAGCTATGTTAATGAACACAAAGAGTTATGTTAAAGAACAGAAAGAGCTATGTTAAAGAACTGAAAGAGCTTGTTATATGAACAGAAAGAGCTATGTTAATGAACAGAAAGAGCTATGTTAATCAACAGAAAGAGCTATGTTAATGAACACAAAGAGTTATGTTTAAGAACAGAAAGAGCTATGTTAAAGAACAGAAAGAGCTATGTTAATGAACAGAAAGAGCTATGTGAATGAACAAAAAGAGCTATGTTAATGAACACAAAGAGTTATGTTAAAGAACAGAAAGAGCTATGTTAAAGAACAGAAAGAGCTATGTTAAAGAACAGAAAGAGCTATGTTAATGAACAGAAAGAGCTATATTACTGAACAGAAAGAGCTATGTTAATGAACAGAAAGAGCTATATTAATGAACAGAAAGAGCTATATTAATGAACAGAGAGAGCTATGTTAAAGAACAGAAAGAGCTATGTTAATGAAGAGAAAGAGCTATGTTAAAGAACAGAAAGAGCTATGTTAATGAACAGAAAGAGCTATGTTAAAGAACAGAAAGAGCTATAATAAAGAACACAAAGAGCTATGTTAAAGAACAGAAAGAGCTATGTGAAAGAACAGAAAGAGCTATGTTAAAGAACAGAAAGAGCTATGTTAATGAACAGAAAGAGCTACGTTAAAGAACAGAAAGAGCTATGTTAATGAACACAAAGAGTTATGTTAAAGAACAGAAACAAAAAAAAAAAAGAAAAAAAAAAAAAAAAAAAAAAAAATAAAAAAAAAAAATCAAAACAAAAAAAAAAAAAAAAAGAGCTATGTTAAAGAACAGAAAGAGCTATGTTAATGAACACAAAGAGCTATGTTAATAAACAGAAAGAGCTATGTTAAAGAACAGAAAGAGCTATGTTAATGAACACAAAGAGCTATGTTGAAGAACAGAAAGAGCTATGTTAATGAACAGAAAGAGCTATGTTAAAGAACAAATAAAAAAGAGAAAAAACAATAAAAAAATAAAAAAAAAAAAAAAACAACAATAAAAAAAAATAAAAAAAAAAAAAGTTATCTCGTAATGGTATTTTGAGGTGATTTATCAGTGAATTAAAAATGAAAGAGCTATGTTAAAGAACAGAAAGAGCTATGTTAATGAACGGAAAGAGCTATGTTAGAGAACAGAAAGAGCTATGTTAATGAACAGAAAGAGCTATGTTAAAGAACAGAAAGAGCTATGTTAATAAACAGAAAGAGCTATGTTAAAGAACAGAAAGAGCTATGTAATGAACACGAAAGAGCTATTTAATGAACAGAAAGAGCAATGTTAATGAACACAAAGAGTTGATGTTAAAGAACAGAAAGAGGCTATGTTTAAGAACGAAAGAAGCTATGTAATGAACAGAAAGAGCTATGTTAATGAACGAGAAAGAGCTATGTTAATGAACAGAAAGAGCTATGTTAATAAACAGATGTTAAGAACAGAAGAGCTATGTTAAAGAACAGAAAGAGCTATGTTAAAGAACAGAAAGAGCTATGTTAATGAACAGAAAGAGCTATGTTAATGAACACAAAGAGTTATGTTAAAGAACAGAAAGAGCTATGTTAAAGAAACAGAAAGAGCTATAGATAATGAACAGAAGGAGCTAATGTTAAAGAACAGAAAGAGCTTAAGTAAATGAACACAAAGAGTTATGTTAAGAACAGAAAGAGCTATGTTAATGAACAGAAAGAGCTATGTTAATGAACAGAAAGAGCTATGTTAATGAACACAAAGAGTTATGTTAAAGAATATAAAGAGCTATGTTAAAGAACAGAAAGAGCTATGTTAAAGAACAGAAAGAGCTATGTTAAAGAACAGAAAGAGCTATATTAATGAACAGAAAGAGCTATGTTATTGAACAGAAAGAGCTATATTAATGAACAGAAAGAGCTATGTTAAAGTAAACAGAAAGAGCTATGTTAAATGAACAGAAGGAGCTATGTTAAAGAACAAGAAAGAGCTATGTTATATGAACTCAAAGAGTTATAGTTAATGAACAGAATAGAGCTATGTTAAAGAACAGAAAGAGCTATGTTTAATGAACAGAAAGAGCTTTGGTAATGAACACAGGAAAAAAGAGTTATGTTTTAATGAACAGAAAGAGCTATGTTAATGAATCAGAAAGAGCTATGTTAAAGAACAGAAAGAGCGGTTGGGTGGAGAGGTGTGGGTGGGTCGAGGTGGTTGAGTGATGTCGGGCTGGTGACGAAGCCCGTGTGGTAGGTGGTGTGACGTGCGATGGGGGGTGGGTTGTGGGGTGTGGTGGGGTGTGGGTGGCGGGGTGGTGGAAGGGGGGGTGTGGTGTAGTGGAGAAAATGTGTGTGTGCCGGTGCGCGGGGAGGCGGCCCCGGTTGGGGGTGAGGGGTGGCGGGTGGTTGTGGCGCGGTGTGCGTGGGTGGGGGTTCGTGATGTGGATCGGAGGGGGTGGGGCGTGGGGAGAGGTGGGTCTGGGGTGGGTGCGGTGCGCGTGGGGGTGCGGTGGCGCCCGTGGTAGGTGATGGTGGGCAGTGGATCGATGTTAGAAGTGGGTTGACGTAGTGGGAGGTGCCGGGAGGAAGAGTGGGTCGAGGTGAGGAGGTGGGGGGCGCCGGAAGTGGGTGGGGGTGGGAGGTGGTGTGTGTGTGGGCGGGTGGGGGGTTGGCGCGTGGGTGCTGTGGCTGGGTGGTCTGTGGTGGTCGTGGTACTACGGCCGCCGGTGGTGGGGTGGTGGGGTGCTGGGTGGGGGTGGGACGCGGTGCTTGGACTGGGTGGGGGTGGTGCTGGGGTGGGGGGATGGCGTGGGTGGGGAGATGGAGTAGGGTTATGTGTGGGGTGGGAGTGGGGGGTGTGAGGTGGGTGGGTGGGGGGGGGGGGTGTATGTGATTTTGGGGTGCGTGCGAGCGGGGCGGGCGGGGCGGGTGTCTGGCGGGTGGGTAGGTGGGGTGGTGGGTGGTGCCGTTGGGTGGGTGGTGCGTGGTGCGGCAGTGGGGAGTGCCTCGGGTGCAAGTGGTGGTGAGTTGGGGTGGCGGTGCGTGTGTCGGGGTGGGTGCTGCTGGTTGAGTAGTGGGTGGTGGGGGTGGGGTGGGGTGGTGGGGTGGTTCTGGGTGGTGACTTGTGGGTGAACCCGGTGAGTGGGCAGGGGCGGGTGTGGGTGTGGGGGGGGTGGCGTGAGGTGAGTGAGGTGTGGTGGTGTGGGGGGTGCCCGGGAGACGGTGGGGGTGTGTGGTGGGGTGGCGGGCCTTGAGTCGTGAGGGGGTTCCATGGAGTGGCACTGAAGTGGGCCGGTGGGGAGTGGGGGTGTGGGGTGGGGGGGGAGTGGGGAAGTGGGGGCGTGATCGAGCGGTGTCATGGGGTAGAGGGTGGGGTGTGGTGGTGGGGGCGGGCTCGGGGGGGGTGGGGTGTCAAGGGGGGTGCATACGTGGGGGAGTGACAGGTAGGGTGGGGGGTGGTGGGGGTGGGGGGCGTGGATGTGTGGGTTGGGGCGAGGTGGGGTTGGGTGAGGTGGGGTGGTGTGGGGGTGGTGGTGGGGTAGCCGCTGGGTGCGTCGGTGGGTGGGCGCGTGTGGGGGTGGGAGTCGGCGAAGACTGTTGCGGTCGGTGGGGTGTCGTGGGTGCGGGGTGTGTGGCAGGTGGGGGTGGGGTATGGTGGGTGTGGTGGGTGCAATGGGTTTGCCGTGGTGCAAGCGGTCGGCCCGGTGGGGGGTGGGGGTTGGGTGTGGGCGTGTGGGGGGCTTGACGTGTGGGGGTGGGAGTGGGCGTGGGGCGGCCACGTCGATAAGAGGTGGGGGGGTGGTGGCTGGAGAGGTACCCCCCCCCCCCGGGTGGGGGTTGAGTGCGTGCCGTGGGGTGATGGGGTGGTGGATGTGGGCGTGGGGGGGTGCGGTGTGGTGGCTTGTGGGTGTGGTGACGAGTGAAGCGGTGGCACGTGTGAGAGTGGTGGGTTGTTGGGTGGGGTGTTGGGGTCCGGGAGGGATGGGGTGTGGGTGGCACGGGGGGCTTGGTGGGGGGGTGTTGGTGTTCTGGGGTCGTGGTGGTGTGGGTGGAACGTGCTGGGTGGGGGGTGGTGGGCAGGACGGGGGGGGGGTGCTGGTGGAGTGGAGTGTGGCCGCGGTGGGTGATTTGGGTGGGGGGTGGGGGGTCGGTGAGGGGTGGGTCCAAACGGTGGGGCGGGATAGGGGGGGGGGGGGGTCATGCGTGGGCCCTGGTGCGGTGGTTTGTGGAACGATCGCGTGGGGGGGGGAGTGGTGGGGTAGTGTATGTGGTTATGGATGGGGGGTGGTGCGGGGTGGGTGTCTGTGGTTCGCGGTGGCGCGGGCTAGCGGTGGGGGCGATCGGTGGTGTGGGGGGGTGTGGTGGGGGTGAGGAGCAGTGAGTCATGGGGGCAGAGTGGGGTGGGCGGGTGTGGCTGGGTGGTGCTCCGGGGTGGTGGGGTGGTGGTGGTGTGTGGTGAGTGGTGGGGAGTCGTGCGGTGTCGTGGTGTGTTTCGTGGGGCTAGTGCGGGTCGGGGTGGGGGATGACGTGTGGGGTGGGGCGGCGTGTGGGTGGTTGGTGTTGTGGTTACGTGAGGGTGGGGTGGGGGTTGTGGGCAGGGTGGATTTAGCCAAAGTTGGGGGCAACGTGGGGGAGGGTGGTCCGTAGGGGCGTGGGTGGGTGCGGGTGGGCGTGGTTGGTGGTGGGGGGGGTGGTTGAGCTCCGCGCGCCCCCCGCCCTCCCTCCCGCACGCCTCACCCCCCCCCCCCCGGGACAGGGTGTGTGTGGTGGCGTGGGGGGTGGATGGTGAGTTGGCGGGCGTGGGGAATGGTGTGTGGTCGGGGTTGGTGGTGTGGGCCCGTGTGTGCGGTGCGGTCGGTGGTTGGGTGGGGGTGAGGGGCGGAGCGTGTAGGCGTGGGGTGGCTGGTTGGGAGGGTGGGCTCGTGGGCGTGGGGCTGGGTTGTGTAGCGTGGGTGCGACCGCGGGCGGGCGCGGTGGGGGTCGTGCAGCGGAGTCGTGTGGGTGTGAGGTGGTGGGGCTGTGCGTGGTGCTCCCGGTGGGGCGGTGATGTGGGTTAGATGGTAGTGGTGTGGTGGGTGGTGGGCGGAGGGGGTCGTGCTGTCAGTCGGGTGGTGTGGTGTGAGAGTGGTAGGGGGGTGGTGGGTCGGTGGGCTTGTGGGGGCGTGGGTGCGTGGGTGAGTGTGGGGTTGCGGTGGTGCAGGGTGGTGCGTGGGGGGGGTTGCGTGGGTGGTGCTCTTGTGGCGGTTGGTGTGGTGGGGTGGGTGGGGTTGGTGCCAGGTGGCGGTGGGGCGGTGCGGTGGGTGTGGGGTCGTAGCGGGTGGCGGGGGGCCGCGTCGGGGTGGCGCGGCTGGATGTAGTGTGGGTGGAGGCGTGGTAGTGTTAGGTGTGGGTTGGGTGGGGTGGGTGTGTGTGTGGAGTGGTGCTGTGGGTGGGGGCGTGGTCGGTTGGGGAGTGCGTTGGGGCGGTGGGGTGGGGTGATGGGGGGCGTGTTGGGGTGGTGTGTTAACGGTGGAGGTGGGGGGTGTGGGGACCGTGGGTGTCGGTGTAGGTGGGGGTGGGTAACGTGGCCCTGCGTACGTCGGGGTTGGCAGGTGAGTGGGGGGTGGTGGGTGGTGGTGGGCGCTGTAGAGGGGTGGGTGCGTGGGTCATACGTGTGTGGGGGGTTTTTGGGGGGAGCCGTTGCTGTGGTTAGGCTGCCGGGCGTGCATGCGGGTGGTGCGGCGGGGGGGCGTTGTGGTGTTTGGGGGGTGGGGAGGGCGAGGGTGGTCACGGTGGCAGGTAGTTGCATTGAGTGGGGGGTGGGGGAGGGAGGGTGGGGGGTAGGGGTGTGGTGTTGGCGTGTGGTGTGCGGGGGTGGGGTTGCGGGTCGGTGGACCGCGTGGATGAGGGTGGGTGGGCTGGCGTGTGGGGGTCGGAGTTGTAGACGTGTGGGTCGGGTGTGGGAGGGTGAGTGAGGTTCTGGGGGCAGGCTGGGAGGGTGATGTCTTGCGTTCGTGGTGATGGTGAGGCGGGGCGGGTGGCGGAGTCTGTGATATGGGGAGTGGTGGGGGGGGAGTCGGGATGTGCGGTGGGGAGGGTGGCGTGTTGAGTGGGTTGCGAGGGGTGGTGCGTCTTGTGGTGGCGGTGGGATGCGGTGTGGTGTTTGGGTTGTGGTAGAAGTGGGCTGGGCTGGGAGAAGGAAGCTCGTGGATGTTGGCGAGGGGGCAGTGTGAGGGGGGTGAAACGTGGGTGGGGGGGCGGGGTATGTGTGGGGGTTTTGCGGTGGTGGAGGCGGTGGGGGAGTGCTGCTGACAGTACAGTGGGATTTGTGGTAGGGTGTCAGTGGTTGTTGTTTTTTGTTGGGCGGGGAGGGTTCTTTTTGCGGTGAGCGTGCCGGTAGCCGTGGGGTGCGGTGCGGTGGGGGGGGTGTGGGTGGCGATGGCTGTGGGTGGTCGTGGGGGGTGGGGAAGTGGTGCTGTGTAGCCGATGTGCGTGGGCTGTAGGAGTTGGGTAAGGGTGGCGGTGGATGGGGACGTTGTGGGGTGGTGAAAGGATGCGGTGGGGTTGTTGTGGTGGGTGCGGGAGAGCGTGGTTCGGGCGGGGAGTATTAGCGGACTGGGCTGGAGGTGTGGTGGGTCGAGCGGTGGGCGTCGCGCGCTGGCGGCCGTGCGCTAGAGGGCGGGTGCGGTAGTGCGCACTCGGTGTCGTGTGGCTGTGGGGGGTTGGTGGGGGGACGTCTGAGGCGGTGCGGTGGGGGTGGGTGCCGTGGATGGATTCGCGAGTGTGTTTCCGAGTGGCCGCGGGAAGTGCTGTATGTGTGTCGGATGGGGGTGGGCTCTGGTGGCGAGGTGGGGGCGTGGGGGTGCGGAGGGGGGAAGTGGAGTAGTGATGGACTGTGGGAGGTTGCGGGTGGGTGGGGTGGTGGGATTGGGGTGGGGTGGGGGTGGAGTGGGCATGTGGTGAAGACGGTGGTGTGGCGGCGTGGGTGGGGCGGAGTTGGGGTGCGTTAAGCGTGGTGGGTGGGAGGTGGTGTGGTGGGGGGTGGAAGTGGGTGTGTAGCCGTGCTTGCGGTGCAGAGTGGGGTTGGGGGTGAATGAGGCGTGTGGTGCTGGGGGTGGATTCCGGTGGGGCAGGTGTTTGTAGCAGTGGGGGTCGGGTCGTGGGGGTTTTCGTTCGGGGGGTGCCGTGGGGTGGGAGGGTGGTTGGACACGCGGGGACGGTGGTGCGTGTGGGGGCGTGCGGGGTGGGCCGGTGTGGGAGGTGTGTGGGTTGAGATGATGTGGGGTAAGTGGTGGGGGGTGGGGGTGTGGCCCCTATAAAGGGTGGGGTGCGGGGCGGCGGCGTGGTCTGGTGGAGGGGTTCGGTGGTGGGGGAGTGGTGGGGCTTGTATAGGTGTGGGTAGGTGGTGGTGTGGGGTTAGGTGCGGAGGGGTTGGGGGAGGTGGGTGGGGTTTGAGTGGGTGTGGGCGTGGTCGGCTGGTGTGCGGTGGGTTGAGTACGGGTGGGGAGGGGTTGGCGTACGGGTGGAAGAGGGCGTGCGGGGGGCCCAGAGGTGGGGTGGGGCGTGGTGGGTACGGCGGTGGGTGGGGCGTGGGGTAAGGTGGGTTTGAATGTGGGGTGGCAGGGTGGTGGTATCGTGGTCGGGGCTGTGGGGGTGGGGCGTCCGGTTGGTGGACCGTGGTGTGGGGGGTGGGGTCCCTCGCGTTGGGTGGTGGGGTGGTGGGCAGTGGGTGGAGGGTGGGGGTGGGTTTGGGAGGTGTCGGGTGCAGAACTGTGGAGGTGGGGTAGGGTTGGTGTGGTGTTGTGTTAACGTGGTGGTATGGTGGGGGCCTAAGTGGGGGGGGTGGGGGTGGTGTGGGGGGTGGTGGTGTGGTGGGTGCGTCGTGAGGGTGTGTTGTGGGGTAGACGGGGGTGCGGGGGCTCGTGGGGGGGGGACGGTGGGGTGGGTGGGGATACGTGGTGGTTGGGGTAGTGGTGGCGTCGTTGGGATGCGCGGGACCTGTGCCAGGGGTGGGGGTGGGGATGGTCCGAGACTACAGGGGGTGTGGGGGGGTTCACGTGGTCGGTGTGGACTGCGTGGGTCGGGCTGCGTGGGGTGGGGGTGGAGGTCGTGTGAGGTCAGTGGGGCGGCCGTCGGGTCCAGGCGTGCGGGCGTCGGTGGTGGGTGCGGGTGGGTGTGAGGTGTGGCCAGGTGGCGTGCGGTGGCTAGGTGGGAGTTCGAGTGGCGGCAGTGGAGTGTTTCGGGGGGGGGGGCTGTCGGCGTGGTGCGTGGTGGCGTGGTGGTGGTGTCAGGACGGTGGGGTGTCAGGGTGTGGGCTTAGTGGCTGGGGCGTGGGTGTGATGGTGCATCGACGTGGTTGACCGGTGGGGGGGGGGGGGGTTTGGGAGGGTGGTGGAGGCGTTGGTAGGCGGGCTTTGACTGGTAGGGAGTGGACTGCTTGGTGGGGGGGGTTAGGTGGTCTGGTGTGGGTGGGGGGGTCGGTGGGTGGGGGTGGGGGTTGTGGGGGAATGTGGTGGAGGTGTGCGGGCAGTGGGCGGATGGGCGTAGAGTGGGGTGGGAGTGAAGGAGTGTGCATTGGGCTGGTGGGGTCGGAGTTTGTCGGTGGTGGGTGCGGGGTGGGGGTGTGGTGAAGAGCCCGTGGGAGTGTGGGGGGGTGGCTGGGGGGGATTGGGGTGATGGGGCGGGCTCTGGTAGTGGTCCAGTTGGGTGCCGCTGCCGGGGGTCCGGTGAGGGGTTGGTTCTGTGGGGTGCTGTGAGGACGGTCGTGGGGGGGGTGCGCCTGAGTCGGTGGGTAGGTGTGGGTGGTGGTGGGGTGCGGGTCCGTGGAGAGTGGGGTGTGTGTGGAGTGGAGTGTGGACGGGCGTGGGTAACCGCGTGGTTCCCGTGGTGCGGGGCCCCGTGAGGGGTTCGAAAAGTGTGACCGGGTGTGGTTCCGGGGGTTATCGTGGCGGGGATGGGGTGTGGTGCTGTGGCGGTTGTGGGTGGTGGGTGGTGCGTAGACAATGGGTGGGGGGTGGGGTGTGGGTGTCCGTGGTGGCGGGGTGTGGGGGGTGTTTGTGGGGAGCGGGGGTGGCGACTAGGAGGTGTCGTGGTTGGTGGTGGGTGGGCTGATGCTTAGATGCGTGGGGTGGGTTTTGGGCGTTGGTGTTTGTTTGTTGTTATTTAGTTAGTGTGAGGGTTTGGGGGTACAGGGGTAGCGTATAGGGTTTAGTGTTGTTTTGTGAAGGAATGGGGTGGCAGTGGAACACACAGGATGGGTTTGCGGAGGAAATGTGATTATGGTGTCAGTCCCGTAGTGGGGAGGGGGCTATGCGTATGTGGGTGAAGCGTAGGGTCGTTCTGATCGGAGTGCGGCGCTTTGTTGCGCATTCCGTAGCACACTGTGCCCCCTCCCCCACCCCCCCTTTCCGTGCTGCCCCCCCCCCCCCCCCCCGCCCACCCCCGGGTGGTTGCTGTGGGATGTCGTTGTGTTTTGGTCGCGGTGCAGTGGTAGGGCTAATTTTATTGCGTTGGGGTGATGTGGTTGAGTTTTATGGGGTTATCTTAGACTTGTATGCCACGCGATGTATCAGGGGGGTGAGTATGTGGTATGTGGTAGGTTGTGGATTCTTTTGTTTATTTGGGGGTGTGAGCGTCGTCGGCGGTAGTCTTGGGGAGTGGTTTCCTTGGGTGTGTTTGTGGTATGTATGTAATTTTTTCCGTTGAGTTTGTAGGGGACGTGTATATGTGGGGGGGGTGATTGGAGGTTGGAGGTGTTGGGGGGGAGTGTCTTGGGGGTTAACGGGTTTTTGGGTGACTCACGAGGGGAGTGGGTGAGTTCCCGCTTATAATGGGAGGGGGTTGTCTCAGGGTGTTTAGGGTGAGGTGTTTTAGTGGGTTGGGTTTCAAAGAGGGTTGGTCAGGATCGGTGGGTTGATGGGTCGTGAGGGAGCTAGATTGGCGTGGGTTGATGTGAGTGCTATGGTTATGGGGGGGGTTGGAGGCGTGTCTTTCGTGGGGGTTTCCGTGAGGGCGGGAGATGGTTGGTAGGTGAGGGACGCGGGGAGCTTAGGTAGGGGGGTTTGGCCTCTTTTTCCCTGTTTAGGGGGGCGGCGGTGGTGGTCGATAATGGTGTGCGTTGTGTGTGATTGTGTTTGGGTTGGGTGTGGGGGGCGGGGAGCTTATGGGAGGGATCGTGAGGTGCGCTGTGGATGTGCAGAGAGGTTAGGGGCTTGGTGTGGGTGGTGCATGTGCTGTGGGGGTAGGGTAGGTGGTGGTGGGAGGCGGGAGGTGGTGTGTTTGTGGGCGTGTGGGGAAGGTGGGGGCGGGTCATGGGGATGGCGCGGTTGGGGGTTGGGGTGGGGTTTTGGGCGGAGGCGGGGGTGGGGGGGTGGGGTGGGCAGGGGTGTGTGGAGCGGGTGGGTGGTGTGGTTGGCGGGTTGGGCTAGAGGCGGTGGGGGGGGGTGGTGGTACATTGCATGATGGGTAGGGGAGCAATTATTCTGGTGGGGTATTTTAGTGAGTGGCGAGAGCTCATGTGGGGGGGGGCGGGGGGGGTATGGTGGGGTGTGCGTCTGTGAGGAGCGGTTGCGGATGTTAGGTCGTAGTGGGTTCGGGGGTGGGGTGTGGGGTGGGCCGTGTGGGTCGCGGGGTCGCTTGGTTTGGGATTGTGGGGGGTTGGCGCTCGGTGTGGAGAGGATGGGGGCTCGGGCTGCGGTGGTGGGTGGGTGGGGGGGTATGCTTCGGGGTATCGATGGAGCGATCGGGGGCTTGTGGGGGGGGTGGCTGGTGGTGGATGATGTGTTAGGGGCGGGGGTAGGAGAGGGGGAGTGGGTGGTGTTGGGAGAGGGGTGATAGGGAGGTTGGGCGGGAGGGGGGGGGCCGTCGCAAGCAGGGGATTTGTGAGGGGGAGCGAAGAGCTGGTTTTGTGTTGCGGTGCTATGTTTCGGTTTTAGTGCCTGCGTCTCGGGGGTTAGTTGCGGTGGGGGGGTTGTATTTAGGGGGTAGTTGTTCTGGGTGTTTTGTGGGGGGGAGTGAGATGCGGGGTGTTTGTGTTATGGGTTGGGTGGTGCTGTAGCTGCTGGGTTAGGTTGGGGTATTGTTGATTGCTTATGGGTGAGGCGGGGTGATTGGGAGATGTTTAGGTTATAGCAGGTGTGTTGGGCTCGATGTTTTTAGTGTTTATGGGTGTGGCGTATGGGGTTTTTTGGGTGGTGATATGGGGGGGGAACCCATGGGGGTATTTGGGTATTATTTTATGTGTCGGGGAGGATGGGTGTGTATGTACATTGGGGGATGGGTAGGGGGAGCGGTGGTTGGTTAAATGATGGCGCTGAGCTTAGTCGCGTTTTTGGTGTGGGGGATTGTTTTTGTTAGGGTGCTGGTTGAGTTGTGTTTTTTATCTTGGTTTCTGATGAGCTGGAGG
The DNA here is from genome assembly GCA_907163375.1 of Prostheceraeus crozeri. Lineage (NCBI taxonomy): Eukaryota > Metazoa > Platyhelminthes > Polycladida > Euryleptidae > Prostheceraeus > Prostheceraeus crozeri. Next base: position 37,162 of record CAJQUW010002893.1, on the reverse strand, counting down.
ATGTTAGAGGGGAGTGAGTTGTTGGCGGGTGGATGCTTTATGGGTTGTGTAGATAGAGGTATTGGACGGTATTGGGGGGTATGGGTGGGTTGGGGATGGGCGCTTCGGGTTCTGGTGGGGGGGAGTATGGGGGAGTGAGCGGTTTGGGGGAGGGTAGTGCGGGTTGGGGCTGGGGGAGTGATGTGACTTGAGAATGGTGTGTTGTAGGGAGCAGGAGGGTTGGATGTATCCTGGATGTGTGGGGAGCATTGGTTTTTGGAGGTGAAGTCGGGGAGGAGAGTGTGGCGTGGTGGGGACGAGGTGGGTGAGGTGGGGAGGGGAGGGTAGGATGGTCGTTTGAGTGTGAAGGCAGTGGAGGGTGTGTGTGAGGCGTGGACGTTAGGCGTGGCGGGGGGTTGGTGACGACGTGATTGGGGTCACGGTGTAGAGGCTAAGGTTTCATCTGGTTGTTTAGTGGTGGGGTGGGAGTAGGAGGCATGGTGGGGTAGTGAGTCCGTAGGTGGTCGGGGATTGAATGGAGGTAGGGGGAGTGGGGATATCAGATATGTTGTTGAGTATATGGGGGGAGGTTGTGGCGGTATGTAGTGGGGGAAGGGGGGTGGGCTGCGGTACGAGGGCCTTACAAGGAGGGGGGTCGAGGGGTGGTTAGGGTGGGTGTTTGTGGTGGGGTGCGTGGGGTGGGGGGGAGGTGGCGTATCTTTCGGGGGGTTGGTTGGGGGGGGGGTTGTGTTTGGGGGGGTGGGGGGATACGTGGTGGGTGGGTGCGTTAGGGGTTGGGGGTGGGACGTGATTGGCGGGGGGTTTGTTGGGAGGGGGTTGGTGGTTGGTTGTGTGGGGGTGAGGGGAGTGGTGTTGTGGGGAGCTGGTGGGGTGGTGGCGGGAGGGGGGTGGTGGACGGGGTGTGGTGCGTGGGTTGGCGGTTTGGGAGTGGGATGGGGGAGGTCCGGAGTTCGTCGGATGGTTGGTAGGTTTAAGGTGTTTCCCTGTTTGGGGGGGGTGGGGGGGGTTTAGGTGTGGGCTGGGGTCGTTTTTGTGAGCAAATGTGCGGGGGGGGGCAAGGGACATGGGGTGCGGGGCGGATGGGGTGGGGTGTGTGTTTGGTGTAGGGGGAGCGGGGGTGGGTTGGGGAGGGGGTAGAGAATGGTTTCAGGTTTTGGTGGGGTCGGGTTTCTTGATGCAGGGGCTGTGGTTTCGCGGTTGCGGGGTGAAGTTATTGGAGGGGTGTGGGGTTTGGTGTGGTTTTTCGGTGGGGAGGATGTATGTGGGGGGGAGATGCTTGGGTGGGTGCGGTGTGGAGGGTAGGGGAAAAGGGGGGGATGCTCGGGGGGTTTGGTTGGGCTGGGGAGTGGGGGGCGGTGTTGTGTTGGGTGGTGTTTGGATTGTATTAGTCGAGTGTATTTGTTATGTTGGGGGTAAGGGGGTCTGTGGGCGAGGCAATTTTTAGTAGTGGGCACTTGGATTCTCTTGGTAGTCTCGTGTGTGTTAGTGTGATGGGTGATTGGAGGGTGCTGTTTTTGTATAGGGATGGGGTTGTTGTTTGCTAGCTTATCTAGTGGTGCGGGTAGATGGGTGCCGGTCTTTGGGCGTGTGGAATTTTACTAAGGGGGGTGTTTGGGGTGTAGGTGATTGTTTGGGGTAGGTTGGAATTTGATGGGGCGTTGTCTCTGGTTGTGGGGTCATGGTGGGGGTTAGTGAGTTATGTGGGTGGGAGCAATGTGGTGTCCTTTTTGTTGAGTGCGAGCAGGGGTGGGGGTTATGGAGGGGGGGGTGAGGGAGTGATGTTGGCTTTCCGGAGGAAGTTTAGGTTAAGCTTATGTTGTTACTGGGGCGGTGGGAGCAAGCTGGGTGTAGGGGGTATATTTGGTGTTAGTGACTTTGGGGGTGTATGGGTGATGTTGCGGGTGGTATTTGTGGGGTGGTGGTGAGGTTTTATTCTGTGTATTGTTATTTGGGTCGTGGGTGGGGGAGGTAGTCTTGTGTTATGTTTTATTTTTGGGTTTTGGGTTGCTTTTGCTGGTGTGTATATCCTTTGGGTGGGGATCATGATTTAGGAACTATGGGTTTATGTTTTGTTTGTAGCAAGATGTATGTTGATGTTAGAATGAACAGAAAGAGCTTATATTAATGAACAGAAAGAGCTATGTTAATGAACCAGAAAGAGACTATATTAATGAACAGAGAGAGAGCTATGTGTGTAATGGAACAAGAAGAAAGAGCTATGTAATGACAGAAAGAGCTATGTTAATGGAACAGAGAAGGCTATGTTAAGACGCGGAGAAAGATGTGTTAATGAACACAAAGAGCTAGTGTTAAAGAACAGAAGATAGCTTTGTTAAGAAACACAAAGAAGCTATGTTAATGAACAGAAAGAGCTAAGTTAATGAACACATAGGAGCTACCGTTGAGACAGAAAGAGCTATGTTAATGATTAGAGAGAAAGAGCTGTGGATTAATGAACAGAAAGAGCTATGGTTAATGGACAGAAAGGCGATATGTTAAAGAACAGAAGGAGCTATGTTAGAGTGAACAGAAGTAAGCTATGTTAGAAAGAACAGAAAGAGCTTCATGTTAATGAAACATGAAAGAGCTGGAGGTAGTATAAGAACAGAAAGGAGCTATGTTAATGAAACACAAAAGAGTTATATTAATGAACAGAAAGAGCTATTGTTAATGAGACAGAAAGCTTATATAATGAACAGAAAGAGCTATGTTAAAGAAAGAAAAGGAGGTATGTTAGAAAGTGAACACAAAGAGTATGTTAATGAAACTGAGAATGAGCTACGTTAAAGAAACACAAAGAGCTATGTGTTAATGACACAAAGGTTATGTTAGAGAGAGACCAGAAAGGAGCTCATGTTAAAGAAATGGAAAGAGCTGTGTTTAATGAACAGAAAGAAGCTTGTTAATGAATACGCAGAAAGAGCGCTATGTTAAAGAAGGAGAGTGAGCTCATGGGTTGATGGAGAGCGAGGAAGAGCTATGTTAAATGAACAGAGAGAGAGCTATGTTAGAAAGAGAACCAGAAGCGAGGCTATGTTAGATGAGACGCTCGGCTCTCAAGAGCTTATGTTAATGAACAGAAGAAAGAGCTATGTTAAAGAACACAAAGAGCTTGTTAAGAAACAGAAAAAGAGCTATGGTAAAGAACACAGAAAGGGAGCTATGTTAAATGATACAGAAAGAGCTCTGTTAAAAGAACAGAAAGAGGGGTATGTTAATGAACACAAAGAGTGTATGTTGTAAAGAACTGAGATAAGAGCCTATGTTAAAGAAACAGAAAGAGCTATGTTAATGAGCAGAAGGGGCTATGTTAGTGTGACGAGAAAGAGCTATGTTAAGGAGGACACAGAGTATATGTTGAAGTGAACAGAAAGAGCTATGTTAGAAAGAACACAAGAGCTATTGTTAAGAACACAAAGAGCTATGTTAATGAACAGAAAGGAGCTGTTTGTTAATGAACAGAAAGAGCTATGTTAATGAACAGAAAGACCTTGTGTAGATGAACAGAAAGAGTCTATGTTAAAGAACCACAAGAGCTATGTTAATGAACAGAAAGAGCTATGTTAAAGAACAGAAAGAGCTATGTTAATGAACAGATAAGAGCTATGTTAAAGAACAGAGAAGAGAGGCTTTGTTAATGAACACAAAGAGCTGTATGGTAAAGAACAGAAAGAAGCTATGTTAGTGAACAGAAGAGAGCTGTGTTAAAGAACAGAAAGAGCGTGTGGTTGAAAGAAACAGAATGAGCTATGTTAATGAACAGAGAAGAGAGCTATGAGTTGAAAAGAGAACAGAAGAGAGATATGTTATGAACAGAAAGAGCTATGTTGAAGAACAGAAAGAGCTATGTTAAGAACAAAAGAGTTATGTTGAAAGAGACGAGAAGTAGTGGGCTATGTTAATGAACAGAAAGAGCTTTGTGTAATGACAGAAGAGCTATGTTAAAGAGTGGAAAGAGCGATGTTATAGGACAGAATGAGCTAGTTAGAAGAGAACAGATAGGGAGCTATGTTTAATGAACACGAGAAGAGGTTGTAAGTTTGAGAGAGACAGAATTGAGCTTTGTTAAAGAACGCAGAAAGAGCTATGTTAATGAACAGAATAGAGTCTTTGTTATTGAATAGAAATAGCGTATATTAATGAAGACAGAAAGAGTTATGTGTAAAGATCAGGAGGTAGTGCTATGTTAAAGAACAGAAAGGCATGTTAATGAATCAGTAAGAGCACATGTTTGGTGAACAGAAAGAGCTATGTTAGAAAGAACAGAAAGAGCTATGTTAAATGAAAAGAAAGAGCTATGTTAATGAGACGAAAGAGCTTGGTTAATGAACGAAAGAGGCTATGCAAAAAACTTTCAAATTGTGCATTTTGGATAATTATTGATTGAGTTCATAGAAATATTTTTCAATTGGCTTTAGGTGCATGATCATAAAGTTTGTGCATAAATGCGCTGTGGAAAGAATATTAGCGCATTTCTCCGACTGACAGAAGGAGAAGAATTGGCAGAAGTAGCCAACTCTTGGGTGGTGATTGGCGCCAACTTGCTGTGCCAATTAGGCATTATAAGTAAAAACCGCATACACTTGGGTTCGTAGACGCGGTTAGATGATGAAGATAAGATACTGAGGCACGGCCCAGAAGTCAAAAACAATGAGAGAAGTCCTATTGATACGAATGGATCAAGGAATTCAGAGGGATCCGGGTCGAGAAAAAAATTGAATTGGATTGTTAGAGAGGGTGCGCGTGGCGTCTTGGATGTTTTGTCTCTAACATCTCGACAATAACGCAATGTTGCTACAGCGGCAGGCAGAATGAAGCATTAAAGAAAGGCCATCAAGGGACCTGCGCGCCGGATGAGCGAGCACAGCAGACAAGGGGATGAGAAAGACAGTTACGTCCAGACGATCAGCTCGCGGATGTATGGGCAGAGGGGCAAGAAGAATTCACTGTATGGATGGATGAGACGAACCTCAATCATACTTCTTGCAGACGCACTCAGGATGAGAGCATCCATCGGGAGGAGCCGTGCGCGGTGGTGTTCAAGTTCCGCGGGCAAAAGGCCCGACGTGCATGGTCTTTGCAACATTTGTCATCATTGCAAATGGTGCGACTGGACTGACGTCGAGGAGATTTCACATGCACAGATGGGCCAAGAGATGGGTATTGCGAGATGCTTCACATCCTTCCTCAAGGCATTACTCAAGAGATCTCACCGGGTTGGTCTGTGACGCAGAGCATCTCTTTTGCCATTCGAAACTGGAGGAATGCACCGAAAAAGTATTCCGGGGTCCTTGCGCATTGTTTCGACTTGGTCCATACTCTCCATGCTGAATCTGTGGAATCTATATGGAGCTAGATGAAAAACAACGATGAGAAGTTCCATCAGGAACTCTGAGCGGCGCAAGCGCCGTTCGCCTTATATTGTATAGAGTACAGTATTGACGATGCGAGTGGACGCATTGTCTCTAACCGCTGGTGCATGGAGCGAGTTATCAGGACATTCCCAAGGATTTTTCGCGGACGAGAGCTACAACTCATTGTTTGTAGCCCGCGTCTGTAGACTTGGCGGGTAGGGAGGGATTCTGGGGTTTTGTGCTAGGGGTGGGGATGGGGGGGTGGTTTATTACGGGGGGGCGAGGTAGTAGGGGGAACTCTGGGGTGAGGTGGTTTGTGGCTTTGTCGTGGGGGGGGCGTAGGAGGGTGGTCGGTTGTGCTGTGGTATTCTGCAACGAAGTTGGGGGTGACTGCTTTTTTGCGGGGGGAGGAACTTTTGTTAATGGGGGGGGAGGAGGGGGATGGCAAAGAGGGGTTAGAGGGATTGATGAATGTGGAAGATAACGCTGGTTTTCTTTCAATGTTTCTATCTGGGTATTAGTCTCGACAGGTGTAAATATTTTTGATTAAAAATTGCAGTTTCAAGAGTTTTTTTAAGTTTTTACAGTAACATGATAGTGGGGAATTAACTATTGAAATTCGTCTTAATTTAATGAAAGAATGGGTTTCAAATGAACGTCTTCTTTGAGAAGTCATTGGTGGACAGAAGGTCAAGGATTTTAAGATACATTTTTGCTGTTCGCATTTAAATTTTGTTATCAGGAGATAGCTGATTTTCATTATATTTCAGTGAGGACGTTATTTTCGTTAGTATAGTTGATTGGTATCAAGCAGCTGTTGCTAAAGGGAAAAGGTTGCTAAGGGGTGTTGAATTTGAGTTATGAAGGATTTTCATTTGTAGAAGGAACTTGTTAGGGACCTCCGACATTTTGACAATCCATGAATCTTGAGCCAAGTGCGGCCTGTGAAAGGTTTTAAGACAAACAATGTAATCTACACGGCGAAAAGCTGTTAGAACCAATTTATGGTAAAGTATATAATTACAGATGTGTGTATATTGATAGTGATATTTTATATTAAATATATATAAATCCATGTATAACAAATATTGAAAGGGAAACTTCAGCCAGATTGGAATTAGTATATTAATAAAATAATGATTATGATTATCTATACTGTATATATTAAAATATATGAAATTTAAAATAATAATGACCATTATATATATATATACAGATCTATCACAAGCCAATGCACTGTAGATATAAGCAATCTCATCTGTGAAGATATTTGAAAATCCATTTTGGAAAATGTCTGAGAAATTCAGTTTGGAAAGATTTGAAATTCATTTGTGATAATATCTGAGATAGGTATGGAAACAGGTGTATGAGAAACCCTTTGATCATTCAAGCAACGATGTGTTGGTCGCCCCGCATATGGCTACATAAGAGCATGCTTCTAGAACACAGACGAAATTATACTTTTATGTTTGATATAACACTGAATCCGCTAGCATTCTTGTTTGATTTACTCGTTAGACTGACAGATTGATTTTACACGATAATCCTGGGAGGGCAATGTTGATTATTTATGGATGAGTCTAGAATTTAGAAGGCAGCATATGATCCAACTGGAGGTCGCGTGGTATAATTAGGCATATATGAATTACAGTTGTTCAGGTTATCTATGGTACTGATACAGAAACTATGCCAGTGTGCATGTATCATGAACGCCTAGATATATGAAGCGACCAGATTTCTATTTCAATTTTATTTTTATTCTGCGTCAAATTAAGACAATTAATATATCTAGTTTATGTTGTGTGCTTCATATATCTAGGGCGCTCCATGGATGTATCAGAGTTATCGGCAAATAAAAGTTTTTAGAGGATTCAATTGATAAGATCTATGATATCTCATTTCAGGTGGACCGTTTTTTTCATCATTGTTGAAGCGCTTATTAGCGCGCAAATAGGTACTCATAGATAGTCTCGAACAATGCGTACAAGTCAGACCGACACTGTAATATAGTAAGGTGGGTGAGGTGAATAATGTCAGCTGGTAATAAGGCCCTCTTGACTAGATCACGGAAACTGCGCTAACGAAGTGTTAGCGCGCAACATAAAAATAAAATGGGAAAATATGTGTCTAATTTCGCCAATAAGTTGTCGGAAGTTTTATCGATTTGGTCAGTGGATCAGATTGTCTACAGCATCTCAAAAATAAGGTAAAATTCAAAATTTCTGGCTGTTGATCTGAATAGTTGCACTTCATTGTGTTCAAAGATTTCATGTACACTCATTATTGTGTGTAGATGAGCCTACGTTAATATGGAAAGTTATCTCTGGGCGTAGCCGTGTTCGACCTTAGTATAGCAGTTTGATTTTTGAGGCCTGGAAAGTTCGAAGAGAAAAACACTGACTGTAAAACGCCGATGTCTAATGTAGCACAATCTAGCCATACAACATTGCTGGTAATAAGGCCCGGGGCCAATCACTAGTATAATCTAGTAGTCCGGAAATCCAACGAAAGTGATCCACATAAACGTAAGCGTAGTCTTACGTACACAAGTACTACTGGCTTTACAAGAGAATTTTTTACAAATAAAAGCGGCTTGTAAAGCAAACATCTGTTGATATTCGCAGAGAGCAACAAAACAGTAGGCCTAAGCCCTAGATGTAGAGAAAAAAGATGCTGAGCAAGGGGGTAATGAATCGTGGGCCATTGCTCAAAATTTGTGAGGTGTAGATGAAAGGCTAGATAGGCCTATTGAGACAGTGTCTATAATGTGATGGAGCTGATTGGGGTACGCATAAAGATTGTGTTGGTTTAAGTCATGGAAGTGGTGACGAGGATGAGGTTCCCATTTGTTTGTCATGACTGTTCTGGGTAGGCTGTAACATGTCTTGTGTTTTTGATTGATGAATATAATAGAGAGTATGTGAATATATATGGTGCCAAATACGCAAAAGGCTTTACCCATCTAGTAATTATTTTTCTTTTCCTCGTGTTAGAAAATAATTAAAAAGTCGGATGTATTTCAATGAACAATTTTTGTTTTTCTTTTTTACATTAGGGGGCCATAACATCAAGTCCTAACTCTGAATTACAGGAACATATTAAACCTATTAGCGCACCAAAAGGTGAAAGTATAGTGTGTCTCTCATCCAATTTATTCATTATAGCCAGATGGTTGCGAAATGCGAAGATACGTAAATTGAAGACATCAGATAAAAGACGCAAAAAGTGGGCCTTATTACTTACACGTGTCGGTAATAAGGCCCATTCGGTGAATTTTCCATCTTTTTTTGTTCGTTAGATGTTTTTGCATTAATCGACAATTGAACCTTTGCTCAACATGTCAACTGCACCAAAAAATAGATAATTTGAATATAAATTCATAGTTGTTTAAAGTCAAAAATTCAAGACTGTAGAGCTCGAAGTCTCTGTTAGGTGGGCCTTATTCACCTCACCCACCTTTACCTATACGAGTCGTATATAGTCTCCTGAAACCAAATTTCGTTTGCGGGTTGAAACTCAGAAAGTGCGAGTTTTGAAATTCACAATTAATGTGGATGGGACGCACAATTTATTGTTGCTAGACACAGATGTTGGATGGCTTCAGGCGAAGCGAAGAAGAAACGTTTAGTAGGACACGCAGCGAGAGTGCGCAGTGGCCTAATATTAAAGCATATAAATGTGCTAAAGGTTGCATCTTCTGGACTGCTGTCGCAGAAGGGACTTGTATTGCCGGACGTGTTGCCTCACTTTAAAAACAACAGCTGCATCGGTAAAGATAGGAAATGAATATTTCCTCAAGAATATGTTGATTAATTATTGCTGTTTCCTTATGCACATTCGTCAATGTGGATTTGCTCGGATATAAGTATCCGACGTTGGTTAGGCCTTTATCGATCCAACCATAGCCTCGGCGAGTCGGATTAGGTACAGTGCTCGACGCGGTTTACCCATTGATTGATAGTTCGGATCGGTCGTCTGTGGCCAGTGATGTAATTGGCCATAGCGATATCGAAAGATTTCGGTTATTTGTCAGTGATCACGGCCGTTGCAATATCGAACCGATTTCGGTCATGGTATTACTTGTATTGCCTACATTTTCTTAATTTGCCTACATTTTTAATCAAAAAGAAAGTATAGTTATAATCAAAGTGCGTGTGATTTGTATGAAAATATTGATGTCCACCACATGAGTTAAAAGCAAGAAGACGGATAACAAAGAGACTAAACTCAGTTCAAAAATGGAAAGAGCTCCCATATCTTTGATCGATAGTTTAAATATCTATCGTAATTCGCATATTGTTCTATATTTTGTATTCGGTATACCTTTCGTTGTACTACGTTATACCGTCACGGAAAAAATGTGATAATTAACCTGGACGTACATTCAAAAATCTATGTGAAGCTAATGAAATCTATATGTTTACTGTGGAATGGACTTGTCAAAATTTAAACTCGTTAAACACAACTATGAACGAGTCATCTCTTCCACCGTACTGCTCACCACAGTACTGGAAGGAATATATATAGCCAATTTATTTCCAACGAGTTCAGAGTAGCCATCATTACTTCGAGTACACAGAGATGAGAGCGAGACGAGTCAGCTCGTCCTCATTCAGAAAAAGTTAAAGTGGCTGCCAATTTTAAAGCATTGAGAGATATGAGAGTTTATCCGTCATTCTTGTTCATCGTTCTTTGAGTTAAAAGGACGTTGTGGTGTTAAAATCACACATGCATGATATTAAGAAGGCATGGATGTGGTTTTCTGCTTTAGAAAACAAAGCCGGAAATATGTGACGAAAAGTACACAACTAATACGTCATAAAATATAATGATTCAGACAGAAAATGCTGTCTCTGACGCTAGATAAACCAATGAACGATATAAAAAACAAAATCTGGTTTTCAATATGATATGACGTAGATGATGATACAGGCTGACAATGCGAAACAAAAATGGTAAGGAAAGGCACATAACTAATAGTGCATTACTGTTTAAACGATGATTACAATTCATCTGACAGACAGAAAGAAGAGGAATATGTTGCTTCTGAAATCGATAACAGATTGTGCAGTTTCGATAATGATTAGAAGTCTCAGATAAAAACTTCATAACACACCACACTGTAAATTGATTTTTGCTAATTTATTAGTTTTTCTAAGTCGTGTTGAGTTTATGTAGCAAAAATAAATTAGGAACAGGTTCTGATGAAATGAGGTCGAATATCGAACGCTCCAATGAAGACGATAAGAACTGTTAAGACTAAGGTTGGCGACTATTAAAGACTAAGACCTAAACAGTGCCCAACAGAACCCAGAAAATCAATGGAGAATTTGCTGCCAGAAAGACTTGAGTAGTACAGATACATGAATCGAGCTGAGAATCTTTCGGAAGTAAAAGATTTGGGCCTTGAGAGTATCAGCTTGTACAGAAACTTAATGCATAAACCCAACACGACTTAGAATATTATCATTAGTAAAAAATGCTGAATAATAAAAAATATCATGCTTTACTTGATATACTCAGCATCGGAGTAAAAAGGGCGTCCATAAAGGCACAAAACAAGAATTACTGATACTCTGCATCGGAGTAAAAAGGCGTCCATTAAGGCACATGAAAAAAGAATTACTGATAACTTTACTCTGCATCGGAGTAAAAAGGTGTCCATTAAGGCACATGAATTACTGATATTTTGCATCGGAGTAAAAGGGCGTCCATTAAGGTGGTGGTCTCTGTAGATCTTGTCACAACCGCGAAACCCAAAAAAAGGCACCGTCTCAAACAAAACAGAGAATCGCTGAAGTACTTGAAAACTTTCATAATGAGCACAGAGCACTTGAATATCCTATTGAAAATTCTATGAATCACTTAAATATCCTTCCTCTTCCTCCTCTCAGTCCGGCCACCACACCGGTCGGAATCTTGTGGACAAATGGCGAGATAGTGAAATTGTGGTATCCACGAGGGCCATATTGGCATCTTGAAACCGCATCACAACCGCTTCTACAATGAAAACCGAAAACTGTTGTGTGTGTTAATTTAATTCAGAAGTGCTTGCTAGTCTAGTTCACATGCATTCGACTAAGATGGGACTAAGATTCGGACTTTTTCATTAATACAGTACGCGTACTTCAATAATTTTCTGTTACTTTACACATATTATTACGGATGCAAGTATGTAATTAAGTATGTAACATACAGGTCTGGCAGAAAAATATATGGCATCACTGAATTTTCACCGATTGATTAACTTTTTCTAAATCGGGGTTTGAGCTTCTTGCAGCACAAAAGTTATATAAATATAGCACCAAAAGTTACTATATAGTAACTTTCTAATAAAAGATAATATCCAGGTCTATCTCTTGAGGGTACTTGATTTGAATAAGTCGGCATATTCAGGTCAAGCGGAGGTCAATGAGTATAAAAACATAATTTCCGGGAGAAACATAATACCGCGGAAGCATAGGAGGGTTGGCAAATATAAGTTTAGCGCGGGAATTGAAATTAAAACCCAGAATTTTTTTATTGGGTTCAATTGGGTTTTCTGTATTTTTGTAATTCAAATGAGACATCTATGTGCATGAAAGCATGACCCGCTCATCCATTCTCTAAAAACAATTAAGGACGTGCTTATTACGGGCTATTATGTCTACAAAAGTCTTATAATTTAGAATGAAAGACTACAGAGAAAGGAAATTTTACCATCAGTCGTCACCTCGCAGATGCTTGCCCATTTTCCTGAAGCAATTATGTGAACGAACCTTTATTTTAACAAGTATAGCAAGATGTCTGTTCGCACGAACACTCACCCTCGACTAGCTTTTTTTCAGAGACAAGAGCGGGCGCGAAACTTCTTTTTCCACCAGATCCCTTCAAATTGAACTTCTTTTGAAGATCGTTGTGGAGGAGAATAGTTCATGGCTTCTCTTGGTCCATGGACGGGCGGACATCCAGCCACCCCCCCCGTCCATGAACAAAAATTGATCGAACCTGAAAGGGGAAAGACGGATACTTGAAGATATGATGGTGATGAGTCAGCAAAGATAAAATGAGATCATTTTACATTATTTTACGATAAAATTCAGTAAAATTACATCATGTTATGACAGTCTGTGTGACAAATCATTTTAACATCATAACAGCAAAAATATTCAAATGTCAAATGTCTTAGATTAAACCGATCATAAGGTTGTCAATCAGCAATATGGTTCCTATATTCAGCCCAATACAGACAAGAGTTAATAGATCTGCCCGATTTATGTATGTGTGAGAAGTGTTATATGCTGAGAATGTCTAGTTTTCTGCTGGGAGTAATTGAATGAACATTTCTAACGATATTAAGTTCTTAAGGCTACCTCTAAAGGGCCCCTACGGGATGTCAAAAAGGGAAATTAGGCAAAGGATATGAACACAGTTGAACAGTGGCGGTCAACAGGCAAGATTGATTGATAGTTAATCTGAAGTAACGACATAACCAAATAAATACCCAGAATTTACATGAGATTTAGTTAGTAGGGAAACTAGTATTTTTAGTTTAAAAACCTATGCACGAGGTATGTCTTATGAAATACCGATACACTGGATTGGGTGGGTAAGTTTGGTCGAGTGTTGGGCGGGTTCGTGTGGGGAGAGATTTGTGTAGGGGTGTCGGGGGATTAATTCCATGAGCGGGTGATTAATATAATTAGGGAGGCGGGAGTGTTTTGATTAAAGAAAGTATAGGGCGAGGGATGTTGTATGATCTCTGAGGGGGGGGTGTGGAGCATGGCGGAGAAAACGAGGGATGGAGCAAGTTTAGGGGGGGGGGGGTTTTGTATGTGTTACTGGGGGGGTGGAGGGAGGGACGAGGTGAGCTGAGGGGGGGTAAGATCATACATTTACTTGCATAAGGGAGTTAGGTAAGCTAGGATGCAGGTTTGGAATGGATTGGAGTGTGTGAAGTTATGGGTGGAGCAATTGTGTGTATTTTTTTAAAATGATGGGGAAAACTTGGGCTGCTGAGTTGTATGTAGGTGTTGCATCAATTCGTTTTTCTGAACGTGCGATGCGTTTCACCTACATAACTTTCGAAACAGTTATTGCAGACAATTTTGTAGACAATGTATGTTTTAGAGTGCATAAAATTCTGAATAATTACTCGTTGCTGAGGGGGGGGGGAGCAAGGGGAGAAAACTGGAATCGATCGGGGATAAGGAGTGTGTTAGGGATGAAACTATCTCTGTTTAGTATGGTTTTAACGGGGGGGTGGGTGGGAGTCAGGGGATTGTGGGGCAGTGGGGTGCTAGATTGTTTGGTGTGTGTGGGTGAGTATGTGATTGAGGGGTTCAGGGTGGGGTATTTATACTGGGGGAGGGCTTAGGGGGGGGGAGGGGGGGAGGGACAAGTTAGTTGTTGTTAATACGTGGGTTGGATGAAAGTAGGGTTGGCGGGCAGAGGGGAGCAATTGGTGGCGGTTGTGTGAGAGAAAAAGTTTGGGTTTCAGATGGGACTGACAGGTAAAGATTGGTAGAGTGGGGGGGAGCATTTGGTGGTTGGGATTAAGGGGTATCGCGCGATGAAGCATCAAAATACAAATACAGCAGGTGTATAAGTATAATATCAATTCATGTAGTCACTGTAGCGTCTGATGTAAGTAAACAATTCCGCAAAAAATTTAGAGGTAACAGTATTTAAGATTAAAGAGTGTCAGACGTAAAAGTTAATCCACACGCAGAATACGACGGCTTATGTCACTACATCTAAGGTTTTAAATAAATTCTGTGTATTTCCCTACTAACTAGATCTGATGTAATTTTGGTTTGATTTTGTTTGTCATTCGCTTCGATTCGATCAATCAATCAAAGAATATGTACGATTGTACGTACAATCATTAAATGTTTTATACTGTAATTCAACAGAAAATTGTATTTTCTTTTCTTTTAGCCAAAAAAAGTGTCGTTATTCGTAAGCCAATATGCCCCAATGGATAGAACAAGAACGAAGTCTTACCACATCATTTCGATAGGATTTATCTTCTATCTTTTTGACGAAGTTTTCGTATTCATCCACAGTTTTCAACTCCCCTTCTCAATTTTAACGAAACTGCCACATTGAACACCTCTGCCAAATTCTATCTAACCATTGCATCGAGTCGTGTGACGCATATTTACGTGAATGTTCCGCGTAATAGCGGTCCACTTTCGTATCAAGGCGGCAGAGTAAATGAATAATCTCTGAAAATTAATGACAGCGATGTCATCCGTGGGTTCACATATATGAAAAATCACGAAACTGATAAATTAACGAATTTAGGGTTGTGACTTTCGGTACAACGCCTTCCGACGACTTCAAGCCTCTCCGCATAAAACGCGACTACTCTTAATCACAAGTCTCGGGTGGCATTAGCACAACAGCAACAGTTTCGTTGTAAAAAATATATTTCGTTACGGTTAGGTTGCATATAAAAGCAAAAATCAGCAACAATTATTTAGTCAGCTGATAAAAACAACGAAGGGGTCGAGTTTTTGGCTGCGAAACTAGAACCTGACTAAGATTTATTTGTGCATATTTCATTATTTGTGATTTCATCATCAAATATCTTCAGAAAAATCAAGAAATTCATTGCGACAAAGTGATTGCGGACGATGTATCCATCATATTCTAGTTGCACAAAAATCTTATCATGTTATCAGTGATTGTATAACTTACACTTGTGGCAGTTACAAATGTCAGACAATAATCGTTTTTTTGATAAACATCAATTAAGGTTTAACTAGTTATAACTACATGTATATCATTAATTATTTCATTTCGGTAGCTAGAAACATACAATCATATGTATACAGAAACATAGGGCTTCTGAAAATTTCTAAACTTTGCAAGAAAGAGATGGATAAGTGTAACAACAATATCTCTGGTTTCGGTCCTCATACTCACTGTCTTTTTTGCGAACGCTTGTATCTTCAACACTTCCTTCAATACCCGCGGGGGCGATGAACAATTAATGTGCTATTGGATAGCGACAATTTCCTCGTCGGAGAACTCGTAACCGGAAACGGTTGAGTAGACTCATTCGCTAACACCAAGGGAACTAGTCCCTAAGATCGCCTGAGTCGATTGAGCAACGAAGGAATTTTCCGATGATTGGTCTTTCATGAGGTCTGAGGAATTTGACGTTGAGGCATGCCCGATCAACGGTACAATGGAAAGGCTCTGTGATTCAGAACTATTCACGAACATCGGAGGACCAGTTTTTACGCCTTCATGAGTCGATGGCACAACGGATGTTTTGTCTGATGATATCCGACTTGTAGCACTGGCTATTTTCGGCAAGTTGATAACTGTGTCATCTTCAATAATAATAGTGCTGTCTGACGATGTACTGACAGAAGAATTTTCTTGTGTCAAACCTGGTAACCAATTCCGTCTTACTTTGTATTTTTTCAATGCGCCACTTCTTTCCCGTCATCAGCGCGGCAAGGTAATCGCAAAAGTCATCTAGACCCTCATCATTATCAGACACATGGATGACCAACGCATCCTCTGGCTTCATGTTAAAGTCAATTTTCAGAATTACATTTTCCCCTTCGCAATAACTGTTGTACTGCTCAACACTCCATTTCAGACTGACAGCCTCTAACGTTTGATCGCTAACGAAAAAAACGATAGCGTAATTGCACTTGGAATATTCAAGAGCCTGAAATCAGAACGGCATGTAATGAATTCTCCAAAAAAGGAGTTACCAAAACATGAAAGTGGCTATTCGTCTGAACAATATTTTCATTTTCACGGACTCAGGCGGAGGTCAAAAATAAAAAGCGCTAACTAACCAAGGCATGCGACAACATAAGAACACTGAGAACTAAGATACGTAAGGGAAAATTAAATACAAGTCTGATTCGTCACTATGGAATGCTATGCATTTCCCGGTTGAAGATTCATGAAATCTACAATTTCGCATAACAGAAAAATATCCAATACCCAACACAATGGATTCATAAGGAAAGTCATACAACGATTTCACAAATTTCATCTTGCAACCAGAGAAAGTTTTGTTTACTTCGTCAATGTCATCGATTATACCCAAAAGTACAGATAAAATTAAAAGTACAGATAGATGAAAAAATCGTCATTTTATGCACAATTCGCTAACATCAAGTGATCAAACACCGTCACTAAATCTTATCATATCACACTCAAAATGGACGTCCATACTCCTGATAGAGTGACCTGCCAGGAATGTGGTCCGTTATGGTCATTTATTAGGATAACTGATGATTTCAACAACCCATTTTTGAGAAAAGTACAGATAGATGAAAAAATCGTCATTTTCTGCACAATTCGCTAATTTCAAGTGATCAAACACCGTCACTAAATCTTATCATATCACACTCAAAATCGATGTGCATACTCCTGATAGAGTGACCTGCCAGGAATGTGGTCCGTTATGGTCATTTATTAGGATAACTGATGATTTCAACAACCCATTTTTGAGAAAAGTACAGATAGATGAAAAAATCGTCATTTTCTGCACAATTCGCTAACTTCAAGTGATCAAACACCGTCACTAAATCTTATCATATCACACTCAAAATGGACGTGCATACTCCTGATAGAGTGACCTGCCAGGAATGTGGTCCGTTATGGTCATTTATTAGGATAACTGATGATTTCAACAACCCATTTTTGAGAAAAGTACAGATAGATGAAAAAATCGTCATTTTCTGCACAATTCGCTAACTTCAAGTGATCAAACACCGTCACTAAATCTTATCATATCACACTCAAAATCGATGTGCATACTCTTGATAGAGTGACCTGCCAGGAATGTGGTCCGTTATGGTTATTTATTAGGATAACTGATGATTTCAACAACCCATTTTTGAGAAAAGTACAGATAGATGAAAAAATCGTCATTTTCTGCACAATTCGCTAACTTCAAGTGATCAAACACCGTCACTAAATCTTATCATATCACACTCAAAATCGATGTGCATACTCCTGATAGAGTGGTGACCTGCCAGGAATGTGGTCCGTTATGGTCATTTATTAGGATAACTGATGATTTCAACAACCCATTTTTGAGAAAAGTACAGATAGATGAAAAAATCGTCATTTTCTGCACAATTCGCTAACTTCAAGTGATCAAACACCGTCACTAAATCTTATTCATATCACACTCAAAATCGATGTGCATACTCCTGATAGAGTGACCTGCCAGGAATGTGGTCCGTTATGGTCATTTATTAGGATAACTGATGATTTCAACAACCCATTTTTGAGAAAAGTACAGATAGATGAAAAAATCGTCATTTTCTGCACAATTCGCTAATTTCAAGTGATCAAACACCGTCACTAAATCTTATCATATCACACTCAAAATCGATGTGCATACTCCTGATAGAGTGACCTGCCAGGAATGTGGTCCGTTATGGTCATTTATTAGGATAACTGATGATTTCAACAACCCATTTTTAGAAAAGTACAGATAGATGAAAAAATAGTCATTTTATCAACAAATCGCTAATTTCAAGTGATCAAACACCGTCACTAAATCTTATCATATCACACTCAAAATCGATGTGCATACTCCTGATAGAGTGACCTGCCAGGAATGTGGTCCGTTATGGTCATTTATTAGGATAACTGATGATTTCAACAACCCATTTTTGAGAAAAGTACAGATAGATGAAAAAATCGTCATTTTCTGCACAATTCGCTAACTTCAAGTGATCAAACACCGTCACTAAATCTTATCATATCACACTCAAAATGGACGTCCATACTCCTGATAGAGTGACCTGCCAGGAATGTGGTCCGTTATGGTCATTTATTAGGATAACTGCAAGATTTGCATCAACTACCCATTTTGAGAAAAGTACAGATAGGCTGAAAAAATGACGTCATTTTGTTCTGCACATTCGCTATTTCAAGTGATCAAACTCGTCCACTAAATCTTTATCATATCGAGCACTTCGCTAAATGCGGGGACTTGTGCATATCCTGATGAGTGATCTGCAGGGATGGGGTCCGTTATGGTCAGTTTATTAGGGATAACTGATGATTTTCAAACAGATCCATTTTTGAGAAATGTTACAGATAGATGAAAATGTCTCATTTTATGCCCCAATTCGCTAATTTCAAGTGAACGAAACAGCCGTCACTAAATCTTAATCATATCGACAACTCAAAATACGATGTGAATACTACTGATATGAGTGGCGCTGCCAGGAATTTGGTCCGTTATGGTCATTTATTATTTATTTTTTTTGTTTTTTGTTTTTTTTTTTTTTTTTTTTTTTTTTTTTTTTTTTTTGTTTTTTTTTTTTTTTTTTTTTTTTTTTTTTTTTTTTTTTTTTTTGTTTTTTTTGTTTTTTTTTTTGTGTTTGTGAGCTGGTTTTGTGTTTGTTTTGTTTGTTTTGTTTTTTTTTTTTTTTGTTTTTTTTTTTTGTTTTTTTTTTTTTTTTTTTTTTTTTTTTTTTTTTTTGTTTTTTTTTTTTTTTTTTTTTTTGGATAAATCTGATGATTTTAACAACCATTTTTGGAGAGAGAAGTATAAGATAGATGAAATAAATCGTCATTTTCTGCACAATTCGCTTTTTCAATGTGATCATACACTCGTCGAAGTAAATCCTTATCGCGGTATCACACTCAAAATCTCGAATGTGCATAATCCTAAAATTTGAGTGACGCTGGCCGGAATGTGGTCCGATATGGTCATTTTTTAGGGATAGAGAGATGATGATTTCAACAACCCATTTTTGAGAAAAGTACAGATAGATGAAAAAATCGTCATTTTCTGCACGAATTCGACTCGCTCTAACATTCAAGTGATCAAACACCGTCACTAAATCTTATCATATCACACTCAAAATGGACGTCCATACTCCTGAATAGAGTGACCTGCCAGGAATGTGGTCCGTTATGGTCATTTATTAGGATAACTGATGATTTCAAACAACCCATTTTTTGAGAAAAAGTACAGATAGATGAAAAAATCGTCATTTTCTGCACAATTCGCTAACTTCAAGTGATCAAACACCGTCACTAAATCTTATCATATCACACTCAAAATCGATGTGCATACTCTGATAGAGTGACCTGCCAGGAACGTGGTCCGTTATGGTCATTTATTAGGATAACTGATGATTTCAACAACCCATTTTTGAGAAAAGTACAGATAGATGAAAAAATCGTCATTTTCTGCACAATTCGCTAACTTCAAGTGATCAAACACCGTCACTAAATCTGATCATATCACACTCAGTCGTGTGTTGCTAATCTTGATAGAGTGACCTGCCTCAGGAGTCTGTGGTCCCGTTATGGTCATTTATTAGAGAAAGAGTGATGATAGTGTCAAGCAGACGCACTCGTGTTTTGAGAAAAGTACAGATAGATGAAAGAATCGTTATTTGTTTGCCACAATGTCTGTCTGACTAGCAAGGTGAATCAAACACCGTCAGTTATCATATCACACTCTGAAATCGATGTGCATACTCCTGATAGAGTGACCGATAGAGGTCGAACGGAGTTTCCTGAATATGATCCCTTTTTTGTGTTAAGCAACATTTAGAAGTTTATACAAGGAACTACACAAAAATATGATTCCGTATACAATAAGATGGTCGTCAAGTCAAAGAGAAGTTCACATTTGAAAAGAAATCGAATTTCAAGCGTTATGCTGCTCTTGCAAGAAGAATTTGCATTTGTTGTCGTAAATTTGTTCAATCTTTTAACATGCATGTAGGCCTAACAGAGTTTTGTTCGTACGGAACTTCTTTTATATATAGCATAGTAGATTCTTGGCTATAATCTGATTTTTGATATAGCCTACAGTAATATAGCGATTCATCTTATTTCTTATGTGATATATAACAATCGGGCATGTATGAGAACACACACAAAATAATAAACAAATAAAAAATATATCCAATAAACAATCAAAATTGATCAATAAATTTTCAAATAAGCACGTAAAAATAATAGAAATACTGGCACATACAATAATTTGTTCTTCAATGTATTTTCGCTTTTTAAATATTGCTTTCATTTTATAGACAACGGTACCGTATTCAACGGGGTAGGCTATGACTACGTATTTATAAAGATTGAGGATAAGACTACGTACTGTAAATGTTCAAACAAAAAATTTTCTCATAGGCCTAGTTTTCTTATGGCTTAAGGATATGGATCTACGGATAGGAGCAAAGGGGAGGGTGGGGGGGGGGAGGGGGTAAATGGGTCGAGATTTAGTTTGTATTACTCAGTGACCAATCAAATTTATTCTTTCACCACATAATCAAAGCCTAGTTATCACTGATTCTAGGTGATAACATGCAGGCTTTCACTGCAATCAAATGGTCGAAAAATTGAATCTTAGAAAAAAATTCCCATAGCGGAAAAATTCCATGGTCTTGTGCCTTATAGATCATGTCTTGTAATAAGCTTAGTTGGGGGTTTATTTTGTCAAGACATTGTCTTGGTAATAGCAATTTGAGGTTTTATTGTCAAGACATTGTCTTGGTAATAGCAAGTTGGGGGTTTACTGCCTTATCGTAAATCAAAACGTACAATAGCGTATTAACGATAATACTAGACCCTGATGACAAAGACCAACTGATAGTTAACCTTTAGAGATATTATACACATTGTATATGTAGATAATTAATAATACGTCGGTAGATAAGTCAATCACACTAGAATCCATACTATGGCCGCCTCTCCACGCAAGTTAAATTGGTCCAAAACATTTAAAAAATTAAATAACAAAATTAAACAACAATAAATTATTTCGATGTTTGGAAGACTGGGTATTAACCATAGATAACCATGGGACTATACATAAGTCATTGAAACATGAATTCAGTAATATTTCGTTTTGTGATTGCACAACAGTGTGATGTTTTAGCATATTTCAGTTATCTGAATTAAAAATGACGAGATCTTGTGAAAATCTCTTGAACAGTGGAAATAAAAACCGATAGTAATGTCTTTATCATGATTGTGAATGTTGCTATCCATTTGTATCGCTATACTTTCTTTACATCTTGTAATAATGTCATTGATTGAAAAGATGATAATTAAGCTATTGTTACGGCATTCCATGCCAACATAATTTAGCCCCTCGCTTTTAGAAGTACACAGTTTAGTCCAGTAGGTTTAATCATAGCCGTTTATTCCAGTTATTCGTAATGTAATTTATACATTTTAATACAATTGATATATCCATGATATTTTACAGAATATCCCATTTCTAGTGTCAGGCATTAATATATCTCTGATTAATCACACTCATGCGCCACATCAAACTTAACCAAGTATCCTAAATGAATTAAAAAAATAGGAATATTGTCCATGATCAAAAATTATGTTATATTTGTTTTGAAATAATTATTTTTCAAACTTTTTCAGCGTCTTTAGCAACAGTGTCAACAAACGAAAAAAGATCTATTGAATTACTCCATGTTATCTTCTCTTAATTTCATGAATATCTATTCCTGTTTTCTCTCATGAAATTAATTGAGGCCGCTGATCAACACTTTCCATCATGATTTTTTGATTAATTTTATATATTTTCAATCATTTATTAAGTAAGTCTGTTCAGCTATTTTGATGTGCATGTATTTGTATTTGCATTCGATTGCAGAAAATTTTTTTTTCATATAAATTTCACATCTAAATGTTGAATTACGGTACATCTTTTCTGATTTATCCAAAACCGATGATCACGGATAGTTTACTGTAATTCACATGTTCATTTGGTGAAAAAGTTATGATACCTTATTACCATTATGCTATTCTATATTAGTATAGCCTTCAAATTTCTCTTTCAGACCGAAAGGCCTACTGTTCTAAAATGCGTAATTTCAAGTGGCTGCAGACATAGCCATAATTTTAAGTTAATTTTGACGCTTTTATGCTGCCATAATAATTATGCGAAGCACTTATTAAGGACAATCTAAGATATTTATGTCACTTTACGACCATAACAGACTTGCTAAGAAGACACTTTTTAACAAGGAAGCTGGAGATTTTAAATTGAACCCATGATTTATAAAGCAGAATAAAGCTCTTGAAGTTATCATGTCTGTAGTATACAAATATGGTTTTAACTAAATCAAATTATTGTTTTGGGATGTTCGCATTTGAGCAATAAGATTACGTGCTCATGAATAGCGCATTTGACACCATGATTATGAGCATCGCCCGACTCGACACTGATGCTCTAGCAGTGACTGATATTTATTTAAATTCGGGCGCAAAAAGGTTAATGAAATTTTCATCGTTGGCCGATCTTTTCTTTGACATATATAGTTTCGGGATATATATAATACTACTTATTTTCAATTAATAAGTAGTATTTAAAGAAAGTGAAATATAAATATTTAAATGGAATGAATTTACTGGAAAGATAAAAAGTCAAAGCCGGAACGATATTGGCCCATGAACGGCCTTACCAACGGGATGTCCGTTCATAGTGGACGTATTTGACTTGTTTTAAGTAAAAGTGCCTAAAAGGGTTATTGCGGTTCATCGATACGGCTACAACAGCGCGCAGCTCAACGCGGCACGGCTTGGATCTTTCTAAAATGCATCGGGTGGACGTCTGGACGTTTACATTTCAGTTCCAATCAGGTCCAAAGCGTCTGTCACAATTCGATTCACTTTTTACGCATTTCTGATATGTTGCAAATTTCATTTTGATTCTGGTCAACTGACAGATATTCATTCAAGGTACGTTTCAAAATTAATTTTTGGCCAATTGAGAGCCATTTTTTATGTTATTTGGTGGTTTCGGCAATTTTGAATTTGTTTCGAGATGACTTCTCATCACTGCTCCAGCTGTATACAAATCTGCATGAAAATCACGTGTCATGTTGAGCACATGTGTCATTCTTGCTTTTGCAAATCAAGTCGTTTTAATTTCATGTTGACAATGATTGATTGTCATTTTTTTGTTGATGTTTAAATTTGATGACTTCGCCTGTTGTAGCTGAAGGATAGACGATGCTACAATTCAATTTAAATTGCTGTGTAAATCTTTTGAACCTGATTAGCCTCCTCCTGTGTGCTTTGTATTGACTTGTATGTTTCAAATGAATTATTCGGAAAATCAATTTCGTGAACAACGTAGGCCGTCGAAGTTCGTGTTTGTGTTGCGCCAAAAGAATTCAGTCGTGTTTTGAATGGAAACTTCGTGTCGTGTTGAAGGTGAATTTCCGACGACTGCCGACTTTCAGTATAAGCCAGGATTTCCGTGGGGATTGATATTTGAATCCCTACCCCACCCCATACCCACAGAAAAACCTGTGGGCATCCTCACAGAATCCCCCCACGCCCCCCACAGGATAAGCCCGTTGCTCTTGTTTCTTATGGAATGATTGAAAGTTCAATATCTCCGAACGTCGAGTGGAAACTTCCTGTACAGCATTCAACGATCATAAGGCCGTATTTGACTCCAGAGATGCGGAATGGGAGTCTAATGATTCAATGCCTCCGGCTTTCTCGAGGTCGAAATGATATTTCAATGCGCCTTGCTCTTGGCACCACCATGAAAAATGGCTTGCCGGCTGGGAATCGAACCCAGTCTTCGAATTGCTAACGCGGCATGAAGATCACCAAGACCAGCGAAGCACACCCTCCATGATCGTGTCAAGAGCAAGTAAAGCTTTCAGCGCGCATTATGACGTTACCTTCCTGGTTTGTTTATATAACAATAGCAACCGCTTCCAGGCGACCTCAGGACAATCGATCTAATGTTTCAATGCCTACCGGCTTTCTCGAGGTCGAAATGATATTTCAATGCGCCTTGCTCTTGGCGCCACTATGAAAAATGTCTTGCCGGCTGAGAATCGAACCCAGTCTTCGAATTGCTAACGCGGCATGAAGATCACCAAGACCAGCGAAGCACACCCTCCATGATCGTGTCAAAAGCTTTCAGCGCGCATTATGACGTTACCTTCCTGGTTTGTTTATATAACAATAGCAACCGCTTCCAGGCGACCTCGGACAATCGATCTAATGATTCAATGCCTCCGGCTTTCTCGAGGTCGAAATGATATTTCAATGCGCCTTGCTCTTGGCACCACCATGAAAAATGGCTTGCCGGCTGGGAATCGAACCCAGTCTTCGAATTGCTAACGCGGCATGAAGATCACCAAGACCAGCGAAGCACACCCTCCATGATCGTGTCAAGAGCAAGTAAAGCTTTCAGCGCGCATTATGACGTTACCTTCCTGGTTTGTTTATATAACAATAGCAACCGCTTCCAGGCGACCTCGGACAATCGATCTAATGATTCAATGCCTTCGGCTTTCACGAGATCGAAATGATATTTCAATGCGCCTTGCTCTTGGCACCACCATGAAAAGTGGCTTGCCGGCTGGGAATCGAACCCAGTCTTCGAATTGCTAACGCTGGCATGACGATCACCACGACCCGCGACGCACCCCCTCCATGATCGTGTCAAGAGCAAGTAAGCTTTCAGCGCGCATTATGACGTTACTTTCCTGGTTTGTTTATATAACAATAGCAACCGCTTCCAGGCACCTCGGACAATCGATCTAATGATTCAATGCCTCCGGCTTTCTCGAGGTCGAAATGATATTTCAATGCGCCTTGCTCTTGGCACCACCATGAAAAATGGCTTGCCGGCTGGGAATCGAACCCAGTCTTCGAATTGCTAACGCGCATGAAGATCACCAAGACAGCGAAGCACACCCTCCATGATCGTGTCAAGAGCAAGTAAAGCTTTCAGCGCGCATTATGACGTATACCTTCCTGGTTTGTTTATATAACAATAGCAACCGCTTCCAGGCGACCTCGGACAATCGATCTAATGATTCAATGCCTCCGGCTTTCTCCGAGGTCGAAATGATATTTCAATGCGCCTTGCTCTTGGCACAACCATGAAAAATGGCTTGCCGGCTGGGAATCGAACCCAGTCTTCGAATTGCTAACGCGGCATGAAGATCACCAAGACCAGCGAAGCACACCCTCCATGATCGTGTCAAGAGCAAGTAAAGCTTTCAGCGCGCATTATGACGTTACCTTCCTGGTTTGTTTATATAACGATAGCAACCGCTTCCAGGCGACCTCGGACAATCGATCTAATGATTCAATGCCTCCGGCTTTCTCGAGGTCGAAATGATATTTCAAATGCCCTTGCTCTTGGCACCACCATGAAAAATGGCTTGCCGGCTGGGAATCGAACCCAGTCTTCGAATTGCTAACGCGGCATGAAGATACACCAAGACCACGAAGCACACCCTCCATGATCGTGTCAAGACAAGTAAAGCTTTTCAGCGCGCATTATGACGTTACCTTCCTGGTTTGTTATATAAAACAATAGCAACCGCTTCCAGGCGACCTCGGACAATCGATCTAATGATTCCAATGTCCATGCCTCCGGCTTTCTCGAGGTCGAAATGATATTTCAATGCGCCTTGCTCTTGGCAACCCAACCAACCATGAAAAATGCTTGCCGGCTGGGAATCGAACCCAGATCTTCGAATTGCTAACGCGGCATGAAGATCACCAAGACCAGCGAAGCACACCGCGCAACATGATCGTGTCAAGAGGCAATGTAGAAGCTTTCAGCGACGACCTCATATACATAATGACGTTACCACTTCCTAGGTTATAGGTTTATACACAACAAACTAGCAACCGCTTACCCAGGGCGACCTCGGACTAATCTGAGATCTAATGCATCTTCAATTGGACCCGCGTCCGGCTTTCTCAGAGGTCGAATATGATCTTTCAATATCGCCTTGCTCCTTGACACACCAACCATGAAAAAATGGCTTGCAGGCTGGGATTCGTAAACGACAGTGCTTCGAACAATTGCGTCACAACGACGAGGCTATTGGAAGATCACCAAGACCAAAGACGAAGGCACACATTCGAATCACCCCCTGCCATGATTCGTGTCCAGAGCAACGTAAACGCGCTTTCATCACGTACGCGCGCATTCGTGACGTTACCCTTCTCTAAGGTATTTGCTTTAATATAAAACATAGCAACACTCGCTCTTCCCGGCGATCCATCGGACAATCAGAGATCTACACTGATTACAATGCCTACTCGGCTTATCTCGAGGATCGAAATACGATCCATTTCAAATGCGCTGACACATTGCTACTTGAGCACTCAAAAAAACACCTAATGAACAAAGTAATGGCTTGCCGGCTGGGATATCGCAACCACAGTCTTCGAATTTGCTTAACGCGGCCAATGAAGATCACCAAGACCCAGCGAAAGCACACCCTCCATGATCGTGTCAAGAGCAAGTAAATATACTTTCAGCGGCGCATTATGAGACGTTACACAAAATTCCTGGTATTGTTTATATAACAAAAGCAACCAGCTTACCAAGGCGACCATCGGACAATCGAACTCTAAATGATTCAAATGCCAGTTCCCGGCTTTCTTTCTCGAGGTCGCCAAAAAATGATATTTACAATGCGC
This sequence comes from Prostheceraeus crozeri, assembly GCA_907163375.1. NCBI lineage: Eukaryota > Metazoa > Platyhelminthes > Polycladida > Euryleptidae > Prostheceraeus > Prostheceraeus crozeri. The sequence goes on along the minus strand of CAJQUW010002893.1, from coordinate 10,364 downwards.
CTTGCCTCTTGGCACCAACCATGTAAACAATGGCTGCCGAGCTGGAGGACTCGAACCATCTTACTAGTCTATCAGATTGCTAGAACGCCGGCATGAAGACTCAACACCAAGACAGCCGAAGCACATCCCTGAACATACTCTGATCATAGCTGTCAAGAGCAAGTAAACCGCTTTCAGACGCGCATTATGACGTTACCCATTCCTGGTTTCAGGTTTCTATATAACATATAGCAACCAAGCTTATTCCTCCGGCGACCCTCTATGAACAATCAGATCTAATGCATATTCAATGCCTAACCCGGCTTTCTTAAGAGGTCGAAATGGATCATTATTCAATGTCGCCTATGCGAGCTTGGACACCACCATGGAAAAATGTGCCTTGCCGGCTGGGATGCGAACCCAAGTCTTCGAATTGCTAACGCGCGCATGAAGATCACACAACCAGCGCAACGCACACCCTCACATGACATCGTGTTCAAGACGCCAAGTAAAAGCTTCTCATCCATAGGGCGCTGGCATTACATGACGTCTACAAACTTTCCTGGATTTGTTTATATACACGACAATAGCAACCGGCATTCCAGGCGATACCGTCGACCAAATCGTATTCAAATGATTCAATGCCAATCCAGGCTTCTCTCGAGAGTCGAAACTGCATATTATCAATATGCGCCATTGCTCTTGGCACCGACCAATGAAAAATTGCTGCCGGCCTGGGAAATCGAATTCCCCACGTCCTATCGAATTGCTAACATGCGTGCATAGAAGATCACCAAGACCCGCCTTCTTAAGTCGAAGGCAGCACATCACTCCAATATCGTTGTCAACGAGACAAGTACACAAAGCCTTTCAGCGCGCTATTATGACGTTACCATTCCTGGTTCTGTTAATAATAACCAATAGCAACCGACTTATCCAGTGCGAAACACTCGACAATCGATCTAATGAGAGTATCAATGCCGTCCTTACTCCGCATTTCTACGACGTGCGGTCAGAAATGATTAATTTCAATGACAGCTTGCATTCTCTTGTGCACCATTAACCCGCCTCAACAATGACAACATGGACTGCCGGCTGGGAAAGACGTAACCCCAAGTCTATCGACTTGCTTAACAGACGCGCATCGACAAGATCCAACCAGACAGACCAGCCGAAGCACACCGCAATCCATGATGCGTGTCAAGACAGGACATAGTAAAGCTTTCCAGCGACAGCATTATGACTGTTAACCAAATTCCTGGTTATGATTTTCATATAACACAATCTAAGCAACCGCTTCCAAGGCGACCTCCAGACAGCCATCGATCTAATGATAATCAAATGTCCTCCCGGCTATTACTCGAAGAAGCATCTCGCCTCAACAGCGTATTTAGCAATTACGAAAGACATGAGGTTCTAGATTCCCAGACCCGGCATGCCATTTTTGCAGCCTGGCGTGGATAAGCCAAGTAGCATAGGCGCATTGAAATTCTACTACATTTCGACCATTCGAGAGAAAAGCCGGATCGGCACTTGCTATCCATATTAGATCGATTGTCCGAGGTCGCCTGGAAGCGGTTTGCTATTGTTATATAACTCACATACCAGGAAGGTAAACGTCATAATGCGCGCTAGACAGCTTTACAATTTACTTCGCTCTTGAACACGATACATGGAGGGTGTGAACTTCGCTTAGTCTTGTGTGATCTTCATAGCTCGCGTTAGCAATTCGACAGACTGGGTAACGATTCCCAGCCGGCAAGCCCATTTTTCATGGTGTTAGGGTCTCAAGCAGACAAGATAAGCACAGGAAGAAGTCACGAGAGGGAAGGCGCATTGCAATAATCCTAGTATGCTGACAACTCTCAGCAGAAGAGGTCCGTAGGCCGAGCATTGATATCAATCATATCTCATCGCCTTGTACCAGAGGTCGCCTGAGAAGGCGGGTTAGACTATTGTCTATATAAAACAAACCAGGAAGGTAACGGATCCATATATAATAGCGCGCTGAAACGCTTTTACCTTGACTCTCTCTTGATCGCCAAACGCATCATATGGAGCCGTGGTGCATTCAAGGCTGGTCTTGTGATCCTTCATCGCGCGGACGTTAGCAATTCGAAACGACTTAGGGCTTTCGAATCTACCCCAGCCGAGCAAAGCCATTTTTCATGCGTAGGCGTAGCCAAGTAGCAAGGCGCATTGACAAATAATCATTTCGACCCTACCGAGAAAACCGGAGGCGATTGGAATCATCTAGAGACCGATTGTACCGAGGTCGCAACTGGAAGGCGGTTGCTATTCGGAGATGGGAGTCCTTGAATGAAAGTCAGCCGACTTGCGTAGTTTGTAATCTTATCCACTAGTCGCAGACAATCCTGTCCATGAGATATTTATGCGATGATTTCACTCGCATAGTAATCAGAACATCATTTTCTTCGCACTCGGGAAATGCATGATTCATGGCTATGGGACATGCATGATATTCATGCATGGGAATGCATAGTCTCATAAGCATGAGAATGCATTGATTTCATATACATGGAATGCATGATCAATGCATGAGAATGAGCGATGAAGTCATGCATGAGAATGGACATGATTCCATTAAGTTATCACTGATTTATCTATATGTGACCAATTTGATGACTTGCTCTACAACTAAATCATGACATGATTTTATAACAGATGCAACTTGATGAGTTGACCATTGGTCCGCATGGAAGGTGGCATACGTGCCGACTTTTTAACACAGACACGATACGAATACAGAATTGAAATTCTCCAAACTGGAGGATGTGTGAAACTAGATCCAGTTCGTAGTTAGAATCTATGCAATGATTCATTGCATCTTTTAAAACTGTGCCCGACTGGGGTCGTAGGGACTCGTCGAGCTAATACCCACAATATGGTTTCGCTCAACTCTATATTTCTATTTCAATTCATTTCTAGGATCATGAATGCATAGCAGCGGTTCAAAAAATGAATTCATTTCACCATATCCTGACGCTACATCACCTCCACGATTTGTCACATCAATTGCTTAATGGTAAATCACTAATCTGATTTAGCATGCTAGAAGCTTACCGATGAAATTTCACATATTAAAGGAACAATAGTATAATTAAGATAGCTCATAATGGTAATGAAATCTAACATTATTTCCTCTATAACAAAGACACATCAATTCATCAGTGTAAACATGGAGCGGTGCCTAAACAAAACCTAATGGGGGGGGGGAGGGTGGGGAGGGCGGGGGGGGGGGTTTTATGAAAAACAATGTTCACAATTCATATCCTCAAACTTTGTTCTGCATAGTCCTTTCTCGCTTTAACAAACACATTGCAGATCTAACTTCAATGAAAGTTGAGATAAATCTAAAAGGTAACTTAAGTTTATGACAACTAAAAGTAAAAGAACACCCCCGGGGGGGGGGGGGGGGGGGGGGGGGGGAGACTTACACCTGTCAGAAAGCAGTCAATTCAAAAAAATTAAAACATGAATTGTTTAATACATACTTTTTATAATCCCAGAGCACTAGGCTGGCAAGAACAAGTCGCACAATTCAAAGTTCTGCGGAGTTTACTCTAACAACAATTTATTAATCTTAACATAACACACACAAAGAACAAATTTCAGAATACCAACAGAAAAAATACATCTAATTCGCCTTTAGTAGAACCTGGATTAGCTGGCCTCCGTGAGGATTCGATGAACTGAATAAACCACACGGAAAGATAGATACACTAAGACACATGCGTGTATTATGAAGTTGATATAATCTCACTGTATAATCCATGCTATACTGGGTCTAATATATATGAAATGCAATACATTCATAGACGACAAATTCACGAAGCATTCACGATAATCATGGTGACATAACGTTAGGACATTGCAAGACTTGAAAAATGCATATACACGATAGATGTAATGATTATCAGTAAGTCATACCTAATCCTCAGATTCAAAAAAGCCACAAATATGAAAAATATATTCCTCTTTAAAATACATGACTTTAAGTTATACAAGTATAAGAAGTGACTCCTAACTCAGAACACCATATACTGCAATAAAGGAAAACTTTTAAGTCCAGGAAAACGACCACGCTTCAACGCATCCACACAAAAATCCTGTTAAATGATCATTAATTGCAAACTTACCAAAATAAAAACTTGATCCAATTTAAATGACATCAAAAATCAGCGATACATCCATTGCAATTGAAGATAATCCTTTAATGGGAAAAACAACCATCTACAAAGAATGATTAATACAAAAGTAAACATAATAGTTTTTACATTTACAAACAACTATTTACTCAAGTAAATCAAAAATCAAAATAAAAATACTTATCTTAATGTTCACTTGTAAGCTATAAGATCATGGTTCGGCCAGAATTGTCCATTTGTTTTCGCTCTCTACAATAGGTCCGAGGCAGCCCTACTAATACAGCTAATAGAGGTATCAGATTTCATAGATTATTAAGAGTAAAACAACCGCTCTTATCCAAACTTAACAATGCCCAATACTCGAAGACAAACTGATCTTTTTTCAAAATGAGTCTTTGGCACTTATCTCCGCAATAAGATGCTTTCCTTGTATATCCAGATTTGGTCAAAAGTAAAAATACGTTCGTTCAGGAGACTCAGCAAAAAAGAATTTTTTTACAGCAAATATCTGATTTCAGGAAACGGTTGCTAGCTAAGCCATCTAACTCTTTTCTAGACCATATTGTTAAGATACTAAACTACCCTAAGATTAGAAAAAATATATACGATAAATGAACGTTTGTTCATACTCGGAATGTCACATAGGCAACGGAGCCTTTCTTCCATGTGGCGAGTTGTCATTTTACCACTTTCATTCTTTTCTCTTCCCGTGAATGTTTAGCAAGAATGCAATGATACTCCTATTTTAAAAGGCTTAGGTTTGACCAAACCAAGATTTGAACCAAGGCATCCCGACTCATATCGAACACGCTACCACAAGGCCGACTGCGCCGGTTCCTAAAATAAACTGGCATTGTTTGTTACCGAAGTCCATCTTAGCACTAGTATACAACACAGGGCAGTGTAGTCAAATATAGTCAAATTCACTAACCTGACAACTAAATCCTACCAACGAAAACTTTGACACACAAAAGATTCCTTGTTATTACATGCCAATTTAAACATGATCCGTTTCCGATTGATAACAGGCGCTGACAAGAAGGTCACAAATGACAAAAGGAGATAAACCACAGCAATTCTGACAGTAAACAGATTTCATCAAAAAAAACAATATAAATACGGATCAGAGAAGAATAAAGTGGATGATGCCAGAAATCATCGGTGTGGAAATCTTGACTTAGTAAGATGCAATCAATCATATTACTGATAAAACAATGACAATATGTCCTGGTTTTTTCAATAGATGTGCTCTTTCCATTGAAGGACCCCCGTGCCCTCACCTGCGCTGTCGTTTGCTTGGTTTTCCATTAACATATTGCACCATATTGCCCATCAATTCTCTCTGTCTCAGAATGCATCTACTTGAGTATAGACGGTCCAGCACCCCAAATTTTCCCGCACCTGAGAACTGAATCGATCGAGTGCCGACTGCACAACAACGAAAATCTTTTGCAACTCTGAGTTTCAGGAAATTGCAAATAAATGTGGTATTTCGACATTATGCTGGAATAATTTTGATCAAATTAATTTCTCAACAGACGAGTCTTAACCGAAACATGTGTCAAATGATTAATTCGAGCAAAACAATAATGGCTTTCCTGCAGTAATATCACTCCCACTCATAGTTATCAGCATAGGAATGCTTGCATTCCCTCGTGTTGTCAAATTTGTATGTCGATGTCCTCAAGTCTTTTTCTCTCTTAGTGCCGAAGCATCGGATTTTAATTGCAAATGTATTGTTCCCTTTTTTGGCTGTAAACTGGTTTAATTATTTAGTTTGTTCTGTTCTATGAGGTTTTCAGTTATATTAATTTCTAATTTTTGAATTGCTACTTGTTCCGTTTGGTATTATATTATTTTTAATATAGTCCCATTTTAATTTACTGTTTATTTCCCACTTTGTTTTGGATGTGGGATCTATACTCGTTTCGTGTAAAGACATCCTTAAGCCTGAGTGCCAACGACCCATGTTAGAAACTGGCGGGGTTGCTACGTGGGGCAAAACCATAAAATTACAAGCAATATAAAAGACAACTAAAAAGATAAAGATTGCTAACCTTCAGATAAAAAAAGCAGTTTATTTCGATCATACGGATGTCCATACTAGGTCTACCCTCACACTGCGGTGATCAAAAAGAATGTCAGCGAGAGTGCGTCATGTCATGTGTTGGTTGGTCTTGGGCATCTAGTTAAGAGAAAATTCATAACAGTGCTACTTTTCCAGTCTCTATAAGATTTTTCTGCTAGTCTGTATACCTAATTATGTACATGTTTTGCAGCAACCACGCTTTAATGCGCGGATCAAAGTTCTGATGAATAAACCGTTTGGTGAGATAAAAGGTACTTGCATTTAACATCACGCATCGCTGGATTTGTCTTTTCGTGATCTGTATAAACCACCATCACTTTCAGTTATTTGAGACAACGTAATGACAATGCAACGATAAACACAAGCTATGACAATTAGAGTTTTTTTCTGCAGCCATAGCATCGTTAGCTGATATCAAAATAGATAAAATCGATAAATGTGGACCTTCAATATGACTCCATGTTCGTTCAAATTTGCACATCGAGCGAGTGTACAATAGATTTCATAGCATAGAGCCTCATCAATACGCAATAATCATTTTTATTGGTATGTTGCTCTATACTTCAATTGAAAAATTATTTGAAATCGAAGGATCGGTTACATTCTTCATAAACTATCGGAAACTTCTTAAACATGGCTTTGACACTTCGTATACGTTACCCACATCCAGATAGACGCGAGTAGGATCGCTGAATCTACTGCGCAATCCTTTGATTTTACTGAACCTTTTTACAATGGTAAACCTGTCAATATTAGAATGAAGCTATATGTTAAACTAAAGATAACTAATGATAACATCTATTATTGTATTATTGGGCCGTCTTCCATCCTGTAGACCAGTTTTATTCTATAAACGAATAGGTCATTTAAGTCTCAAGAATAACAAGTTCATTTTTTCGCAGACCAAGCAATTGGTGCCCTACGTGTGGAAATTTGTGGGAATCTTGTTCGAATTCCTCCACTCTATAAGTCTTCCAGTATACACGTTCAATATATCAATTTAGATTGTTCTATATAATACAGAAATTATCCAAACCGACCTGTTATAAGCAGATAATTATTACAGGATCTTTTAACGGCGTTCCAGTCTATGACATACACGGTTTCTAGCTCATTCAATGTTGATTATCCATGAATTAAACATCCCATACACAGCTAACGAGACCAAATAATTTAGGTTTGTTCACCTGAAATTTGACAGATATTATCCTCTGTACAGAAATGAAGTGCGACAAATAATGAAAAAAAAACTAGCCTACAATTTTAAATAATAATCAGGTTTCAAGTTGCAAAGCTGTAAAACCTTAACTGTGATATTTAACGAAAACAAAAACAATTAAAAATAAATAAATCTACTAGTCAAAAATCTTAAAACATAGCATACTCACATATACCTGCACTACACTAGATTGCATCATCGTCTCTACTTAATATGGTCCTATAAAAGCTATGATAGGCTTATTGAACAAACGGACCCCAAGCATTACACATTCCTTCAAGCGTTCACATCAATCAATGTCCATCATCTAAAGCGAGCATATATGAACTGTAATCAGCTCCACAACACGGTGTGGAAGCACGGTGGCTTCTCAGTTTCTGTGTGTGTCGGTGCGCATAGACATCAATAAGTTCGACTCCGTACCAGCACGTGGATGAGGGCAAATGGGACAGCAAGCTCAACCACTAATTCCACAAAGAGGGTTTTACATCCCATGTACGTGACGAACCGCCAAACTGACCAGGCGTACATATGGTGATTTCACTAAAAAACAGAGGAATAAACATATGCAAACAAGAAATCAGTTATCGCCGATAACCTCCGGATCCTTCAAAAAAGATACACAGCATTGTGTACACAAAACTCTTCCCATTGTTTAGCTCAAAATTTATAAGACTTAAATCAACACATGCCGACTTATCCCGTCGCGACGAGCTTTGATACAATCTAATATGAATAAAAGTTGAAGCACTACATAAGATTGAGCCAGTTGCACTGGCATCGACCCTGTTCATCCGAGTTACGAGAATGGAACAAGAAAGACATGCCACCAAAGCTGGTCTCCACGATCACTCAACAACGGTAACCCCTGCACGGAGCTTAGCTCGACAACGTCTTATACCGATAATATTCCTGTTAGCCTTTTACCGACACAAGCAGATTTATGATTAACCTGACTTCTGCGAACTGCCACACAAATAAATAATAGGCGTCTCAATAAGAAACCTTCCACCGATCGCAAACTCACTGAGTAAACAGGCAATGATAATTAATTTCAAAAATTGCTAGGATTTGCTACAATTATCAAATTAATTAATTTCTCATTGACAAATTAGCTACATCCATTTGAGTTGTGATAAAATAATGGCTTTTAATGTCCCTACATTAACGTACAGTACTATATATCGATTGAGAGAACGGGGCAATAGGGGCTCTGACATAAAATCAGACTTTTGAAGGACCCTCACGACAATCCTCTAAATTCCTGGCTCTAAAAGAAAATAAAAAAATTCATCGATACCTGTCAAGTGACACTGGACGAAACGCGTATCCGCTAAAGATTTTCTTCCCTGTTATGCAAGCTTTCATCTCCTATCAATATCAATTTTGAAGCTTATCCTGTATTTAATTGTTTTAATTTAAAGGCTACATTCATTTTGCAAAGAAGAAACCAATAAATTCCACTAACGGAGATACTTCTTATTGGTCTAAACAAATTTAACCATTTAAACCAAAGACTGAGTTGTATAGTGCCGCCTACTTTTGATAATTGATCCTAATAACTCGTTATAATAAATTTCTACGGCCCAACTACTAAATCGTCGGTCGAGATTTTCAGAGGATAAGACTTATTTGAGGTTTAGTCAAAGTAAAAGCAATTAAATAGACGAATTAAAAGTTTACCAATTATCACCACAGAAAATCGTAAATACTGGTTGAAGATTGAAATGATTTCATAGTCTTGTGAGCAGGCTGGTTCAAAGAACACCGTAATTAAATCTAGCAATTAAAAATTTTTGAGTGATGAATTTTTATAAGTAGTTTCACTAAATTATTACTGGAATTCCATGTTAGTGTATTACACAGTACTGTATCAAGTTATGATTATTATTGAATTAAGCGAGTGATGAAAGCCAGTCAACCATTGGGAGTTTGACTAGTACAGCATAAACTTACCTCCCCCAAACGATGTAATACCGGTATACAGGTATTGTCATCCATAGATTGTTCACATAATTACCATGATGCGGACTTATACTGCAACAATCCACATACTATGAAGGTTCAAAATACATCACTGGACAAAATAGAAGAATATATTTAGTATTCACAAATAAAAGCAACATAATTATAATAATGGATTCAATCAAACACAATTGCAAAAAAATAAATAAGAATGCCAACATAAGTACTTCACAATAGACTCAGTATTATACCCGCACAGGCTGATCATATAATTTGCCACATAATATCCAATACCAAAACATTCGAATCTCTGACAATATCATCGTTTATGAATAAAAAACGACTTGTACTTTTATAACACTAAATCACAAATGCGAGGGTCCATTTTGTATCAACACCGTCTAAGTAGCTCTACTTGAGCCCATTTCTTAATCAGGGGATGACCATTTGAATCATGCAGCCTCACTATTAAAACAGAGTATCCACCTACTATTCGAACGCAAACATGCTGTAAAACAGATACAGTGCGCTCTTCTAATTATGATCATATACCGCATAATGGCGCAGTAAAATTCTTTCAGTAGAAAAATAATTCAATTGTCAAGACCTCATGTGTTTCTATTTTATGTATATTATAAAACATTTTTTCAATTTCATTAATTCATTGATTTTAGCAGACAACTTAAAAATTTGCAGAAATCTTACTAATGTCCATGTATAAAATTTACCTCTATCAATTGACTACTAGTTCCTTTGCCTTATACTCACCTAAACCTTGATTCTGTAAACCTATAACCACTACATCTTCCGGAGAACAAGGTCTAAAACAGAACGTTTTTGAAATTCATACCCATCTATACATCGTGTGTACATCTCCAATATCATTCCCCGAAGAATCCCGGTCGAAGATCGAAAAAAGAAATTGAACCCTCATTGAAGCACA